>CM077792.1:7224580-7591903 GCA_039737535.1 Lagodon rhomboides | reverse complement strand
GCTTTTGATCATTATTGTTTGATGTAGTGTTGATGTGTGTGTGACAGACATGTGTATTGGACATTTATGGAAATACGGAACGGTATTGGTTCAATACGGGACACAACATTTAATTGCCAAATAAAGGACAATTCCGTATTTTACGGGACGGGTGGCAACCCTACTCTTACCCTTGTACATTCATAACATGAAGTTACTCCGGTCGACGGCTCCGGGTGTTTATTCCTCCAGAAGATTGGGCTCTGCACACGACTCTCTCCTCCAGACAGCTCTCCTCTTCCCGCTCTGCCTTTGAACTGACTTCGTATGCAATCTAGACGCACAAAAAAACGTGCTTTTCTTACTGTGGGAACAAACCATGATAGGCCCAGGCAGCCTCCGACAACAATGCTATACTGTGCTTAACATGGCTGACGCACAGTATCACAATGCAAATCAGTCAGTTAGGACCACTCCGACTGCTGTGAATGTTCAGCTGCACGAAGAATGACTCAGTCAGGAGACACTTCAGGTGTAGAGGTACATTTCTGACATCAGTAAACATGCTTTTTGTGTTAAACGTGCTAGACTAGATGTGAAGGCTTTAGTGTGTCTGTCTTCTACGTGTCATCTACTTACCCTGCGGTTGCCCTCAGCTCTACGGAGCTTTTTAGCATCTCTCGGCTCGTTGTCTTGACCTAAGGGCCTACATCTTTAGTGTTTTGATTTTGTCCCATTCCTCTCATCAGTCCTGCCTTTTCCAGACAAAGCTGTTGTTCTATTCCAAACGCCGTACACGACCTGTCCATCGCCAAACAGCACGGAAGGGTGAACATACTGCAGTGGAGCATTTAGCAGTTAAGAAGACATATCAGAGTTGGTTGAGAACAAAACAGAGATAAACAGACTGAATAATGGATTTAGATCTGTCAGGTACAAAAACACAGCAGAAAACTAAAGTGGAAAATAACAAAAGTTATAAAGGAACTGTTTTATTGTTTCACTTTATTCGTACAAATTATTAATACTCTGTTATTTCTTAAGGACGGAGTTGTGAGGTATGGTTCATAATGTTTTTCCCTTGCAGGTAAACACATAGATATGCATGTCAGGAGTGCGGTGGCGAGCCATTGTACCCTGAAGGCTATCTTTTGTTTACTAGAGAAAGGCTGTCCTCTCTGCTCTGCTGTGTATTGAGTAGGACTTCCAGTTCCTAAAGATGTTGGAGGTGATGCGTGATATTTCCAGCAGTGTTAATTCAAAGTCTCCCTCTCATTAAGTCATGTAATGGTAAAACGGAGGCATAGTACTGTAGCCTACAGTCAGTGATTATAATAAGGCAAAAACACAAATATAGACTTTGATCATGTTTTCCCCATTTCCTTTTCCCTACTCCCACAACACACAGGAAATTAAGCTATGATTTACAGCAGCCTGAAGAGATGGTTAACCCTACGCAATCCATCAGGCAACTTTAGCTTTCAACTCAATCTGGCTTCAAAAACCAAAAGCACGGGTCTTTAACGGAGCGTTAAATATAGTGCTGATGTTAAATGATAAAGATCGCAGCTGTACAAGCAGAGCAGGGCAGATGCGGATGACTCGGAGGATTTGAGGATGAGAAATGAACCCTGAGACCGACAGTGCCACGCTAAACCACGCGAGCTAGCAGAAAGGATGCTCGCACAAACACACACGTGCGCGTACGCCTGCACACGCACAGTAATCTGAGCGGCAGAGTATCATCTGAGTAACCACATCCTCTTCCTCAGTGTGGAGAGGAGGAACCCGACACCCCATCGCCCTATATGAAAACTCCCTAGTCATCACTAATACGGGCAGGAATATCAACATTTAATATGCACAAGGGGACCACAAAGGTCGTAGCGGGGGCCCGGGATGAAGAAAAAATTCTTGTAGATTGTGAGCACACACCAGCAATGCATCCTCTTTTATGGCGCAAATTCATTTTTCTACGCTCCTCAGATCCTTCTTTTTATTTAAGGGGTTAGACTAGAAGTCATGATGGGAATATTGTACGACACCACTCTAGTACAATAAATAAAGGATATTACTGGCAAAGGCAGCCAGAGGCTGTGCTTGGTGTGTTTTAACTCAACAACTAATATATATTATTACCTTTGCCAAGGAGGTTATGTTATTGCTTGTGTCTGTTTGTTGGTTGGTCTGGCTGCAGGATTATAGAAAAAAAAAAAAAACTACAGAACAGATTTCCACAAAACTTGGGTCGAGGATGGTTCTCGCCCAGAATAGACCCATTCACTAAACGGATCCAGGATTTTGGTCTGACTTTCTTTAAAGGGACATGAGGCAGGATCAAGAAATAAGACTCAATAGTGACACGACGGCTGTGCCACTGTGAACTCTTCACAGCAGAGCAGCTGATGCTGTGACGCTGTTATTTCTTTACTCGCTGTTCACGTGACTGTTTATTGCGAGACCTTTGCGCATACCTCCGTGAAATGATGTTGGTAGCCTACAGCTGTATGTAAGGGATAGCCTTATCCCCTCATACATGAAGCAGCCGGGAAGCCGGCTCGCTGTGTGTAGCGACACACAAGCGGCGAGTCTGAAAGCAAAGACGGCATACTGGGGGTCAAAAATATCGTCTCTGATACGGGACTGCTGTGTGCTAGCGGCTAATGTTACTACACAGATACAAACAAACTGTTAGCCTGTGGCTACAGCCAGCTGCTAACGTCACCTCCCGGATAACAGGTTGGGCTTTCGGTCCCATATATAAAGGGACATATTTCTAACTATTCGGTTTCAGACTAAAGGACCGTGGAAAATGCGCAGTGTGTAACTATTCAGTGTTACACAGCGGTGGACTAAGCTACATGTTAGCAGCTAACGCTACTTTGCACGTTAGGTCACTCCGAGTCCTCGGTGATCTCATATGATTTTCAAATCAAGCTCTAAACATGACCTGTAATGTTTTCTTACCTGGTTACTCGGTAAATGAGCCATGTCAGCATCTGTTCGCACGGGAAATTCGGACCACGAATTGCAGTACATTATGCAGCAAACAGCCTGTTCAAAGGCGCAGAATTTCTATTTTAAATTTTTTTTTAAGATTATTATGATTGTGAATTAATAGTTTTAAACATGTGTCTTCCGACAGCAGTCAGCAGTCTTGGTAGTTGCCAGTTTGTGTGGAAAAAAAAAGTTAAAATGGCTAAGTTCTACAGTATGAGCCCAGCATATTGTACAGTACTGCCCTAACGTTAGCTAGCTGGCATGAACGACATTAGCGTTAGCTAGCGTTAGCAATGTTAACGTTAGCTAGCTAGCGTTAGCAACAGTAGGTAGTGCAACAAACTGGCAACCACTCGAACAACAGCAGTGTTGTACCACAAAGGCGATGGAAGATGGAAAAAGTAGGAATGAATGACATTTAGCGGCTAAATGTTATCAGTAACACCTTAAACATATCAAGATAGGGTGTTTGTCGACATTTTGGTTAATCTCTCAAGGAATTACGCATTGATCTTGATAAAAACAAAGCGTATTGAGGTGGCTGGTATCTTTAAGTGAGTACAATTTTGCTGCAGTGAAGCAGTTACAGGTGGTTTTATGGTTTCAAATTTAGTTGTTTTTGTGCCATTATTACCATTATTTACAGTTGCAGGGAAGACACGTTTTAAAAATATTAGGAATGGTCTGACATCTGAACGTTAACAACGGGCCTTTTCCACAACATTTATTTTGACTTGTTTTTGTAGGGAAATCACAGATGTTCCAAATAACAGTAATCTGTTGCTCCAGTTTTGTTCAAATGTGACAGTGAGCCAGCATGAACAATACAAGGACCATGAAACTAAGTGGATTTCAGCCATCTTTAATTTGATCACTTTCACCTGTGCTTTTTGTACTTTGACAGAAATGTCTTCTCGGAAAAAAAAAACAAAAAACAAGGCCCATCAGTTGCCAAAAAGCATCAGAGACTTTCATCTAAAAGGAACGGCAAGCAAACAGGCTGACTGCAAACAAGCTCTGGTGAAAAGGATGCCTTTTTGGTTGTTTGCATAAAGAAATTTTACTGTGCAGCAGCCAACTTTCAAGTCTCAGATGTTGGTGCCTCCTTGAAAGTGGCTAAAAGCCCCTTCTGTCTGTCTGGAGTGTCTTAAATCTTCCTAAAAATGGAAGATGTCTTGTGGTTAATGGTATTCGTTAGTGTAAGGTGTACTGTAAGACTTGCAAACGACAACTTTTTAGCTTCAATTTATCATTCTGATACTGATAATGTAATGGCTGTAGAAAAATGACACCATCCATGTATAGATTGGTTTCGCATACGTCTTGCTTTTACTATGGTACTCAGTCTGCCACCAGGCTGTATTTTTTCCCCGCTAAAATGAAGTTTGAACTATGGCACAAGGGAACACTTCTGCCATTGCGCAACCCAAACAGGAAGAGACATTGTTTTCCCGGGTTACTATCCCCCAGGTAGCGGTAGAAAACACCTGGAATAACTGTGGGAACTCTACACTGCAAAGAAAAAAAGACCCACTGACAGAGGAAGAAAAGAAGGTGAAGACGGAGAGTGATAGAAACTGATCAAACATAAAGATAGAAACTTTCGTCCGTCAACTTGTGTACCAGCATTTTCCGACTTGTTGCTCCGGCTTGACGGGGCCTTCGTGTGAATTTTCCCAGTCCAACAAAAATGCCAACTTATTACCATGGAGTGTTTTAGTCTGAGACTGGAGGTTAAGTCAAATTGGGATTGTTATGCTTGTTTTTTACAGTGAGCAGTAGCTGGGCTGCTAATGGTAGCCATGTTGCTAACGCTGTCTTGTGACAGTAATACCACAGGAGAACACTGGGGGGGGGGGAGTTGTCTGTTTCCAGTTAAAGTTGGAATATGCAAAATTAATGTGATGATTTTGGACATTAGGGGGAGGAGATGACTTAAAGGGGCAATATGTGAGAACTTTGTTTAATAAGAAAATCAAATATTAACTAAAATCATCATCAGAATGCAAAGAAATAAGAGTTGTTGGCAGATGTTAGCATGCTAACAATTTAGCCCCAGACCGCCCTGCTCTACGGCTCCTGTGCTAGTAGTCTAAACACCGGCACACATCCAAGTTCACAGTCTGGACCACTAGCTGGACGGCTAACTGAGCTAACTAGCTAATGGTAGCTACGGTTAAGAAGTTAGCGGTTACTCTGGTGATACGCTGCTCCCTGTATGCTTTGAATGTGAATGCGACATGTGATCAATTCTTACATACGGCACCTTTAATAAAATCCATTTAATAAAGTTATTATCGTGTTGGTACACAGCTGAACAATTACATCCATTAAGACGGAGCGACATTAAAATTCATTAGGATGATTGTGGGTCTAATATCCACTCTCCTTAGCTCTCTCCACCAACACCAACAGGCCTTTAGCAGCTAAATGCTCCACAATGTTGCTAACCGCTAACTGTGTCTGCTCTTCGGTAATGGGCACGTATGATGACGTGGATTCATCTGACCTTTTTTCACTGAAAACTGCCACCTGCTGTGGCTGGAACCCCTGCAGACGGGAGCTGTGAGACGGAAGCAGCTCTGACGAGATTCATTAGCCTAAATGAGGCAGTGAAACTGTTAAAGTCTGTCTGTAAAGAGTCCCCTTTCCAAATAGTAAGGTAATTTACTATTAGTGGTTTTTCAAATTCAAAGTATTCAGGCAGCTGTTTCATCCGAAAAAGAAAAAAAAAAAGTTGCTGATGATGTTTCAGGGGGGAAAATCTGCTGTAAATTATCTCCAGCAGCCTGTGGTCTTTCGGCGAGGTAAGAGACAAGGCCAACGCTGCCAATAGAGATGATTTGTCAAGTTTCAAGGGAGCTGACCTTCAGCTGAGAACATTATTGAATAGACACACACACAAACGCAGGCACGCACACACACTGTCGTCACACGCATAACGCTCCCGTGCGCGTTGATGCGCACACATTCACGCAGAGAACACGCTTGCACCTTTTTTTTTTAACATATATGCAGACATACACTGACATAAAAGCAACCTAACAAGAAGAAGCACACACACACACACACACACACACACACACTGTGAGCAGCAGGGAGACAGGGAGAAAATACAGCAGCGCCACTGTGCATGCATTATGAGATGACAGGAGCGATCAATCACCGCGAGGAGCAGCAGCAGCCTTTTATCAGGATTATATCAAAGCACCTGATTCCACTAAAACAACCTTTATCATGTCATTTAGGGAGCCTCGACCAGTCCGCGAGGAGCGCGAGGACACGCGGTGCCGCAGCCTGTAGCTGGGTCCAATGCTGCCACCTATGCGCGCCGTGGAGACGTGCGTCCGGCGATGCGCCTTTACGCGCCGAGGCAGCCAGGGGGCGCACTCATGTCACTAACCCCCATCTCTCTCTCCCTCTCTCTCTCTCTCTCTCTGTATGTATGTGTGTGTGTGTGTGTATGTGTGTGTGTGTGTCAGGGGATGCCGGAGTCTAACCGCAGCTCCCCTCTCATTCATGCTGAGCGCTGCTCTCCTGTGCGCACGGAACTGCAGAGCTGAGCTTTGGAACCGGTGCTGCTGCTGCCGCCGCCGCCGCTGCTGCTGCTGATGTCTGACAAGCCCCGCCGGGAATGGAAATGTCTTCTGCTGCAACTCTGACATCCTAAAAATCATGCCAGGCAGGACGAACGCGGAGGACGGTTTGATAAGTAAGTACGGCCAAACTTTTTTGTGTGTGGTTGTTCATCACCCTCCTCTCCTCTCCTCGCTCGCTCGCTCGCCTCGGAGCTTCTCTCCTTCCCACCGCATCCGAAATGTTGGTGACATTCCTCTCCCCGTCCCCCTTTCTCCTTTTTGCTCCCCGCGTCCTCTCCTTCATACCCTCCGCCGGTGTCTTTCTCTCTCTCCCCGCAGCACACATGGACCTGCCTGTGCTGCGGGAGAAATCAGCCTCTCTTCTGTTTGTTTCTTTTTTTTTGCGCTCCAGAGCAGCGCACGGCTCGCTTTGCGCACACGGGGGGAGACGCGCGCCCAGGCTGCGGATGAACTATCTCCCATGATGCCCGTCCCCTCTTTTTTTTTTTACTGATGGAATTGGTCAAGTTGTTGAAGGTGACGGATTGCCTTTTACCTCAATGGCGACTCGCAACTGCGGATTCTGGATGCAAAGCGGGGCGCCGTGAACGGGCTGTTAGAGCTCCACGGGGGTGTTGATTTTTTTTTTTTTTTTATCTCCCACATGCTGGAGCTTTTATGTTCATGTGGTAGATTTCAGACCGGCAGGAGCGTCGTAGGAATGTTGTGTCGCGAATGGTACAGAGATGCCGTTAAACTGTCGGCTGTTACGGTCACTATTAAACCCTCTGCTGAGCGCGCCACGGGCACGAGACGCCTCTGTAGGAAAATGATTGTGTTTGTGTTTTTTGTTGTGCTGAAAGAAAAAGAAAAAAAAGCTGGTGCGATTATGATGGAGGCATGAATTCAACTTGAAAACACTTCGTTCGCTGCGTGCGTGCGTGTGCGCATGCACGCTCAAAGAGTCTTGTACCACAACACCCTGAATCTCTGAGTGCGTGTGTGTGCGCGCGCCTGTTTGGATGCAAAAAAATGTTTGAAAGTGTGTGTGTGTGCGCCCGCACAGCGTTTGACCTGTGAGTGACGTGCGCGTGTGAGTGAGTGCATGTTCAAGTGTGTGTGTGTTTGTGTGTCCCTCACCCACCCACACATAAACACACACACACACACCACACAGCAGCAGCATCATCATCATTTTGGAGTCGCATCAACGTGCGCTGACAGTTTTGTGTCACCTTATGAATTTTTGACTTGGAAAATGCGTAGGTGAGGCAGACGGGCTGGTTTTTTTGAGAGGCTACGGGCGCCCAGCCACCGGTTCCGGCTGCCAAGCACATAAGGAAGAAATCTCTTTAGGTTGTGTGTGTGTGTGTGTGTGTGTGTGTGAGAGAGAGAGAGAGAGAGTCTTCTCTTTACATGTTCTGAATCTCCCCTCATCTTCTCCTCTCTCTCGCTTCTTATCTCTCTCCAGGGTGAACTTGCGAGGATGTGTGTGTGCGTGCGTGTGGAGGAGATGTATGGAGGGGGAAGAAAGACTTCTCTCTCCCTCCTCGCTTCTCAAGTGTGTGTGGTCATGACGCGCCTGTGCTGGGACGCGTCGATAAGCCAGAGAGCCCGAGCATCACCTCCACTCCGGGGCCGAGGCGTGACATCCAAAGTGACTGCGCGCACGGCTCCGGTGACATAATGACCGGGGAGCGTATTAGTTCCTGTTCCACCCGCTGACACACGCCGTTCGACGAGGGTTTTGAGCCCCGAAAATGAGTCAGAGTGAGACTCCGGCGACAGCGGCGTGCTTTGAGCCGCCTCTAACCTAATTACCTAGTTTATTCCTGGAGTCTTTTATTATTAATTTGTTCTTAGAGGAGATCATCCTTTTCTTTCTCCCTGGCTCTCTACGGATCCACCTTTCTGCGTGTTCGTCTGTGGGTGCTGTAACCGGCGTTCAGTCGTATTTAAAGGAAGTTCCGGGGTGGCGGATTCCCTTGTGAAACAGGCGTCTGGTGTGTTTAATCACACGTTTAAAAGAAACCGTTCTCGTACTTTTCTCGCTGTTTATAAATCTTCGATGAACACGACTGCGCTTATGTAATATTTACACAGGAGCTGATGGCGTGTTTGTGTCAGCCGGTTGTGATAATGGATGTGGTATCATCGTGCCTGCAGGGACGCTGATGATTTATGGCAGTTTTATGTGATTTTCTTGTTACGTATCCACATTATTCCAATGCGTTTTCTGTCATTAAGGAGATAGCTGTCTCCTTTTGAGATTAGCTGATGAATAATTAACCGCGCGATTTTGTTTTATAAGGGGCCTTTTTAGGTGAACAGCCTCCTTCTGCGTTCACGAGCGCAGCTTCCTGCAGCCTGAAGCCTGCTCCTTCCGGAGCTTCCTTGACAGCGAGCTTTACGAGCCTCATTACGAGCGAGGAAGGACTCCGTGGAAGCGTCGCCTCGCCTGGCGGGGAGAACTGTTGTGTTTGGGTGAAAATAACAACCGCCACAGGAGTGTGTGCGTGCGCGAGTGCGAACGCAGGTGGGTGTGGGGGTGGTGTTGTGTCAGCGCTTTCAGCCCTCCCTGGCTCAGACCCCGGCTGAGCTGAGAGCTGGAGACGATCGACGGCGCGGTCCGTCTGCGTCGAGGCCGCTTCGTACCTCGAAACACCTGCGATACATACACAAAGGAGGGGACGTGGCGATAAAATGACGATAAAGCAGACTGATAAAGCAGTTTTAACTCAGAGGTGCGTGTGTGTGTTATCATAACACGTCCACGGGATGTAATGAAACGGCATTTAGCCGAGGGGTTTTTATTCCCAGGGCCATCAGAGTCTACATTTAAATGCCGTAGCGGCGGCCTCAGCGGGAGATGAAGCGCTGCTCCTGCAGCGTTAGAGCCACGCTCTCGCCTGTTGAGCCGCTGATGACTAAACTGCCAAGTAAGCTGATATTACACGGCCAAATACCAGTTTGAATCCCACCTCCGACGAGACGTTCGAGGCACGCATGTGGATCAAACAGCAGTGATAAACCACGTCTAATAATAAGATGACAGATGTGATACGCAACCGGGTTTGTCAGTGAAGCATTACCGTTAGATTACATCCTCGATTATGACTTGAAAGACGTGAGGTGTTGATAAACCGTTCTCTCCCTCTGCTGGCAATATGTATTAATCATTCCAATAAGGAGAGATCATTTTAAAGTGATAGCAATATTAATTGGAATAGCATCAGTCCAGCGTTTTAAAAAAGAAGAAGAAAAAGCTCTCTTATTAAATGTGGGCCCGGGGAGATGGGAGATGGGACAGGACTCCCTCAGAGCACACTTCAATCAGGAGAGACTTATTAAGAGTGCACAATGAAGATGAGAAGCGTGGATAGTCTTCGGGGATTAGATCCTGCCGTGACGTCATCGTATCGGGAAGCCGTGCCTGGTGTAGGAGAGCCACCTGATGGAGTCTAGACTCTGGCAGTAGAAGTGATGGGATGGAGGTAATGGCAGAGATCTGGATGGATGCAGTGGAGGAATTTGAAAGATGAGCAGCATGAAGATGGTCGTCCGGATTGGACTTGTGCTGAGGTTCTTATGCTACTGGTGCTGGAGCGAAGCTCCTAGGTGGAAAACCTCTCAGGTGAATCTGCCAGGACAAACTGAAGATCATGGTAGTCATTGGGGAGGAGGTAGGTTGCTCCGTAGCAGGTCTGGAAGTCAGAACGACACAATGATATTTAAAGAGCAGCATCCAACAACCAACCAAGAAAGATGAGGTCAGATGATGTATGAATCTGTGAATGAGGCCAACAGCAGAAAGTCCCTGTTGAACATTTTCCCGAGCTTTTGAGGAACATCCAAGTAGCCTGTTTGGTGAATCCATGAGGGGACATCTGCGATAACCCAAACTGCAATTCAGAGCAAACAATAAATTGTATAGTCTGTTGGATATTCTTTGTCCGTGGCCACTGTCGAACAAATGCAACCACATTACAACGATTACAGTCAAAGAAAGACTTTTTACAACTGCGAGTAAAAAATTAAATATACCAAAATGCGAGTGATCTCAAACCTCATATCTGAGAGATTTGTTTAAAGGCGTCATATAATGCTCATTTTCAGGTTCATAATTGTATTTGCGTCACTACAAGAATAGGTTTACATGCTTTAATGCTCATAAAACACAACAGATTACTCATATTGTCTCGCGCTTTAGCTCTTTTTAAGGGCCCCCTTCCGACTACCCGGTACTCCTCTGATTGGTCAGTTCACACATGCCTGACCCTACACTACTAACAACAACAGCAACAATTGTTTCGTGCCAAACTAGCCGCTAGGCATAGTGTGATGTCACAATGTAGGGGAGGTAAAGGTGAGACTACTGACGAGGCATTTCAGGATTAGTGTTTTCTGTGGGAGAGAGGAACTTCTGTTGGTACGGACTTTGACCTTTTTAACTCTTTTACATGCACAAAAACATAAATAACACACTGAAGGAAAGGAAAAAGCATAATAGGTTTCTTTTAACAGAGCAGCACTGGAAGGCATAAAGGAGCTCTGGTCGTGGGATGTCATAAAGGAGCTCTGGTCGTGGGATGTCCGCAAAGGTGGTACCCTGTTCCCCCGTCCTGATGGTAATGACTCACCAGAGGGTGTGATACATCGCTGAGGATTGCCCCGTCTTTCCCTGCCACTCGGGGTTGGCACTAAATATCTTCAGTTCATTCTTGTTAACTACAGAAAGTGAAATGCACCAGGCAACGAAGCAGAAAGTTGAAATATTCGCTACAAATGGGTGATAAAACAGAACAGGTAATTGTCTGACCAATCATTCCAATCCTTCCCTATAGATGACACCTGTGTTACATAAACTTGGTTTAATCAAAGCGAGGCCTCCTCCCATCATGCAGTTTGTGTTGTAACACAAAGTATCGAGCATCGCCCGGTGTCCAACCATTTGTACTGAAGGCTTTTGTGCTCTTTTGTCGCATCGACTCCAGCGGCGGATGAGCAAATCCGTCTTGTTTTTTTGCTTCTCTTTCTGATAAGCCGGCGACAAACTGTGTGCAACACCCAATTTCAGTCTGTACGAAACAGACAGAGGAGGAGATTGAGAAAAAACTGTGCGAGAGAGACGTGGAGCGAGAGATGAAGCGATGGAGCTTTTAAGTTCCCCGGCGTCTTTCTGATGCAGCCTCTGCCGCGAAAGGCCGAGGCAGATCAAACGGGGCAGGCAGATTGAAATAGTTTCTCTTGTAAGGGGGAAGAGACGCTCCGACGGCGCGCAGATGTGACAGGTAACCGCGAGACGGAGGTGGCAGCCGCTTCTTTACACGCCGCCTGATTGCAAACACTCGCTTTCCCCGGTTGAAAATAGGACTCGCGAGGAGCCTTTTCTGATTGTCGTTAGCATCGGCGTTCGGTATCTTCAAGTGAGACGAATGGCGTGTGGGTGGGCGGGGGAGTTATTTCCTATCCTAGTGTGAGCAAGGATAATTCTGCCGTTGTTTTGTCAGCAATTAAAAGAATTTCAGCAACCAATTTTCTTCTGCCGCCGCAGACCGTACAGCTTGTGTTTGTTGTCCCAAATGGCCAATTTCTGCCTTATGTTCTGTGCTGTCTGAACAGTTGAGGCAGCAAAATAATCAGTGTGTATGTGTGTGTCTGTCTGTGTGTGTGTAGCCCAACAAACCCACCCCGCTGAACTTGTCTGTGTATCCTGTGCTTCTTCGACGTTAGTCCAATCAGTTCCTTGCGCACACGCCCACACTCGGACATCCTCCCTCTACGCTCCTCTCCTTGTATATATTTAGCGCCGGGACAAGGTCAAAGTTAGAGTGCTTCGTTCCTGTTTTTTTTCCGTACATGGCTTTCAGATGCAGATCTGTCTTCTGTTATCTGTTCGGTTAGACTTTCCCCGGGCCGTGGGGATGTGTGGGAGCTGGGGGGGGGGGCAGGAGGGAAATGCAAGAGGAGAGGGCGAAAGGGAAAGGTTGGACGGCGGTGATACTGCCGGGCCAAGAAGACGAGGCATCTCAGCTTCTACGCTTAATTTGAGGAGCAGTGCCAGCTGCTGCTTTCTGCTGACGACTCTCGAATTTGGCTTTATAGCACTAAGAAGGGTTCTGCCGCGATACGAGCCAACAGAACATTTTCAGATACAACATTAAATGTGTTTTTCAGAGGTTTGAAAATGTCTCGTTCATCTGGAACACTCCCTCCAGGCAAACCCGTGTAATGTGCTTTGAGGTGAAGGTGTGCTCCTCTGCAGTCTCGGAGAGAGGAAACAGATTGTTTGGAAGTGAGCACTCAGGGTTTCATAATATCACACAGACTGCACACTGCAGGTTTATCTAACACAACCGATCCGATGCCTGTCTCTTTGCACCAAATGACAACGAAGGGACAAGAGAAGCCAGAGATCCGAGATCCGAGAGTCCGACTATCTCCCTTTGGTGTTAATGAAGCAGATGGAAGTGCTCTCGCAAATTTAAGCAAAAAAAAGGGATAATCTGCTGCAGTTAAGGGACGGGAACGACTTTTGTGTCGCAGCCCGTTAAGTTGCACATCTCTGAAAGTGTCTTACTTGACCTCGAGTCTGGAGGAAAGCGAGTAAAAGAGAAGGAAGACTTGGGGATTTTGGGGCACAGCCGTGGAGAAAGAAAGGGATGAGAAGGGATAAGAGGCTGAAGGAATCGGAACACTGTCGGGTCGAGGTGTTAAAGACAGACGTTACATTGCAATTCAACGTATCTGGACAATTCATAGGTGAACAACTGTGGAATTGCACCATCAAGACTACAAAGAATCTCTTAAACTATTAGGCAAAGTGTTTTTGTTCTTCTGTGTCTTCTAAAGTAAGCCGTATATCATGCTGCATGAAGATGAACAAATATGGTCATATTTTAACCCACCGTGTAATCTAATCTATCAAACTCTCAAAGAACTTGGAAACCTAGCCCGTGTTATATTTGCTCTGGCTTCTATTGAGAGGGATGTAGGGGAAGGCAGGAAAATAAACAGGAGAGAAAGCAACGGGACATCAAGAGAGTAAAGATACGAAGGAAAAAAAAGAAGAGACTGAGGCGAGGTTTAAAAAACCGTGAACTGTAAGAAAATGAGGGAAGGAAGACAAGGGGAGCTGGAAGCAGTGAGGCAAAGAGAGAGAGAGAGAGCGCTGGTGTTCCTGACAATGTGACTCAGATGAGAGGACTCAGGGAAGGAGGAGGGGATGGATGGAAACAAAGGGACTGAGGTTGAGGTTGTGCAACTTCAAATTCTGGTCTTTCTGGAAGTGATTCAGAAGAAATGATGAGAGAGAGAGAGGGAAGTTGGGAAGAAAGACGTGAATGGAGACAGACGGAGTGACTTGGGTGACTCACGTGAAGAAACAGGCTCTACTGTCTTTGCTGATTTTGATGATTACGCTTGGACCACGGTCGATCGATTCAATGCATCACTGTGAAGCGTTCTCATGGGACAGCACGGATCTGTATGGACGACATGGGACGTATTTAGACCTCCTGAACCACGCCGGAATCGCTTGAAGGCACCATCGGTGTCTTTAAGTTTGTCAACTCAGAACTGATGATGTAAGTGGAGATTACTGTATATCCAGCGATGATGATTGGCATCTTGGCTCTTGACGTCGTCACTCCCCAAAAAGAAGCGCCAAGCTCAGTACAGCGGGGACTCGGGGGTGACGAAGCTTGGCGCAGAGGTTGGATTTATACAATGCTTCATGTACAGCAGTAAACGGCGGTGTTTCTTCCCTCGGAAATGATGTTTGGCTGAGTTCGGACTGATTAGACTTGGCTCCAAAAAATCTCTTAATATTTTGTAGTATTTTGTTTGCATTGATCCGTTGTAAGAGTGGAGTCTGGGCCAGATTGAGAAAGCCTCTCCAGCAAGAAGAAACACTCATTTTCCAATGTACTTGAGTATGACGAATGCTTGACTGGGAACTCAATACTACTCCTTTTTTTTTTTGCTGTGGAGCAAAAAGTTTAGTTTAGTTTTAGACTTATCCAGTTTAAATGTTAAAGTCTAATATGTAAATCATGTTTTTGTAAAAAAAAAAAGAAAAAATGTGGGGTTTCTGTGATAATTGGTCAAAAGAATTCCTGTTTGTTGTTTGAAAGAAGCGTTCAAAGAAACGGTATGAAGCATCTTCTGTTCTTACTCCGCTAAAAGTCGCAAACATGACTTCACTTTCATTAAATACCGAGCGGCAGCTTACTCAACTCAACCGTTTGGTTTCTCCTGCTGTGAAAAATATAACAATCCGGAGTTCAGTCATTCCCCGCACTGTGTGACCAAACAGAGCTCACCAGGAGGCCAGGAAAAATTCATATCCCTCAATTTCAACCACGGGGATAGAAAAAAAAAACAAAGAAATGGAGCATAACAAACAAAAAACAACATTTGTATGATTAGTGTTTCATCTCGCTGCCAACAGAAACCATTTGCCAGCTGTTGGAGAAATATAAGGTAAACAGACAGTGCCATCGATCTTGTCTTTTTAAACATTTTGAGAGGGATCCTGGCAGGTCCCACATGGCCCCGCTGCGAGGAAGCTGCGGCGAAATGACGAGAATGACAGTCGGCTCAGAAATGCTGAGTCAGCGAGCGAAGTGACACTGCCCCATCATCACACGCGCGGGCCTGCCTGCGCGCACACACACACACACACACACACTCAGAGGCTCATCTCATTTTGTTGAGTGCTTAGTCCAACACAAACATGCACGTGTGAGGGAGGGCTGGCCCGAGGTTTTGTCACTGCATGTCTTTGAGAAATAGGATCAGAGAGCCATATGCGACGCGTCCTCTCATGTGGCTCTTGGCTCTCATCATGAGAAGTGCGGCTTCCAGGTCCCGCGTCTTCGCTCAAGGACACACCAGCAGGTGTTCGTGCATCCTTACAGTCTTTGTGTAAGCACATAAAATGTTTGGCATTCGATTGCTTTGGACTTTGATTATTTAATTCAGGGCTGCCCAAAGTGGGGAGCAAGGGCCAAGATCGGTCCGGCAAGACGTTTGAAATTGGCCAGCCAGATGGTTCCTTGTGAGAAAAAGAATTCAGGTGAACTAAAAAATGTAAGATATGAAATGCTTGTGAAGTAAAAGTGATCTTCATATATGAAGGATCCCAAATAATTAGTTATTTTTATAACCTGAGGACGGACAGAGTGACAGGAAGTCAAATAAGGGAACAGTAGATTCCAGGACTACGGAAGCCCTGAGGGTCAAGCGGGGAAAAAAAGGTAATAGAAAATGGATCACCAGAGGATTTTTTTTCTTTTCTTTTCTCTCAGGGCTTCTGTATTGTACCATTTTTCATCTTAAAGGTGCTGCATGTAAGAATAAGCCACCTGTCTAGTTCATACTTTAATCAAATAGGAGGCAGCATATCATTAGAATAACCATTAACTGCTTTTAACTGTAGCTGCCATCAGCTAGTTAGCTCAGTTAGCCATGCAGCTAGCACTCCTATTACTGGACTCTGCCTGTGGGGAGTGTTGGTGTTGTTTACTATCTGAACAGTGTCTTGTAGGTAGCTAGTCAGCATGCTAACTTCAGAATATATCTCTGCAACACAATACATAGATTACATCAAAACTGTTCTCTTGTTTAGTTTTGGTTATTTTTTCAATGTTTTAAACAAAAATTCTTACATATTGCACCTACAACATTACAACACAATAGGTGCTTGCTCTTGGCTCCTGGTCAACCAATAAGTTTTAGTTTTGGCCAACCAAGGGGAAAAGTTTGGGCACCCCTGGTTTAGTTCATTTTGCACCAAATTGGTCAGTAGAACTGTCAAAGTCTCTCTGGGGGGTCAAGTTGGTGGTGTGGAGAAGCTGTTGCCATTAGTCCAACGTCTCCAGTGGACATCCATCTTGCCCTAAATTGTAGGAAGGAGTCCAGTTTACAAGTGTCTGACTCCTGCTCGAAGGTAACTGGCTTTTGCTTTGTTGTGACAGATGAACTTCTCCCTCCAGTTGAGAAATTAACTTTCTCCGCTCAGTTTAAGCCTCCCTAGAGTGAGGTTTTGCCAATTCGGCTCCGTCTCCCTTCTTCCTTTTG
Organism: Lagodon rhomboides; assembly: GCA_039737535.1. NCBI lineage: Eukaryota > Metazoa > Chordata > Actinopteri > Spariformes > Sparidae > Lagodon > Lagodon rhomboides. The sequence continues at coordinate 7,575,263 of CM077792.1, read as the reverse complement.
TCTTTGAACGCTATTCTGCCAGCTTTGAATTCCCTTGCATTCGGTCTGAAAGAAGGATATGGCTGATAAGACACAGAAACGGTGAAGTGTTTTAGAGTAAATGCTTCCATTCCCCCACAACAAAGTAAACCACAGGGTCAAAAACATGTTGAAATCCATTTAAGGCACCTTGAGGTTTCCTGTTCTAAAGCGGCGGCGCACAGGCTGCCGAAATTGCCCAGAGTATCGCTACCTTTATAGGGTGGTGATGCATGGGAAACCATTTTAAAGCAATGCAGACGGGCAATTTAGCTTTTAACAGAACCGGGGGGTTGCAAATGGACCAAAATTGGAGAGAAAGTGTTGAGTCTGGTGGAAGCAGCGGTGACACAAGCACAGGAGAAGCTTTTGTCTAGTGAGATGAATTTACTCAATAACCTCTGCCTAATGGGGCTGTCTATTATTTTCTGTTTTTGTGCCTATCTCTATTTCTCTCTCCTTCTCCTTTCTTCACGGCTTTGGTATTGTGTGCTGTTATTGCGTGTTATTCTCTCCCCGTCTCTTTATTCCCTCGCTGCCTCGCTTTCTCTCTCTCCTTGTCCTTCAGGATAATCGCAAGGCTTTTTTTTGGAAAAAAGAAGAAAAGAATGCTGTGTATTCACATGTCACCCCATAAATATTATTAAAAGTTATAGCAGTTTCAGATCATCTTGTGTTTTTCGGTATGCAACGGCACATGCTTTAGTCAGCTTTCCCATTCATTCAGACCAGAGTTACTAGTACAACCGACATTCTGACTAATTTCACACAATTAAGGGCAACACACAGTGTGGTGTATGTTGGCATGAAAACAATTAGTGTTACAAGTGTCAATTAGTTTTCACAGTGTGTTCGCCGGGTTGCAGGCTGAAGTACTATAGTTGCAATAACTCACATCTGATTTGTTAACCCGTGCCATAATATCGTTGTGTATGTTGGACAGCTTGTGCCGGCGTTGCACTTCTTGAGGCTGTCTCTCGACATTTTTGTGCATTTCCTTGATTTGTCTCCGTCATAGGGTTGGGCAATGTCTACTGAATTGATGTATGATGTCCACAGTGAAACATTGTGGTGGCTGATGACATCATTATTGGGTGGGAGAGGCATCACTAAGTGTTTTTGAGTTTTAGAGTCGCTGTAAGGGAGAGTTAGCTCACCACTGTAGTCATCGCTCTGACCCAAAGGTTTCACCCAGGCAAGAAAATGGTCTCCAGTCACCGCTGACATACACCCCTGTCCAAAGTTTTAAAGGGTCTTCATCTCTAAGCCACATGTCCTTAACTTAGCTGTGTTCAGCCTCAGGTGGTGGAATGGAGTTAGCTAGCTAGCTACACGGTGGAAGCTAAGCTAAGAAAACCCAAAAACCAATGAATGAATGAAAGAAACACACTAACAGTGTCCCACAGAAGAGATGCACAGCTGCCAGCAATGTGACAAGGCGTATTGGGGTCGCCAAAATGGGCTGGTTTAATGAGAAAGTAATAAACTGGACATGGGACCTTAAGAAGTAAGGCAACACTATTGGGGACACTCTACTTTCTCTGGTGCATCGTCTTTAAATCAGCATGGTATGCTAGTACAGGGCTCAGAAGTTGATGACTATCAGCCATTGTCGATGGATGATGGCATCGTCTATCGGCCCAACCCTCCTCTGTCACATGGATGTTTTCTTTGAGTTTCAGAATCGGTTGTTTAGCTTTTCAGCAATGGCTTACCGATGTTGGTCAATTAGCCTGTCCACCATTTTGGTCCAGACTGAAACTACTCAACAACGTTTTGGTTGGATTGCCAGGGAATTTGGTACAGATGTTCATGGTTCCCTTTGGATAACCTGTAATCTCTTTCAAGATCCCAACTTCATCCGAATCAGCTGTACTTTGTGTTGACTGCTAGTTTGCAAATGTTGCTATGCCGACATGCTGAACTAAGCTGGTGACTAAGTAAACATTATATGCAACAGGATGTTAACACTGTCATTGTGAGCTTGTTAGCATGTAGTTCAAAACACCGCTGTGACCAAATACAATCTCATGGCCCGAGGCCGAAAGTCCTGACTGACTCGTTCTCATGGGTGTTTTCATTCAGTCTTGTCTTGGTCTCAGAGGAGTACAGTTGTTTTGTTAAGTGTTTTTTCCCTTTCCTGCCCTTCTTAAGCCGTGCAACCGGCTGCTTTTAAATCAGACAGCAGAGGTTGCTCAGCTGTATCCCACAGAGGAAATATTTCGTGTTACATGCGCTGCACTGTGTTGTCATTTGTAACATGGAGGTAATGCCAATTTTAAATGGTGTGTCTTAGCCACTAAACAACCAAGCATCTTCATTTAAGACCTTTAGAGTTATGCACAAATTCATGTCAAAATTTGTGTGCAAATGTATGTGTTTATGTTTCCTGTACCAATCACATTTAACACTTTTCTCAATCTGGACTTACCTGGTCTTGAGTACAACCCTTCATTCTCCCAAGAAATGGGTGGGGGTGGATTTAGGATAAGGGTTAGGGTTTTCTTTATTGGTGAGTAATGAGTAATAGATCTGTAGAACAATAGATAACTGGCTCCTTCTTAAAATAATACATACCTGCTTTGTGATTGGCTGGACCTCGTTCACAGAGAGTGGTTTCGGGTCCTGGTCTGTAAGCAGATCATAGAGATTCCCCTCCAGCATCTCTAACGCCGAACAGGTTTTTCACAGATGTTCAAACCGCTCAAAGACCTTCACCACATTAGTGCGGTCTGGATTCAGGACACTGATGACCTCTAACATGGACACCTGGTGAGAAAAGAAGACAGACAACAGTTCATAGCACATACTCTGATGGAGCATACACAATCTAAGCATGGAAATGCATTGTATGTCATAGGACTCAAAAGGAGTCCGAAAACCTACCTCCTTCTCCGTGTCCTTGATATAGTCAGTGTCCTTGAGGATCTTAACTGCTGCCATCTCCTTTGTTGCCAGATGTTGGCACCTGGCCACTTGACCAAAGCAGCCTTCACCAATAATCTCCAGAACAGAGTAGCCAGAAGAGCCGCTGAGCAGAGTCTGACGTGCCTGAACCTCAGGTGCCGACAGTGTGACTGTGAGGAGAGATGGTGAACATGGACAAATAACTATGTGAAGACTGTGTGTTCAGTTTGTAAGGCTCTTTCATTCAATACAACATGAAATACGCCTGTTTTTTTCCCCCAACAAGATCCATGCATTATTCCATGGGAAATTAACTAAAATGTTTAAAAATCTGGCAATGCTGAAGAAAGTGAGAAAGAAGTCCTGGAATTATCTGGATCCACACCAGAGATCCATCCTATATCCAGGGTTCTTGGAAACACTCTCAGTAGTTTTTGTGTAATCCTGCTTACACCAACCAACTAACCAACTAACCAACCAACCAACCAACCAACCAAACAAACAAACAAACTAAAAAAATATACCCGCCTTGGCAGAGGTACAATCAGGATAATACCTTATTTGAAAGGGTTTGCCTGCAAGACTGACTTGACACCTGTCATGAACATGAAGGAGACATTGTTTGAGATGTCCTCGTCGTGTCAACCAGACGTTAACCAAGGCGACATAACCTGTGACGTACACGTTCTGGCAGGACTACTGATTGAACTAAAACTATTTCGCTTTATGTGTAAACATTCAATTAAACTGTCATGTGCGGTTGGTTTCGACTCCGGCTGTCAGGAGACCGTTATCATTGTGTCATGGACATTTGTCTTGACCTCAACTACAGTGGTGCAATTTAGACTCGTCAAAGCATCTCAGCTCGTATTTATTTTCCATTCAGTTTCTTATCTGTTTGTATCAGTGTCGGTGCAGTGTGTGACTGTTTTATTCCCCCCTCTCTCTCTCTCTCTCTCTCTCTCTCTCTCGCTCGCTCTCTCTGTCTGACTAGTACTGTTGGTTTTAGAGATCTCAGCAGACTGACTAGAGGAGGCTTTGCTGCAGGCAGCTCCTTCTCCCTAATGAGAGCGATGGAGCCATTCGCTGCATGCATACACTTCTACGCTCTGTGTGTGTGTGTGTGCGCGCACGTGTGTGTTCCTAGCAGCGTGTGCCCGTGTGCGTGTGCGGTGGGAGCGTTTGAGTGTTTATGTATGTGGTTTTGCGAAATTGGTTGTGTGAAATATTATGTGTGTGTTTGAGTCAGCGCGTACGTAGCTATGGGGTTTGTTTTTGAGCATTTATCTGTGTGTGTGTGTCTGTGGGAGAGTGTGTGTGTGCGAGTTTCATGCCTCGCCTCTCTCCACACACTGTTTCAAATTCTTTCCTCTTGTGAAACTGAGGAAACTGAGCAGTTTATGTGGCTGTTGAACACAACATTTCATTTTCCCACTGTGCGCTGATGTAGCTGACTGGCTTCCCTGTGTACTGCTGGAGGAATCCAGCGCCGCGTTTCTTCTTCTGTAGAGCTATATTTTCAACTTATTTCATGCATACCTGCGCCTCTGTGCCCGTGTGAGGGTTTGACATGGGCTTGACAAAGGTTCAGCGGAGTCTTTCTGGACTATTAAGCCAATAAGCCATGACCGCAGCTAGTGTTGCAACGGTATGAGATTTTCACAGTACGATAACCATCTCGGCTTCATGGTGTTACACAATATTGTAATTTTTATCAGTCACAATGGGATGGAAATGAATGAAAACAGAAGGGTCTTAGGGTTGAACAAACACTTTCTTTTCGTTTAATTTCATTTTATTTAAGTATAATATATCCTGACATAAGATGGGATTTGATAAAAAATAGAAATATTGTTGTTTTACTTACACTTATACAATAAAATTCTATTGAATTTCTCAATGGATAGGCAAATGTACACAGTATGTTAACAGTATGTTAACCATTAGTTTTCATATCACAGTATGTTTTGAAAATTGTACACCACTACAAGCCTACCTTCAAGTATTTCTTGTTTTCTTTTTTCCGCTTTTCTGATTAATTGAGTAATTGTTTGGTCTAATCTTCAATTTTTCATTGACCGACGTTATTTAGTTGTCGGTACACATGCCTGAAACCAACAGTTGATTTTTTTAAAGCTGTTGAGAAGTATGCCAATTCACTGATTGAATATTTGGTATGCTATGAGCAAAATAAAGTTAAAGGAGACATATTTTTTCTCAAAAACCACATCAGTTCTCTCATGCAGTCCAGTGAAGCAGCGCTGAAACAGTATAAGACCAACCTCCAAAAAAGCCCGGTCTGCTCTTATTGGTCAGCTCACACATGCCTGACACAAACAGATCAGCTGTCCTAAAATCAATTTTTTTTATGCCAAACTAGCTGCTAGGAAGAAATTATGCAAATGTGTGACTCGCTGATGTGATGATGACACAAAGCCACGAAATGAAAGGCAAGAATACTGATGAGGCGCTTCAGGAGCCGTGTTTTCTGTGGGGAGAGAGGAGCTTCGGTTGTTGTGGACTTACATGAACCGACGTAAAACACCGAAGGAAAGGAAATCGAGTGAAAAAGCATAATAGGTCTCCTTTAAGTTAGGGTTAATTAGGGTTATATTCATTAAAAAGACACCGTAGCGTGAATTTTAATTGAACTCATCCACCTCACCGCGTATTCAGACGTCACATTACATCGGCACATTACCACCCGGTTTGGTGCAGGGTGCGCCGCGTCAACACGCTCTCGTATGCGTCGCGGCCATGTCCCTGTCATGTGTGTGATGAGTCTATCCCACACACGTGTGATGTTGTGCCACAGCTGCTGCAGCGGGGATTATTCTTGAGGCTACACGGGGAGAGAGAGAATAAAAAGCATGAAAGAGTGTGAATCGACCATAAAGCTCTGCTACTCTGAAGGGATTAGAAGGGGTTAAACTGCAGGGCGCGATAAAGACTGGCATTTCTCTGTCACACACTAAGGCTGCTGCTCTGTATGTGTGTGTGTGTGTGTGTGTGTGAGAGAGAGAAAGATGTACTGTACGACCATGACCCACACTAACCACATTGTCATGCTTGTAGATGTGTACGTGTGTGCATGTGTGCTTGTATGTGTTTTTGATGATGTGTGTGAGTATGTGTGTGTGTGTGTGTGTGTGTGTGTGTGAGTGACCTATAACTACCATGGGGCAGCCAGGCAGTTTCCAGAGCTGAGCAGCAGGGGATTACTGATGGGTTTTTCTCTGCATGCTGATGCTCAGAACCGAGGGGGAAAAAGAAAAAAAAAACTGTTGCATGGAGAGAAATACAGAGTGTGTGTTTGTGTGTGTGTGGGAGAGCCAGTGAGACAGAAAGGGTGAGGAATCGCCGCTCGTGGTGCTGTTTAAGAGTGACTTACCGGCTATTTGAGTCGTAACAGACTGCGGGAGTGCAGCGCGAGGCCTCGGTTCATCATCGGAACTCTGTGGAGTGTTACGTTGCATGAGAAAACAGACGGAACAAACTCCCTCTGATAAAACATTAGAGGCTTGGTTATCTTGCTTAGCGAAGTTCACCCCGTCGACACTGATTGGATCGCGGAGATTGTTATTCCAGATGGAGGTTTTTTCCTTCTTTCAACTCGTGTTTCTTACAGCAGCTGGCTGGAAGTTTCCCTTACAGCCATCAATATTCCACTGTCAAATTAGCTGTTGTTCCTTCAGTTAGATCTTCAAAATGAAAACCACATGTCCCGTAAACCTAATTGATGTTTGTTGGTAGGGGAAATGTATAGAGTTGTGATGCAAGTCTTTGTAAGTAAGTATGTGTTTTTAGCCATTTGAACATTGCTTTTATGACATCTTCAATGGAACACAAGAAGAGGGAAGTGATATACTTTATTAACACTTCAGTAAAGTTACACTTCTGACTTATTTTACGGACACACGCCCGGAATACAAAAACATTCACAAACAGGACCTTTACATATGCATTAATGTATAGAGAGCTGTCAGAGTGAGAGGGCTGCCCCGTATTCAGGCACCGCGAGCAGTTAGGGCACCTATCCAGCAACCAGTCATCACACAATACTGACTGGTCCGTACTGGTCTTGAACCGGAAACCCTCCGGTTCTCAAGCCAAGTCCCCACAGCCCAAGCTACTGCCACCAAAAAAGTCCAAGTTTCCATACCAGAAGTCGAACACTGGCCACCTGAGTAAAACCCAGAATTACTTACCCCAAGATCATGGAACCAAGAGACCAATGTCCCCTGAATGATTTTATTATATTAAAGATTGAATGTATGCTATGGTTATCGCTTCTAATTGTTTCTAGTGTATTTCTTGGTATGACAGCTGGCTTTAACCCTCTGGGGTTGACGGACGCAACCAAATCAGGTGACCAATTTAAGATGATGTAGCAGCAAGACTCAGCCTCAGTGAGTCTCCGTTTCAACTTGTGTGAAGGTGCGGCCTTTAAACTGTATACCAGTTTTTAAATTGTGTTGATAGGCCAAGTAAAACCGGACTTACGATAAACAATGTACGCAACGCTTTTTCGTGAATATTGCCGTCACGTTGGTGCGTGTTTGGTGCAGGAAGAAACGGTAAAAACAGGCTTTTCTCAGGAAAGTGTCCGCAAACAGGAAGTGCTTGCGAGCCAAAAACCTGTGACACCCCCTTTTGTACTAAGACACCCATGAGCCAGAAGTCAGTAGGTATTTTAAAATGGAAAATGTTTCAATTTGCAATTCGGAACCGAACACAGCAGCACAGTTTCAAAAGATCATCCACAATTAAAGATAACCCGAGGACTTCTGGATCACTAGTCGAACTCAAGGACCCACATGTGTAATCATGTGGGCAACACAATAATCATTCCTGCTGTCTGCCTCACATTAATCCAACAATCAACAATTGGGTGGCATTGACATCGAGAAGTGTACGAGTGCCTGCAATGGCAACTAAGACCTCAAACAACTGCACCATTTAAAATATTTAAACAATCGGCTTTGCAAATGTTCTCTGAGTGAGTGCGTGCATCATGTTTGTTAGGCCTTTAGGATTCCCACGTCTTAATGAGAACCAGTGAACGTGAACACAAGTTTTGTTTCCAGTGAATCACACGATGGACCTTTCACTTTTCATCCTGGACACCAGGAGTAACGACTCTGTTCAGACTGGCCCATCAGCCTTTCACTTCCACCATCTCTTGCTCTGAACTAGAGAATGTTAATGCTTTATCGCTATGGAAACGCTTGTTTTATCTCAAAATCATTCGGCGAAATGCTCCGTGTCATGGGAGATTTCAACACGAGCAGCCTGAACGGATGTCTCGGCGCTCAGGCTTCCTAACCCCCCCCCCCTTCCCGTCCCTCCAGTTTTTTTGGCGGGCCTGTTTTTTGGGTTCTGGAAATGATTACCGCGCCAGACAGACCAATCAGATAAGGCTGCTCCAGCGGCCGCAGAGGGTCATGGGTTGGGGTGAGAGGTCGCATTCCGCCCCCCTCTGATTAAATCCGCTCTTCACACTGTTGCACTGTAAGCTGTCACAGCTGTGCACCAAAATCAAGGCTGAGGCGCGATGCTTTGTGGTAATCGTTTCAAGAAGAGGCTCGGGTGATGTCATACCGAGTCACCTATGCATGCTGTACATCGTGCGGCGGGAGACATTAGTGCGCCGTTGAACGAAGGGTTTGGCCCTTATTACCAACCAGAACTACGTATCCGTCTTCGCTGAAGACCGAGGAGTGGATTCGGACTCGGTGTTATGTGCAGCTGTCGTTCTGAAAGCCATCCTTCCCCGCTGCCAAAGCGAACCAAACCGAGCCGTGCCAGGCTAAGCTCGAACATGGCTAATGGAGCCATGGATTTTTATGTGTTTGTCCTGGTTCAGTGTTTTTCTGGCACTTTGCTTCACGCTTGGAGTCACAGCGCATTTTTTCCACATTTTGCAGGCTGGAAAAAAAGAGGCTACAGGGCCAGAGCGAGGGCTTACACCCCGACAGACACACACTCACACACAGATGCAAAGACACACGTTTCCATTCAGACCTGCGCCCTGGGTTGACCTCTTCGCACGGACGCCTGCACATGTGCGCGTTGTGTCATTCGGCGATGCTTCGTGTCAACTTCGGTCTCCCCTCCTCTGATTTTTTTTTTCCCCCCTCGTCACATTTCGGTCCGCGGCACGATCAGAAATCAGTCAGCGGTGTTGCTTTCGAGGCAGCCGGCTGGTTGACATTTGTGCGTTGATTATGTCTTTGCACTTATGGCTTGCTGATGTCTTGTTTACGCGAAACGCGCCTGCTGGCGAAAGACTGTGTCAGCTCCAATGACACGGCGGAGGGGATTAGCGCTCGAAAAGCGACGAGTATATCAACTCCGTCCAAACATCTGGTTCTCTCTCTGCTCGCGAGCCGCGGAGCTGAGTGCGTCGCCCCACTCCAGAGGTCCTTTAGGGAAATGAACGGGGCTGATGCAGCGAGAGGGCCCCGCGCAGCCAGATTAACAGATTTTATCGCCGTAAATGGAACTTGTTTTCCGCAATCTTCGGAGCTCTCCTTCTCCGTTTCACACACAGAAAACACACAGGCACGCCGGCGCAATTAGTATGCGACGCATGAGCGTCGAGTGTTTCTCTCTTTTCACAGCCTCTCAGTGTTCAAGGGGAGAGCTGTCTGGACAGATGTTGCTCATTTTTTGGTGTGTCGCACCTTTTTGGATTAAGCAAAGGTCGCATATATGTTTCCTTCAAGTCTTTTATATCCTCGCATATGTCGAGATGTAGATCTGGAATTTTGCTTCGCTCGGTGCCTACATATCACCCTCAGCTATATCTGCTTTGAAGTTTGAAGTCTTTCTACCTCCAAAGCCTGCGGAAATCTTAATTTACTGAATCAGATGTCTCATTCCGTAGTTTTTTTTTCCTCCTGTCTTTGTGATAAGAGTCTTCCGGGAAGCTGCTAAAGCCTTCGCACGGCGCTGTGCATATCCCCGCAGCCTTTTATTTCTGCCTTTCCCTCCACTCTCTCTCGCCAAAAACTGGTCCGAATATTTGACAGCACCGTATTTAGGTGGAAGCAGAGCCATTCAAAAATAATTTGTTAAAAAAAAACAAAAAAAAAACGTGTTGATAGCTTTCCAACGCTCTGTGACAAAAAAAAATGCTCAAAAAGCTTATGGAGTCTGGCAAAACACAAACAAACAAATGGTGCCTGTGAGAAGAGAGTCGTGCCAGGAACCGAAAAAAGTGTAACATGAGTTGGCTGAAAGCGTTCCAACTTGCTCGAAAAATTTGGGATGATGAAAGCTATCACTTCTCTGACGCTGGCAGCGGCGGCAGATATACATTCACAAAAAAATGGAATGTGGCCCCTCGGTGCGTGCCAACGAGTCCTGGCAAATACGAGGCTTGTTTTCAGATCGCTGCTTTCAATTGTGCAGACATCTATCAAAGGAGATTGCTGTAAAGAATGACAAATTCTAACTGGAAGTTGAACCTGAGAGCCAAAGATAAAAACGGAAGCGATGTATTTTTTTCTGTTCATCTCTGACCGGAGCCTTAATCGAGGAAAGACAGCAGCCCAGCTGAAGCGCCGTCCCCCACTAACCCTGTTTTCGTGGCTTTAATTTGAAGCTGTGATAACTCGTCACCTCGATAACTCATAATTACTTCACGAGCCGCTCCTTGTCACGGCGCCTCGGTGAGAAGGGCTGTCGTAGTAGTTTAAACTCATCAAATGGTGTTTTTCTGCCCCTTCTTCTAAAACGGCTACGGAGATAAACCATCGCTCGGCGCTGCCAGGCGGCTGCTCGCATAGCTCGATGAGTCACGCTGCTGGCTCGGTGCAGTTCGGATACTGATTCACAGTGGGTGACTTACACTCCAAAAATGCTGCTCGTTATGTAGTTTGTAAGCCCCGGGGTTAGGTTGCTGCAGTCGTGGTCTTTCTTTAAAACAAGAAAATGATGAGATTACACAAACGGTCGGATTTGATCGCTTCTGATATTCGGATATTGTTTTTGAAAGGGTTTCATTTTTGCGATCCTCTCGACTCAACGTCGGTCTAAGGTGTTGATCCTCTTCCCAAAAAACTGTAACTGTAATTCAAGCGAGCTGAAGAGCAGCCAAAGTGAGCGAGCTTCTTACCTCGACACTGATGAAACGTAAGACATCGACTCCAAACGACTTGTGCAGATTCACAGCTCAAAAAGCTTCTTTATGGCATGTTTTTTATGACGTGTGTTTTTATTAAACCGTTCGGTCGACTCGAGTGTTAAAATGAAAAGCGGTTTAGCAGACGGAGGGCGAGATGCGACGCCAGCAGACACTCGGGCTACTTAAAGCTCAGAGACCGCATATTTTCACTTGAAAGGTCCCATCGGATAGTGTCACTGCGCTCTTAATGCGATGCGTTTCCTGTTCGACATGTTTGACCTGCCGGGCTGGACTCGGCCCAGGCATTTCAGACACATGCCGCAAGGGGCTCCGATCTCAAGAGGCTCAATCCAGTCGTTATTTATTTATTTACTTTTTTTTTTTTTAAATACACAGTGTCAGTGTCGATATGTGGGAAAAAACTATTCTCATGGTTTAACGTCATAGGAAGCTGGGAGAAAGCTTCTGCAAATGTAAATTTAAAGGTGCACTATGTAGTTTTGGGGAAAAGAGAAGAAGACTGAAAAAGACTTTCTTCCTTTATAAACAAACTCTTATTTGTTTTCATGACTGAATAAACAAACTGACCTTAAAGGACAACACAATTTCATACCGTTTACTTTGTTTATATGTGGCGGACCCTGCCACCTTTCTAGCTTCAAACAGTGTCCTGGGGACCTTATTTTCCTCTGAGAACAGCCTGTTTATTGAGTCATGGAACAAATAGATATTTATTTTGTATTGTTACCTCATTAAGATTTAAAATATAATATATTCCCTCTCCCAAACGAAATAGTGCCCCTTTGGATATCTCAATCGTAATAAGTAACACACGTATTGAAATTAAATGTAAAAGTGAATGGAATTTATGATATAAGGCTGTACTACCTATAAATACATTTTTGTTTATTAACTTTATTTACTAAAAATAAAGTCTACGAGGTCTGATCTATTCATCAATCCGGCCCTGATACCTGAATGTGAGGTCAGACGGTGAATGAATGAATTGGCTCAGTTCAGTACAGAAAAGCAGTGACAAGGCAACCAGACAGACAACAAAAGATCATTTATTAATATATTAAAAAGATATATATTTTGGATGTATTATCCCTTTATTAGGTGCTGGGATGACAGGGAAATGAGGGAGAGAGTTGTCGTCTTGACCTCTCAGCCACAGCAGCGCCTCGTGATGTTCAAACATTTGCGATGACTTCACTGGTTGGACGAGTGCGGCGTGAGGTCACCGCTGGGGATGCTCCACTTTCCAGGAAGTGGCGATGTTTCAGGATTTTAAAGTGGGTGAGGAGATCCAACAACTTTAGTCCGATTTTACGGCCACTAAACAACTTGTCAGGATGGACTCTGCTGGTAACGACCCCGTGAACTCCTCTGAAAATCTTCTCCCAGCGTCCTCTCTGGGTCGCGGCTCCCAGGTTAAGGGTAGACGGCCTGTTTACAGTATTGGATTGCTGCCTGGGAGCGCATCCACAGAGACATGATCCTGTCAGTGTCCGTCTCTGTCCCTCTGTCTCGCTGACTCCCAGCCAGGCCCGTCTGTGCTCTCACGCCCTCTCTGACCCTCGGGCCCAGGGGTGTCCCCTCCACATGCCTGAAGGAAAAGCGGTTTAGCAGCAGTTTCGGGAGGCCTCGAGCTGTAACATAGCCTGACTGAATATTTATTCAGCAGCGGCAGGTCTCCGGCTGTGGATGGATGATACGAGCAACACTGATATTTCACCACGGAGCGGTATTTTCATTTTTATTACATTAGTAGGGCCCGGGGTGTGAGTTTCTCCCCCCGACCCTCTTTATCCACACTTTCAAACAGCTAGAATTACTTTTCAGAACACGAGAAAGCTGTTTTTATTTGAGCGCGTTTGTCCTCCATTCTGTAGAAGCCTTCTGTGGAATATTTTACTCTTTATTTTACTGTCAGAATTCAGTATCCTGTCTTATTTATTTTGTTAAAGGCACAGTGTGGAATTTCTGCCACTAGGGGTCTAGGGGGACGTAACTAGCATAGGGATCGTGGGAGTTGTAGTCTTCAATATAAAAAAAACAAAACACCATGGCTGATGAAAATCTATCTACAAGACAGGCAGAAACGTTTATAGACGAGGTAATGTTTTGAACATCGACATGGGATCGACCGACAAAATCAGTTCTAGAAGTTCTAGAAGATAACCTGATGAAGGTCTGCGTACCGAAACGCTGATATTAAAATTCATTGCAAGTGGGACAAACGGTGTGCGGGACTTTTTCAGTCAGTTTTCAAAAGCAGGATTGACGATTCTTCCTGTAACACTTCAAAGACGACAAAGCTAGCTTATCAGCAGCCTGCAGCTGCGCTTCCAAACGCTTATTGTGTGTGCATGAAGATGATCAGCTGACTGGTGGCGGAGGCAACTCTGACAGCATTGCGATTTATTTCCTATTTTAAAGATGAAATTTGGATGTTGAATTACAGATGCGACAGATGTGAGAAACCTAATTTCTATCTTTTGTTGTTTATTGTTGAATCCGTGGTGTTTTTTCAAAGACTATAAGGGTATAAATGTGTCCTGGACTCATATTGAGTTTGTTAGAGGTGTTCTCTGTCTGGGTGGCGCTACATGTAGATGTAAAAATCACAAGACAAAACTTGAGATTCCTTTGTTGTACGGGCACGGTCATGTTGGACCGTTAAAACAAACAAACCCCAACATCTTACGGCATCAAGACTTTGTCAGGGAGTCGAACAGATCTCAAGGAACAAAAGGCCCTTTAGTTGTCGCAGTTGTATGATGGTAAGTGGTGTTTTTCTGTTGATCTCTGGATCTTTTCCAGAATTTTTGGTAAATATTATTTGAACTTGCCTAACCTTAAAGTGCATAACGTCACCAAGAAGTAGTCAAGTTGCTGTTATTAAAGATAATATAGAAAGGTAAATGACAGTTGTCAGGGCGTAAAACCAAACAGCTCTGATTCTTTACAAATCCAGATTTGATAGTTCATCAGCACTGTCAGTGCTCAAAAATAGTTTATAGTAGTATAATAATAGTATGTCAAAAATCAAAATGAATTACACATTTGGAGAATAATTATAGCCTTAGTAACTACATATCTCAACAAAATGTATAACAGTAAGAGTCATTTTTGGACAACTTAATGCCAAATAAGTACATATTATACCTTTAATAGCTCTTCTTATCATTATGCTCTGTGTACAAATAAACACATTCTGATTCTTTTTATTTATTCATCAGTTCTTTGTTTTTACCGCTCAGTTTGCATTTGTCTTTCTCTCCCCTCCTCTATGAAACCATGTTGATAATGTAATTTCTATTCAGAAGGGTTGTTATTATCACTGCTAAAGAGGGCAAGCCACAATAACAACAACCAAAACCCTATCATTTGGCTGGAGGCACTTCTCTTTTTTTTTTTTGTACCCACTTGAATTATGATTTCCACACGAAGCAAAACGTAGCCGAGTTCCAATACATCACCACTCTCAACCAGGGCAGCAAACATATGCGGCTGATTATTTATGAACCCCCCATGGGCGCGCGCCTGCCAAAAATCCACCCCACACCGCTGCACCCAGCTGAAATATTGCTATAAGGTTAACAAGAGAGAATCATGAATATCTATCGCCGCGTTATAGAAATGCGACGAGCCGTGGGCCGGCCTTCCAGTCCTCGCGTCTGAGATAAACACGCTCGGTCGGGGAGCGAGGCTGCCGGAGGGGTCCGGGTTAAGATGTTATGTTAACAAGAGCGACGTCGGCGGCGAGGTTGTGTTCGGAAAAATGAGGAGTGTGTCGCTGGAACTTGGTGATTAGTTTGCACGAGGGCGCAGTGCGTAGTCCATAAACTGCTGTTATTCAAGTGTGTCTGTGAGAGTGACCGGGATGAAGAGGAGGATATCTCAAAGTTGTGTGTGTGTGGGTGTGTTGAATTACTGCAGACCAAAGGTGAACTCTGGTCTCCTCCCAGTAGTTTTATGGCCCTTGTTGTGTGAGCTTCATTTTCTAACTGCCCCCCCGTTATCTACTCGAAATTTTAACCTTCATTAACTAAATGTGTTCTTATGAAGTCATTAAGTCTTTCAAATATTATTTTCCTTCAATGGGGTGAGATAATAACGCTCATTTCCTCTGCGCCCTTTTATCTTGAAATACTTCAACGGACTTAAACCGAGGCAGGTCGTCCGCTGATGTCACGCCGTAACACTTGATTTAAGATAATTCTCCTAAAAGGCTGATCTGCACTTTAAAACAAGCGAGACTTCCTGATTAAATTAAGGCTTTTAATAATCAGCGTTGGGTGTACAGCCAGCAGAACTGCTCATACTCTGACTTGAACTGCTCGTGAACCAAATCTCAATATCTGTTGTTTGCTTGGCCGTCCTTAAGACTGCAAAAACACCTTTATTACTCCTTGTGGAGACGTTATCGGTTCACTTGCCCACATGGAGGTCAGAGGTCAGGTTCAGCTGCCGAACAGCAGCCCTGCAGCTGGCGGGGGGTTCAGCCCCGAGCTCAAATACTCCAGCAGAGTTGATATAAGCCAGCGTGAGTGTCGATAGGTTAGATCACCTAGTTGAAGGCTTACCGTACACATCAGGATTAGTTTCTAGTTCTATACAGTGAGAAGAACACGTGCTCGGTGGTTGATACTCCCCCCCGTGCGGCTGCGGCCCTGCAGCAGTGCTGGAATGCTGTCAGTTCTTAGACGTGATAATCAGAACCAGACTCCGGCAGCCCAGGATCCCGTCCAATCGCAATCAGGCCAATGCAACGCCTCAAGAGTTCGCCCCTCTTCCTCTGCGACTGTAACCTCATGTCAAAAATGTAGATCTGATTTGATTAGCAGTGGAAATAGAGCAGGGTTCCTTCGATGTTTTTATGTCACGGCCCCCCGAGTAAAGACAAATTAGGCTCCAGACCCCCATTTGATAAGATTTCATCCCAAGGATCTCATAAGGAAAAGAGGTCTGTTGTTGATTTAGTGTCAAAAGGGGGCTGAAGTGAATTGTGTATCTGTCCGGAATTTAAATTGGAAGACGGTGGTGCCGAGAGTGATACGTGAACAGAGGAGACATCGTACGTTTTCCAACTGGAAACATGTCAAAAGAATTAAATTATAGTATAATTGAGTTTTACTTCATTCTGAGGCGGAGCCCCAGCATCCCCCCTCTGGGGGACATTATTGGGACCACTTTGACAACCACTGCTTTATGACAGGAAGTGAGGGCAGGTTTGAAATGTGTCTCTGTGGACACTGATCATACAAGAGCAGAGAATGTTTTAATGTTCATTCGAGAGAGGCCAAGGGATTTTTTTATTTGGTTTTGGATACGGGTAGGCGACCCGGCCAAAACAAAATATTACAGTCCATTTAATCACAGTCATGATCGACTGTCTGAACCAGGGATGGCTTTTATACTACGCCAGCCATCGTGTTGGCTGCATCGCTCTATTGATTTGTTGTTGTAGCACAGATTGGCTAGTCAGCGAGGTTATGATAAGTTTGGAAAAATAAGTAGGACACCAGTTACGGCAATCTGGGCCAATTCACCCCAAAATAGATTGTGAACTTCAAGATCAGTCAAGATCTTAAATCCTCAGAGTGCTAACCCGAAGGTTTGGACACCCAATGCTGGAGAGGGCGAAAACATTGGGAAGCCTCATGAGACACCCGCAGCTTTGGTGTCCATTCGGTTGCCTTACCACCAGTGTGCCAACTTGGGCTAAAAAAGGGGGGTTTAAGTAAATGTACTCCATGTTGAATGGCATCATCTCATAGGGATACTGCATGCTCCAGCTGGGTTTGGGCTCTTTAGGGTGGTCCCCAGGGCAGCTACCTGCCCTGACCTGCAGCCCTGTACTGAAAAAGCCCCCCCCATCCCCTCGGCAGTGCATACCACATAGCACACGCCGGCATTGCGTCTTCATTTATGCCTGTCCAAGACGAAAACATGTACCATTACACCGTCGGTCTAAAATCATTACCGTAGTTTGCTTCCTATTAATCCTCGAGTTCCTATCTCTGCAAAAAAAAAAGCCCGGCGCCAACCTGTGAAGGGTTGTCCTCTTTTATTACCACATAAAGGCCCTCCGAGAGCATTTGTAAATATTACTGCTAGTCCTAATGAAACAAATTTATTCATACTGGTGTGAAATCTAATCAAGGTGTCACACTGGGATCATTTCAGGTTAAGAGCTCCTCAGCCTCATCGAGGAACTCAGGGCCCGAGAGTCGGTTCCTCGCAGCATTACAACTGTAATCTCATGTGGAAGTGTTTTTACTGCACTGCGGAAAAAAAACATAATAAGCATCTTAGCGGCTAAAGAATAACAGTGTTTTTAATAATTGACTTGTTAAGTCGTAAAACGCCGCTGATTCACTTCTTCGAATATGAGGACTTGCTGCTTTTTCTCTGCTTCGCTCGAATTTGAATTGCAAATTGAATATTTCCCGGGTCGCACGTGGACAAAACAAGCAATTTCAAGACGCGACCCCGGGTTCAGTTTTAACAAAAGCGCCGTATTAGCGCGCTGATTTACGGGGTCCGACCCTCGCGGCCGGACGAAAAGAGAAGAAAAGGAGGTTGGATTTATTAGAAGCGGCGAGGAGCGCGAGGGGTTAAACGCTCCGGATTCAGACGGGCTCTTCCTTCCATCTGATCTGAACTGCCGCGTGCACTTTAATAAGCACTTTCATTTATATTAAAGATGCAAATGTAGCCTTTACGGGGGAGATTGATATGCATGGAGGTGTGTGTGTGTGTGTGTGTGTGTGTGTACCACTTTATCAGGGTCCTCTGTTCATTAGCCCAGTGTAATTGTGTTAGCAGTGTTGCTGGCAGGGCAGGAAGAAAATATCTGCGTGTAAAGGTCACATCAGAGGAGAGATGACACGCGGATAGACGACACGCGTGCAGCATTTTGCAGACGTCCCGGCGTCCACACATGCATCTAACATCTAGAGCACACACACACACACACACATCCACAGAAACACACACACTATCTCACTCTCAGACGCGCAATGAAGACAGTTTTGGCTGTGCTTGTGAGTGTGTGCCTCTTCTTGCCCTAAGGTATGCATATGTCTCGAAGTGTATGTGTGTGTGTGTGTGTGTGTGTGATTGTGTAGGTCTCTGTAGGTGTGTGAGGGGCTGATTCAAGTGGCAGTGTTTAATCAAGTGTGATATTCCTCCTCTGTAAGCTTGGCATCTGAAATGTAGGCAGCAGAGAGAGCAGCTACATTATCGCCTGTGTGTTATGTATGTGTGTGTGTGTGTGTTTGTGTGTGTGTGGATTGTGCACATAGGTTTCTCTATGCATGTACGGATGCCATTTTGTTTTATTTATTTATTTATTTTTTAAATACACACCATTCAATCGTTTGATCAGGCGACAAACAGAACGGCGTCGAAGTAGGACTCCTGCCGGCGCCAGACGAAACGCAGCGGTTGGCGCGTAAAGGCCTCGACGAGAGGATTAGAAGCACAAATAGCAACATAAACAACAGTCAGAGCGCATAAATATATAAAGCTCGCTGTAAATAACCTGCCTGTGTTTTACAGGCCGTGGGTGTGAGAGCACTCTTGCGTGATCGAGAGGCGCCGCTCGCGCGAAAACAGTAAAACAACTTTCCGGGTGATCGACAATTGACACACAACCGGTGAGGATCGTACTATTTCATGCCTACCTACCTGTGTGGGCGTGCGAGTGTGTCTCCTCATGAGCATCCGTGCCGTTTTAATATTACAAAAATGAGAATATTATGGTCGTTCTTTTCGCAGCTCTGACGGGCAGCTATCTCCATGTTGTCTCGAGGGAAGGGCGAAGCAGGCGAAGTTATTTAAATCTCCTTCTATGAACCGTGTGGCAGTAAAAACCAAAAAAAAAAAAAAAAAAGGCACTTCCTCTTCAGCCTGCCGGAAACAACCCAGCAGGTACATCTCCAAATTCTGCCCACCGTTCTGACAATTTCCACCAAGTAGCTTGGTTTTTTAAAAAGGACCTTCAAATGGTGGCTGGTGACCTGCCAGAGTGGCTGATGGAGGAGGCAATTACCAAAATTTACCAGCATTTGGCTCCTGGCTGCTGTTAATTTTTCACTCCTGTTATACTTCTCGCAGCCAAAAGGCTTTCATCGTGATTATCCGCACTAGGAGTTATTTTAACCTCTTATTACCTCTTTAGATGATTAAAATGTGCCAACTGCGTTCGGCGCAGCGCTGACAGCGGAGTGGACCGGGCGAGTTCAATTGACCATTACATTATGACAGCACCCATAAGCGAGCTGGAAGTCAAAGCAAGCCACTTGTGGACAGAAATGTCGGCGAAATACTGAGTGTTTGCACGGCAGTTCTCACATCCCAGCGGCGGAGGTCAGACTCATTCTAATTTAATAATATAAATAGTGTAGCATGTTGTGAACTGATGAACTAAATCTGCTATGAGTTGAAAGTGTGGACCTTTATTGGAAGTATACTTTAAACTTTATAAAGAAAATATCTTAGTTTGGGAAATAGGTGCACTGTTCTCAATTCCTACACTGAGTAAAACTAAGAAAAAGTAAAATTACTTGTAATGTACTCTGGCTTTTGTATTTTTAATTTCCGAAAAAGTTTGTTTGAGGCGGGAGGTTAAAGACAAAGAGTTGTATGATGATATATGATCAAGCTGTATAATTAAATACACCTGCCGGCTACAGAATTAATATCATAACACCTCACGTACAGTATGTCTTGCAGAACAACAGGCCGAAAAATATGCTACCACCTTTAGAATTAACCATAGAATTGACCATAAAAGACAAAACTCAGACTGTAAATGAAAAAGGGTCATGGACCAGAGTGCGTTAGTTTAACAGTAACAGTGATAAATGGAGTGCCCTGTTAGGGAGCCTTTATTTTGATAGGACAACTGGAAGCAGCCCCGGGTTCCATTCCAGCCTGTGGCCCTTTGCTGCATGACTTCCCCTCTCCCTCTCCCCCAGTTTGTGTCTGACTCTCATAGCTGTCCTATCAAAATAAAGGCCCACTCGGTTGCCATTAAAAGTGACCGCACAGTTGATGCCGGTGTCTTTTCTCTCCACGTCCTTATAAATGCTTCATCTGTGAGTTTGCTTGGCTATGTCTCACTATCATTAAAAAAAAAGAATCTCGGGTAATAACAGATTGTGACATTGTGACAATTTTTACAGCCCAAGAAAGTCTAATGCAACCTCTGCTATGGACATCACTGCAGTGACAACAATCACGAAGCTATATATATTAAATAACTTCCCACTTCTTATGGAATTAACTGTAGAATAAAACCTCACCGAGGCAGACACCGCAGACAGGTTTTGACATTTCAAACTCGTTAGCGGCTGCAGCCAACAAGCGCACATGTGAAAGCAAAAGGAGAGCCGGCACAGTTTTTTGCACAATGCTCACCACACACACACACACACACACACACACACACACACACACACACACACACACACACACACACACACACACACACACACACCTCACACCGTCCTCTACTTTCAAACTCTGAGCTGAATCCGTGCTGGTAGTCACAGCCGATTGCGAGCACTCGACAAACAGAGCCAGGTACATGGGTTTGTTTAACTCTTAAGCAGAGGGATTTTGTTTTTTTGGCGGTTGGGAAGAGTGAAATCCGTGCAGCTCTCACGAAGCCCGGTGACTGTCTGTGAAAGCTGAAACCAAAAGGCAAAGAGTCAACTCAGACGATAATATTGTCTCCGCAGTGGAGGATAATCCACGACAATAAACATGAAGGCGTCTTCCGATTTAGTCCGATCCCTATTTCATTGCGGCTGCATCAAGTTGCGCTGCTTTCCTGTCAATCATCCGACACCTACGGGGGGAGTCTTTAGGAAAACACTCTTTCAAACTTTGCTTTTTCTCATGAAAAGAATAACCGTGGGGGGTTATCTGCACTGTGGCGTGGGGACTACATTTCAACGAAAAGCTTTTGTTACAAACTGGGTAACAACATGGGTATTTCCTGGCCAGAGAGGATGGAGTTCAACACACATTATTGACAAAAAGTCAGTATCTCTCAGCCTTGGTTGGTTGATCCACCCCTGTGGTCCAGAATGTAATATCTGAACAACAGTTTGATGCCCCGCCAGGAAATTTGGTTCAGATACCCGTGGCTCTCAGAGGACGACACAAGAGATAACTTATCCAGTGGTATCTCAACATTATTGGATGGATTGGCACAACATTTTTTTTTTTTTTTTACAGATACTCAAGGTTACTGCTTTCCTCTAAACTCTTTTAACGCCACCATAAGGTTGACTTTATGTTTTTTTTCCTTATATGCGTCAACAACTATTAGATGGATTGCCATGCCCCCCAAGGTTCAAGGTTAATATATTTGTCATTCTTCAACACAGGGTTGAAGTTGTAGTTCCTTTGTGTTACACAAGAAAAATAAACAGATTTTTTTATGGTTTGTTGGATGAGTTCCAGAGTCTCACAGCCTGAAGAAATGTCAATGTCACTGATGCTCGGTAGATGAGTACCAAAGGTGTTTTTTGGGGCTTTTTTAATCAATCGCTGTAGAGCCTTTCTGTCCTGTCGTGGGCCCGTACACAAAACATGCTAGTTTGAACCGTAACAATTTCAGTGATCCACTGACTTGTCTTCTACGACCATCATTAGGTCAAAATGTGATGTGTTGAGTGGTAATTAGCATGCTAACACATGTTAGCATGTGAACACACCAAGCTAACTTGGTGGACGAGGTCATCATTACACCTGCTAAACATCAGCATGTAAATATCGTCATTGTGAGCATATTAGCGGTTTAGCGAGTTTTAGCCTCACAGTGCTGCTAGCATGACTGTTTCTTGTTATGAATCTGTCCTTCAAGCCTTTGGAGGTGAAATACAAAATACCAAATGAAAAAATATTTAAATATACAGCTGATGTATGAAATGAAGATTGTGGGTATAAGCCTGCCGTTGGTCAACATTCTCCCTTCTGCTAGCTGCGTGTTAGCATTGTCCCCAAACACTGAGCTACATGCTGAAAAGAACAAGTTACCCTCACATTAGCCTGGCTGCTAATGGTATGAACATAAACAAGCTAGCTAGCAGCTGTTGCCTTTCCTTATGCGGGATTTGGCCATTTTAAAACCAGGGCTCGCCTTCCTACACGCAACCCCAACACTTCTTTGCAGGGGTACGGTCACTCCATCCCGGGCTCAGCGCTGCCCTAGATGATGGTGATTGGTTTACAGAAAAGCAAACAAAGACTACAAACGGACTCCATCTACCGTTCCAGCTGCGGTGCGCGGGCGTATCAGTGTGTTCCTGTGCGTACCCGTTCATCAATTAAACATCTCCGTTTTCTTTATTTATAAACATTTTCCTTCTCATTACCGTGCTCATGTATATTTAAAAACGTCTTGTCTTCGGAGCCTCCTTTACTAATTTAATAGATTCAAATTAAAAAAATAACTTTATCGTCAAACCCATCCCCGCTCCATCTCCCGCAGAACGGGCGCTGCCAAATCAGTGTGTTTATGTCCCCCCGCCCTCCTAATGGCGCCTGAACATTTGTGCTAAGAGCCCCAGTTAATAGCCAGTGTTACAGCGCCGCCGTGCCAATAAAACAGGTTTCTATTGCAGCTTCGGTATAAAGTCTCTCAACCAAGATGGATGGTGATATTCCTCTCGCCTCCAGATATGAAACTACAGTATGCACTTAGTTTCCCATCTGTCTCCACACAGACCTATCAGCAACAGTAGGGAACTCTCTTCCCTCCTACTTGTGTCCTTGTGTCAGTGTTTCTGTATTGTGTTTGTTTTCCTATATGCATCTACACACAAACATACTGACTCCAAATGCGGTGATTTTCCTCTCCCAGACATCGAATGATTGGGCTGCGGAGGTTTCTTTTTTTGTGTGTGTTTCCTCTTTTTCTCCTTCTCTCCATCCCTCATTGCTCTTTCCCTCTCATTTTCTTAAACTGCAAAATTGCTGTTCTGCGGTCGGGAGCCAGCTTCGATTATCTACGCCAAATTCCCTGTTAAAGAACTGTGTTTCTAGGCCTATTCAAGCACTTAAAGCCCCTCTAAATGGCTTTAGCTGCAGGGTCCCCTCTTTGGAGACTACCACACACACACACACACACAAGCGCACACACAAGCACAAACAAACACACACACGCACTCCATTGCAGCGAGTTCAACACCCATCATGGGAATGATCCAACTGCGGAGTAATTTCTCTTTTTTAATGTTTGTCAGCACAAAGAATGTCCCTCTCTCTCCCTCGCTCGCTCTCCTCCACATCCTGTTGGACAATTAGTTTAAGTGTGCATGTCCATGTGTTGGCGGGTTTGTTTCTGTGTTTAGGAGGGGAAATGTTTGTATAAAGGAGGCTTTTTCGCTGTCTCCGGGGAGAAAAAAGGACTAACTTAAATTAATTGCTTATAGGGAAAAGTTTTTGCTTGATGGGGGGGCCGACAATGTGTTTGGCTTTGTACGCAGAAAAAAGGCTCAATCCCCCGCCTGCTTCCGTCCTGTTAGCTTTATGCTAATTCTAAGCCGACTGTCTCCTGGCGCTAGCTTCATATTTACCAAACAGACTTGAGTGTAGTGTCAAACTTCTTGTCTGACTCTTGGAAAGAAAGGAAATATAGCCTATGCATTTTTCAAAATGCCAAACTATTCCTTTAATATAAGATCCCAAACGTTGCATAAGACATATTGGTTGTTCTGGAATGTGACTGAACAACTTACATTGTGGGGAGGCTGATCTGATGGTATCGGATGATGTGGTCCTCCATAATCGAGTAGCGCATCATGTGTAGCATGAATATATTGCAGTGATAGAGTGATGTAGCCATCTAGATAGCTATGCTGATTGGTGGAATTAATTTAGCTGCACTGTAAACTTATTACTGTGATTCTACAGTAAATTACTGGCATTTTTTACTTTGAAAGTTCTGTATTTTGAGGTAAAATTGCCTTGTGATACTGTAATAAGTGTAGTTATTGCTATTATACAAATTAAAGTAAAATCAGACCAATGCACTGTGTTTTCACGTTAACCCAACCACTTCGCTTGTTAGCATATTAGCCTGTTAGCTCACTTGTAGGCCTGTGAGCCTGTTGCTATCCTGTTATCTAAACTGTTAGCTGGCTGTTAGCATGTGTAACTTGTGGGACCACTTGTAGGCATGCTAGGCTGTTTGTATGTTGTAAACCCGTTAGCCTGTTTTTAGCATGTTAGCATGTGTACCTTGTAAAACTGCAATATTCTATTGTTAAAATACTGTATGGTGCTGTACTCTAATTACAATGTTTCATTGTGCTGTATCATTTTTACTTTTTTTTTTTGCTTCAGAATGTAATTTGCTTAAAATCAAATTCTCAGCAGCTTACTGTGATATTCCAAATAATTACCTGTCACGCACTAAAAAAGCATAATTACAGAAAGTACTTTCTTATATGGGGACCCATTAGTATAAAAATGTGTTGCTTGAAGAAAATGGGTTAAGGTTAAAAAAAGAAGGGAATTATGTTTTTTTTTCAGACTTTGTTTGAACTTAGGAGCCTCAACATTTTCTCCGGGCTGGGTGATTTGCTTCCCCAGTATGTAATGCTTATCCTGTAACGCAGGGGTCCATGTCACAGCTAACTTCGCTGTTGTCTTTGGGTGGCAGCAAGCGGACACGTGCTTCCTCTGATTGCAC
Organism: Lagodon rhomboides; assembly: GCA_039737535.1. NCBI lineage: Eukaryota > Metazoa > Chordata > Actinopteri > Spariformes > Sparidae > Lagodon > Lagodon rhomboides. The sequence goes on along the minus strand of CM077792.1, from coordinate 7,550,484 downwards.
AGGTTGAACACCGGCTTTATCTATACCTGCCAGACGCGAGTTACACCTGGAGAGTGTTGCGTGCAAATGGGTTCATGCTATGTAAATGCTAACAAACAAAAGAGAAAAATAAAAAGACCCCTAATTTGAGCATTCGCGCTGTTGTTTTGTTTGTTTCCACTCGTGTGAGAGTAGTTTGGAATAGCTGCTCTGACTCTACCCTTCACCTTTTATTGAGAGGAGAAAATACCAAAAGAGGTGCGGGCAAACCCTCGACACATCGGGCACCGTTCGACGGATCTAAATATCCGTGCCGACAAAGCGGCGGCGGCACACTCGTGACTTCTGTGGACAAGAAGTCGCTGTTGACATTTCTGCAGATAAAGAATCCAAACAAAACCATCGACTTTTCAACGACTCTGACAAAATGTGATTTCTGTGTTGTTGTTCTGGAGTAGATTGTAGTGTTTGCGTGCTCTTTTTGCCGCATTGTGAGATAAAGACACAGTTGTACAAATCTAGATTTGTTATAAAACCAGGCACACGTACGGCAGTGTATTATATTATAACAGGTGTTCTGAGTGAGAGACACGACTCACTTTTTCCCCCTGATTAGCAAAACTCTCTCCACGACGCGGCAATTATTACCGCCCTCTCCACCTACATGTATTAAATTAATAGCGAGTGTTTCACTTAATGGGAATGTGACTGGCCCAGTGAGACTACCAATTCACACACAGCTGAGAAAAACACACCAGAAAAAATGAAATTAAGCCTAAGCGCTGAATAACTCCAGAAAAAATGGAGAGACCTTTTTTAGTTTTACAGGAAAAATGGCCGAGCTTAGCTCAGGTGATTCGTCCTTTACAGGGAGCGAAAACAAGTGTACTACACAGTTGTCAGGACTTTTCTTTTTTTTGTCTTTATCTGAAGAATCCTTAAATCCCTCCTCTCTGGGGAGCTCGGAGACAGAGCGAGCGCATTGTGGAGGAGACTCAGTCAGATTAAGGCTGATTAAGGCTCAGCCACTCAGCTCCGTTCAGTGTGGGTTTTCGCTGCGCCGTCGGAGAGAGTGATGGCTGAGCTGCACCTGTCAGCTCGGGGAAGGAGCTGCGTGGAAGTCCGCGGGTGCACATGCACGAGTGTGTGTGTGGAGGTGTTTGCGTCGTGTGTCGTGTGTGTGTGTGTGTGTGTACAGCTGTGCGATTCCAAATATTTGCGTACATGTGTTTGCGTATGTGCGTTCCCAGTATGTAAGCATCTGTTTCCGTGTGTGTGTGTGTGTGTGTGTGTGTGATGAATATTTTTCTGAATGAAGTCGACTCATTGTATCATTTGGTTCTTCCTGCTAATCCCTATTGTTACTGGGAAAATACAGTGTGTGTGTGCGCGTGCGTGCGTGTGTGTGTTTAACCGCGAGGAATTATTTTATGTTGAATGATTGCCATATAACTGAGCTGTGTGTGTGTGTGTGTGTGTGCGTGTGCACATGTGGGCTGCTGCACCATGCAGCGGAGACACAGTGGTTTCATTTACAGTCGCATTCCACCGCTGACACACAGACAGCTGCACGGCGCACACAGACACAGTGGTGGGCAAACCAGCCAACATCAGTCCTACTCAACGGGCACACACACACACACACACACACACACACACACACACAGTCCAACCCACATTCTTTGTATTCCTTCAGCCTCGCACAAAGCGCTTGCCGTATTCCATTCGATTTACGCCCACGTAGAGGGCCCAATTAGTTTAGATGACATGGCATTTTGTCGTCAGTGTCATCCAATTATTTCCGCATAAAAGATAAAACATGACAAAACGCAATTAAAAGACTCCAGCCCGTGCGAGTCGAGTCGCGCGAGCCGAAAATGAAGAACTCACCTCGAAAAAAATACCGGAAAATTAAAACCGAGGCTCCGTCGGCGTCTGCCGCGTCGTCTATCTCGACGCGTAATGGAGTGAAATGGTGTGGTAAATGTTAAAACAGGTCGGCTGTCGGGCGCTCAAGAGTTCACACTCGCTAAATTGTATTTTCGCAGAAACGGGCCCTCTTCAGCGAGTAAGTCTGGTCTCATTTGGAAGCGTCAGGCCTCGTCATGTCAAATCGCTCAGTGTTGATGACATCCGAGTGGTGTGTGACACGACACGAGAGCCTTCTGTTGCCTCTGAATCTGATTTTCTTTGCAAAGATTTGACAGTATTTTTGAGACAAAGCAGGTTAGGGCCGATAATCTGGCGCATGAAGTAATTATTGGTGCCAGCTCTTCGAGGTCTTTCGCAGGACATTTTTGCAGTTTGTGTAACTGTCCTTTTCTATTTGATCCCGTTCCTCTTCCTCGCCCTTCCTCCTTGTCTTTTTTTCTTACCTCCGCCTGTTAACAGCCAGGAGAGGTGGCTGTGAGACGACTACAGTCTGCGGTATTAGCGCTTGTCAATATTACGCCTTTCGGAAAAATGGATTCCAAATAGAAATCTCCAAGTGTGTGTCCGCCTCCCGCTCCCGTTTCCCATATCTCCTCCTCCTCCTCCTCCTCCTCCTCCTCCTCCTCCACTGTCCTCATCTGACCTGCGCTGCTACTTTAACTTTGCGACCATCTGTTGCAACCAGGCCTGAAGTTTTTTTTTTCAAAAAAGGGGAATTGATCAGATCAGATTCTGTACGCGTGCTCCGAGACGTCTGTCCAGCTGCATCTGAGCAGCTAGTTTAATGTCAGATGTCGGACTTTTGCAGGAGACATTGTCACAACTGCTTGCACGTCAGTCTTTTTCCAGATTGTAGGACAAATAACAATGGCAATGAAATATATTGAAAAAAACCTCATTTGCATTTTTTTTCTTTCCTGTATTTCAAAGTTGCATCAGTATCTTTCTATCCCCTTAATGACCACGAACATATAATTTAATGTTTAACTTTGGCTATATTTTATTGCAAACATGGCTGTCTTTAATGGCTATTTCAAAACCTGCATTCTTTAGTTGTGCCCACCGTTTCTTGGAAAAAAGTAATAGATTTTTGAATTGTGTTTAATATAACAGTATGTAATCTATTGTTTCCTTTGAGACTCTGGGATACAAGGTTAAAAACTCTGTCGACAGGATGATAGAATTCCACATTTTCCATTTGCAAGCCTCTTGAGTCAGGGGATATTACTGTAATAACAGTGATAGATTCGTCCCACCAGCTGAAGATATTGTGGCTTGACTGATGGGCATTGTAGAAGTGCGGTACTCCCGAGGACGCTGCTGTTTTGTCGGAGCACACAGCGCGCCGGCCGTGTATTCCAGGGATTTGAGCTCTCGGTGTCTGTTGACTCACACACCTGAGGCGCTCTGAACACGGTCATATCGGGCAAAATCAGCGAGTGAGCCCGCTGAACACTGCACCTCGGGCATCACTTGCCACTTAGATTTTACACCTCGCCCCTGTGCTCGGAATCAGTTTCAGCTCTGACCTCGTTGGTTGATGACCTTTCAAAGCACAACCGATGAGATGAAAGCAACCCATGGTGGGCAAAAAGGGTGGAAAAGCTTCATGGAATTGTCTTGATGATTGGGTTTTCCTTGTTCTGCTCAGAGGAAGGATAGTTCCAAGTTCCTTCTTTTGTGTTAAACTAACACACATAATGGATAAATGGTCTTTGTTAGGCTGTTCCTGTTCTGCTGTCCCTCTTGTTGGTGTAAAAAGGCTGCATCTAACAATTGTATTCAAATTGTGAAAATGCCCATTATGATTTCCCAGAGCCTAATGTAACATCTTGAAATATCTTGTTTAACTGTCAAATTGTCCAAACCCAAAGATATTCACTTCATTTGTTATGACAAAGAAAAGCTTCAAATTCTGGCAATCCTCCATTGTTGCTTGAAAAATGACTGAAACAACCATCAATTATCAAAAATGTATTTAAGGTAGTTACAAATGTTCTAAATTAAATTAACAGAATGTGAAGAAATAAAAGTTTTGACAATATGACGTCCATGTGTTAGATTCAAGAGATCTACTGACGTTAGCATGCTAAGCAGCTAGTCCTGCCTGCCCCGGTTCAAAGCTCCCACGCTAGCAGTGGAAGCGCCAACACATCCCCAATGCTCCGAGCTCACAGTCCAGACCGCTAACTGCTTGGCTCACTGAGCTAAGTAGCTAACGGCACTAACCGCTATTTTATTTGATTACGGTTTCAATAGGTGGCACAATTCTAACATATTAAAACTGAATTATAGGGTTAAACAGAGCTATTCTTTGGATTATAACCCGTGGCCCAACTCGTGAACATCAGTTCATACTATGTATAAATCATGTGTGAAGCCTATAGGGCTGCCTTCACATGATCACCAGTCAATGCTGGGTTGGAGGAAGCCTCCCGAGAGCCTAGCCCAAGGCTGAAGAAAAGCCAATATACATGTATTTTTTAAGCTGGAGTCTGTCTGATGCTCTCACATGATTTCTCCATGTTCGAGCTTCTTCATTAGTGGTACACTGACTGTGCGCACTCTCAAGGGTCTGCGCCAAACAAGGTTGAAGTTCAGACGACTCGAACTTCGAGCACAAGGTGTAAAATAGCTTGAACTCTTCGCGTCTTTTAGGTGTAAAACCTGAGTGGTGCTACACAGCCCGGGGCACTGCTGCTTCAGTGTCATCAGAGGTTTAAGCCGTGGCCAAGTGATTATGCTGCTGATTATAAGTGGAAATCCAAACCTCCTGCTTCACTTGCTTTCATCAACAGGGTTATAAATGCAGGAGAGGGCACCAAGTGGTTTATTTCCTGCTTAGTTCACCACATTTTCTCTCCCCACTGCAAGAAAGTGTGTATTTAAAAATGGAAATAGTATAAATGTAAATGTTTATAGGCTGCGTGTGGTTTGTACAGTACGGCTGACGTTATATATGCCCTGTTTACGCACAGTTTACATATAGGCCGACGTGTTTGGACGTGTGTCCGTGTGTTTTCGTAGTAAATAAGACTGAACAGATGCAGGATAGAGAAACACGCAGACTCTCACGGAGCGAGGCCAGCAGGCATGGATGTGAGCTCCATGCTAAAGAAGTGGTGTGTATAAATTTGCCTAAGTGTTTGGCCAAGGTCTGTGGCTGTGTGTGCAATCGATGTGCCAACAGCAATAAATCAGCACGGGGTAGACCTGAACGCCTCTACAGCTTCATCTGATGTGGCAGGTGGGCTTCAGGACGGCCCTGACACACACACACACACACACACACACACACACACACACACACACACACACACACACACAGAGACACACACACTCACAGAAATGCAGGCTCGGCCAATTCAGGGTTTTCTTTGATCAGATAAGATGCTGATCAGCTTGAGGAAAATGAATGACATGATATATCAAGTGATAGCATTCTGTCACATTGTTTCATTAGAGGAGGCCATTGATGGTGTTTCAAAGAAAAATTAAAACAGGCCAGATTTGACTTTAGAAATGGGATGCACCAAAATATTGGCTGAATGTCGATATTGGCCGACATTAGCCTTGTTGACTGCTATCGTCAAATAAGAAGACATTCACAAATAGCAAGGGGCCAACGTTTATTTGAAGAGTCGCATTGATTTTACGCTGGCACATTCATGAGCTACTAGCTTGCGACATCCCTGCAATCAGCTTGTTAGGCTGTAAATACTATGAGTAGGTACACTCTTAGAAATAAAAGTTCTAAGTAGAACCATATAAGGTTCTTCGGCTTGTCCTCATAGGAGAACCCTTTTTGGCTCTAGGTAGAAACTTTTATAAAGGTTCCACCTGGAATCCCTTTGGAGGGTTCTACCTAGAACCCAACATAAAGGGTTATACCTAGAACTGTGTGTGTAAGGTTCCACCCAGAACCCCCCATGAGAGGTTCTACAAAGAACCCACACAGGATCTTATACCCATGCTTTCAACAATCCCTGAAGAACTCTTTCTCCAAAAAAAGGGTTCTCTGGATCAGAATAGTTTTTACTGGAACTGTTAGTGTTACCAAGAACCCTTTTAAAACCCTTTATTCAAGAAAGGGTTTTTAAAGGGTTCTCTGGATCAAAATGGTTCTTACTGGAACCATTAGTGTCCAAGAACCCTTGAAAAACTGTTTCTTTGGGATAGGGTTTTTCAGAAGCAAATAGTTCCAGGTAGAACCTCAGCCCTTGTAGAAGAACCCTTTTGGAACCCTTATTTCTAAGAGTGTAGTTGTCTAGCAGGCTGAATCAGTTACTTTTAATAAGATTAATCTTTTTCAAGTGAAAGTAAGGTGGTTTCATATGTTTGTATCATTGAATTTGAGCTCTTTCAAATATAGTTTAATGAAGGCCCGAACAACTTCAAAGCAGTTCAGTTATTTTTTTTTTATAATAAAGGTTTGTTTTCCTTGTGCCAAAGGCATTTAACAATAAAAACTGAATAAATAACGACAAATTACCATTCGTATTCAGACAAATTGTTCTTTTAAACATTGTTATCAGTATCGGGCCATAATTTCACAATTTGTGCATCCCTACTTAAGAGGGCTTGGTACCCAGAAAGCAAAATTGTTGTGGCCCAGATCTGGCCCACACCAGACACGTCCATCCAGCCCAGATACCGCATGGAATGATTGCACTTGGGCTGTCCACTCCTGTTTGCCAGACCTGAGCCGCAAGCAGGCCATACAACGGTCAGATGTCAGCCAAGAGTAAACCCAAACCCTTGTGGCTCCGATCTGGCAACAAGGAGTGGACCGCCCAAGTGCCATCATTCCATGTGGTGTGGGGGCTGGACGAACGTGTCTGGTACAATTTTGCTATCTGGGTATCGGTATACAGTCACTTTGGATCAGTATAAAGGCTACCGTAGCACCAACACAGCGGTATCTATTAACGTAAATCAATGGATCAGCTTTAAGTGATTTCACCATATGTGGTGTAAGTGACTTTTGCTAAGAACACACACATTTTGATAAGCACACAATTATAGCACGAGTTGTTGGGCTGTTTGGATTAGGCTCGTGCCCCACAGCGGGAAGAAAGTTTGTACCTCATTAGAATATTCTGTTTCATTTCTGTTTCAAGTCTTTCTTTCTTTTTCTATCTCTGTATGAGCCCACAGTCACTCTTCTCGCCAATTTATTCATCCATAAACTCAACCGTTTCATTCGTTTGATCTAATTCAGCGACACTTTTTTGTATCAGAAACTTGTTTTCAGCTCGCACGCGTCCTCTCTCCTGTCATCTTTGTCCCAGTTTACTCAAACGGCTCCTGACACCGTCGGCTCTCAGCTCCACTGGCTACTAAAGCTATACGGCCACCGAGTCCGCGTGCCGCTTGGTTTTGACTTATTTATAGAATTCATAAAACACATCAGAGAAAGTGAGATGAAAATGCTGCAAAAATAGCCAACCGAACGTGTCGCTTAGTACAGTTAGTCTAGCTCCTTCTCCGCTTGCGTATTCAGGCGTGTGTACATTCTTGCGGCGATCTGTTGGGCCAAGTGCATGGGTGGTGCATGAGTGTGTGTGTGGGCACGTCTGTTTCATGTCGGTTGTGTCCGAGCGCGTGTGTGTGTTGAGACGAGGTGAAGTCGGTAGGATCCGTGAAAGTGTGTGAAATGCTTTCAGTGCTGTACGAGTGTGTTGTATGTTCGTATTATGTGTGTGAGTGCATCAGTTAGTGTGTGTGTGTGTGTGTGTGTGTGTGTGTGTGTGTGTGTGTGTGTGTAACATGCCAACAGTAGCTGTATTGTCCTGATGGGACGGGCAACACATCGTCATCTGGGCCACTGTAATCATGGCTGTGCTGGAGATGAAAGACACTATTGACAAGAAATGAAGTGTCTGAGAGAGAGAGAGAGAGAGAGAGAGAGAGAGAGAGAGAGAGAGAGAGGAATGTAATGAAAGGGAGGAATGAGAAACAGCAGCAGAAATAAGAGTCGAGAATAGTTTGCTGACCAAACTCCATTATGAAACAAGTCTTTGCCTTGTGCCCAGCATTTAGCCGAGCAATGAACTAATGAAAGGAAGGTCGGGCAGTATGTGGGTACGTTGTTGGTTTAAAACAGCTCCAAATGATAGTAGCCTTTGAACCACTGTTATTTCCGTGCCAATGAAAAATGATTGTTCGACTCCTCTTTACAGACTTCACACACATCCTTGAAGGTGACATTAGTAAGTTAAATGTGTTTTTTTCTCACGGTGGACTCCATGGGTGTAATGTGAGGACTGGATACCCTTGCTCAAGGTGGTGCCTGTTTATTCCAATGGAAGTTGGAATTAACTCTTTTTTCCTCCCTACATCTTTTTGAAAAAGGGTGCTTTTGAGGCATTTTTGCCTTTACTGGACAGTTAAAGGTAAAGAAGAAGGCAGGAAATGAGGATGGAGAGGGGTATGACATTCAACAAAGGTCAATGGCTGAAGTTCATCAGTGACATTGCGGTTATATGGCATGTGCTGTAACTATCGGGCCAACAAGGCACTCCTGCTTCCCCTTTGTGTTCATTTCCCTACCCCCTCATCCATTTATCAGATAGACTTTACACTCAGATGATGCACATCAACATGTTTTTGTTGTGTTTTTGGGCTCTCAGGGCGTTTCAGAAATGGTAGATCTTGGATCTTGAATTTCATTGGCCATTTCCCATCATTCTTTGTGATGTCAAAAAAACTGTTTCTGGCCTTGCCAACCAGCAGAGATGGATCAATTTTGCCAAAACACAATGGTAGCTTTGTAAATCTTTTAAAACCTGGAGCATTAAATCCACAAGCTGATTAAAAAAGAAGCTTTTTTCCCAGCCTCATGTTACAAGAATTGGGTATAACCAAGGACACTGTCTGTAGCCAAATGGACGAGCTCTCATGTGGCAAGCACCACAAGCACTTACCTTAACTTAAGTGGATTTTATCTTTTTCACCACCCCCATTATACTTAGGTTGTTTTCCTACTTTGTTGCTCTCATAATTATATTTAGTGTGACCTGCCAGTTAAGGTGCAGACACACTGGATCTGTTGATGGATGGAGGAGAAGTGGACTGATCCTGTTGATTTTATAAAGAGCGCAGCGGGTGGCCATGTGGTGCCTGGTGGTTACAGCATGGTGAGATAATGGACGCCGACGCGACCTCTACTTTATGCATATATGCACCAGGCTCGTGAAACATCAGACTGGGAGTGCTGATCAAATGAATCAAGACGCCATAACTACATTGCCCATTTCTCACCTCAAATGTTTTCAGAAACATAATTTTAGTCTACAGTTGCTGTAATATGAGAAAGTTTATGATGCATTCAGATTTGTCCTTGTCGAATTCTGTGTTTCTGCACCATGAGAGTGAGATGTTCCTGAGGACAGTGAACAGGTTTATAGAGTGATCAGTCTCAGAAATGGAATGCTCTTTAGCATTCGCACATCTCTCTCACCTAGCGAAAAACATTCAGTAACATTCGTCATCTTCATCACAAGAAAACAACAGAAACAGTGGGTGTGATGGAACATCCAAGTTGCTTTTGCACTTAAACTTTCAAGACTTTACTTGTCCCCCAGTGCCTTCAGGGATGGGCCCCAGCCAGTGACCTTGACCTGGTAAAGTGGACAAAGAAAATGGGTGGATGGTTCATCTCCTTTTCTTTTTTTCCCCTAGCTTTCCCTTATAGCAATCTTTTCCACCATCTCCGCTGCCTTTCTATTGAGCTGGTACGAAGCCAAATAGCTTTCACTTCTCCCTTCCTCTCATTGTCTCCTCTCTTTTATCATGTTGGGCCAGTTTCTCCACTTTCTTTCTTAGACTCAGGGTGCCTGTATTTCTCTGCTCTGTTGCTCCGTAATAAATATACTATAGGATTCTCCCTGCAGCCCTGTTTGTAATTTATGGATGTTTACCTGCGATCATGATGCTGCACATCGGTGGCGCACCCTTTTGTGTGATTTTCTATGTGAGTGTAGTTCTCCTTCTTTATGTGTGTTCTGTGCACACACGTTTTTCTTACTTGCACACACTCTTGTGTCATAGGTTGCATTTTCGTGTCCTTTCTGTGTGTATTCCGAGTGTGTATGTATTTTTGTGTGCGTGTGCACGCTTTGTCGGCTGGATCCTTTAATACCTCTAGACAATCGATACACAGAGGAGCAATGTTTGGCCCTGTCTTCTTTTAAAAGATGCACTCCACAGAGTGGTGCGAGCCAAGAGTCTAGAAGTCAATAAAACAAAGCCGATACTGCCCTCATTTGTTTTTTTTGGACTTCAGCATCGAGGCCTCAGAGTCTGGGTCTGTGGGCGAATATTTAGTGTCTTGTCATTTCGATACAAGCAAATAAATCCTTTTTGTCAGATCTCTGCAAGTGCGAAACACTAGCCCATGAATATATTGGCATCTGTGTTTGCTAAGATTTTTGCTTTGTTTCTGTCTTTCAGGGCTGATGGTGGACCAGGCTGAGGATCAGGGGATGAGGTTATAAAAACAACAACGGAGAAAGGAGGAAAAAAGAAAGGAAGTCGATTGCTTGGAAACTCTTCTTTTGTATCATCATACCCTGCAGTCCTATACGGCACTGACTGACCCTGTAGAGGATTACACACTCAAAAATACACACTTACACCCACTCACTCACTACTCCCCCTCCCTCACCGCCATGTCTTCCCACCTCAACCCACCTCTCCTCATCCTCCCCATCCTCTTCCTCCTCCTCACCTTCTCCATGCCTTCCACCTCCACTACTTCCTCTCCCTCCCCCCTCCTCTCCTTCTCCCCACCGGAAGGAGGGCTCACGCATTTGGTGGTCCACAACAAAACGGGCGAGGTCTACCTGGGAGCCGTCAACTGGATCTACAAGCTGTCCAACAACCTGACTAAACTGCGAAGCCATGTTACTGGCCCGGTTACAGACAACCCTCGCTGTTACCCGCCACCCGGTGTTCAGTCCTGCCCCCACGAGCTGGTGCAGACCTCCAATGTCAATAAACTTCTGCTACTTGATGCTGCCCACAACCGCTTGATTGCCTGTGGGAGTACTTCCCAGGGAATATGCCAGTTCCTGCGTCTGGATGATCTGTTCAAGCTCGGTGAGCCCCACCACCGCAAGGAGCATTATCTATCCAGTGTTGCTGAGGCCGGCACCATGTCAGGTGTCGTGATCTCCCCGGATCTTTTTGGTGGCGGTGGGAAACTTTTTGTCGGCACTCCCATTGATGGAAAATCTGAATACTTCCCAACTCTGTCGAGCCGCAAGTTGATGTCCAACGAGGAGAACGCTGATATGTTCAGCTTCGTCTACCAGGATGAGTTTGTCTCCTCGCAGCTGAAGATTCCCTCAGATACGCTCTCCAAGTTCCCGGCATTTGACATCTATTATATCTACGGTTTCAACAGCGAGCAGTTTGTGTATTACCTTACTTTACAGCTTGACACCCAGCTCACCTCACCAGATGCAAGCAGTGAACAATTCTTCACCTCTAAAATCGTCCGCCTATGTGTCGACGATCCTAAGTTCTACTCCTACGTTGAGTTCCCCATTGGCTGCACCATGGACGGAGTGGAGTACCGCTTGGTTCAGGATGCTTATTTGGCCCGACCAGGAGCCCGTCTGGCACGTTCGCTTGGTATTCAAGAGCACGAGGAGGTTCTGTTTACTGTATTCGCCCAGGGTCAAAAGAACAGAGCCAAGCCACCCAAGGAGTCGGCTTTGTGTCTGTTCACAATGAGACGGATAAAGGAGAAGATTAAAGAGAGGATTCAGTCGTGCTACAGAGGCGAGGGGAAACTCTCCCTGCCCTGGCTGCTCAACAAGGAGCTCGCCTGCATCAACTCGGTGAGTGTTTGAGACAGTAGCTCCCAGAAGTGTTTTTGTGATTGTCAGTCGTCATGAAATTGATGCTCATCCTGCTTGTTCTGGGAACTTCGGTTTGTGGTTGTGAGTGCTTCTGTTTGTTTTTAATTTCAAGCATAGAATAGGCTCCTTCACTTCACTTCGCAGTAAATTACATTTTCTATTTCCCAGAATAAGGTTGGGTTGGATAGCTTGTCTTTACCTTGAACCTCGCCAAAAGCATTTTAGTGGTCGTGGGTTTTAGGGTGTGTTCAAATTGAGTGAGTCATGGTTCTGTCCAGTTCTGTAGCTTCCTCTCCATTATGTGGGTGAGAAAATGTGCTGTATTGTATTTTCAAATAATTGCACTGTGATAATTGTTTGGTCCTTGGGCAGTTTCTCAGTAGTGAGAATTACACGAGGAAAATATGGGAAGTTGAGTACCATACTCTTCAAAATCTCCCTGGCAGGATGGCAGGTCACCAAAACATCTAGCTGCTTGTTCGTCTACTTGAGTTTCCCTGGGTAACCTGTAAGTGGAAAATATGAATCTCAACATAATTCTAAATGCAACAAGGTAATGTTTTCCATTCTGGTTTGGGCCAAAGCAACCAACCTGTAGGTGTGATTGCACATTTAGTGTCACATGGAATAAATCCTGTGGCTATACCAATCCAGCATTGAAGTACTGTTAGAGAATGTGGGCAGAAAATGCAGTACATGTACCTTGATATCCTTAAGAAAGAAGCTGTGTTTAGAGTTAACAAGTAAGTGACTGCATTGTATAGTATTCTATGTTATTTTAGTCTACCTGCAACAGTAGCCGATGTTTTCTTGAGTCTAAGAAGACCTTGAACCTCCAACTTTCCTGCCCCCTGTTTAATGTTTTTTGCCCCATAAAAGACTGAGATCATTGGTAGTCAGTATTGATCCATAGAGACAACGTCTTACAATGTGAATTCATGTGAACATACCAGATGGAGAACTTAATTAATTGCATTCTTGTTGAAGTACTGACGTCAGCGAAAGCAAGATTGGTAAATATGATTTTTTTTCCCCCATCATAAATTAATAGTTTATAAAGAGAGCAATGGTATCTGGCCATGCGGTGCCTGGTGGTTACAGCATGGCAAGTTAATGGACGCTGTGTCTGAATTTGGATAATCATGACACAACCGCTGCTTTATGAAATGGAGTTTCAAGTTCAGTTTCATTTACATAGCATTTTAAAAGCAAACATGTTTTGCACCAGAGTGTTTCACAAAAGCAGACATATGTATATATACGGGCATAAAGAGATAGAATATAGAGTATTGTCTCCACAGTTGAGTGAGACTACTCATTTAGTCTGAGGACCGGACAGCTGTCTCTGAGCTCCTGTCCATCTTTCAGGAATAATTCAGTATGTCCACAGGTTGTGGGTGGCTTGTCTTTCCTTTTTCCTCATAGATGAGCTGGCCTAAGGGTGCCTGGGAGACGTGTGTGTGTGTGTGTGTGTGTGTGTGTGTGTGTGTGTGTGTCACCCACATGTCACACACACACACACATGGCCGTGTATCTTCATGAATAATTCACCCGGTCTCACCTTCTGTTATTCAGTCGGCGCTCCATAACAACCTGCCATAAATCTCCGGACTTCTCTCCACCTTTCTGTCTCCATCTTCTCTTTCTCTCCTCTGTCTTTTACTCCAGCCTCGTCATTTGCATAAAGATTTATTTCATTTTGCTAACCCCATTCTCCCTCCGCTCCTTCTTTTATCTTCCTTTCACTTAGCTTTTTCCTGTTTCGCTCCCCCAACTACTTTTCTTTGTCTTTAATTTTTAACCTTTGACCTCCTTTATCTTTACGCTCTCTTTTTTTGCCGCTCTTCTTCTCCCTCCCACTTGTTCTCCTCTGTTCAGGCCCTTGCTCTTTCACCATCTCCCTGCCGCCCTCTCCGTGACTTTTAACTGAGCGATGAGGTATAGAGTGACTTAGTGTATAAAGCCAGCGCCTGGATGTGATCTGAGAATATGATGTGGTGGGAAGAGATGATGCAGTGAAAGGGGGGGTGGAGCAGAGTGATGGGGAATGAACGGAAGTGGGAGTCATCGGTTTTATGGGAAAGGGGCGGCTACGGAGAAGGGTTAAAGAAGAAGGGGAAAGGGGAAGGAACATAGGAAGGGAAGTTGCTAGGAGGATTGGAGAGGCGGATGGATAGGAAAATGATTAGGATGAGGCAGGAAGAGAGAACAAGAAAAGAGAGTAAAGAAAGAAAGAAACCAGGGGAATGATACAGAAAGGTGGAAACAAATGGGGCAAGACTGAACAGATGGAGGAAGATGGAGGGAGAAAAAGGATGGGGTAGTGAAACGAGAAAAGTGAACTCTAGTTGTGTGTTCTAGGGATGTTGATGTCAGTCGATGGCATGAAATTGCGTCCAGACATTCATGGTCGTCAGAGGATGATGCCTACAGACTTTGGCGATCCCCTGACTTTACCTCTGGCACTACCAGCAGGTCAAAGCTTGTATTAATCCTATGAAATCTACTACTCAGAATCTACTCATTGGATTGGCACAAAATGTTGTATAGACATTCATGGCTCCCAGATGATATATCGTTGGGATCTTGTTGTCCTTCTGGCTTTTCTTTTTTCACCACCATGAGGATGACATGGTTTGGAGGTGGTTTTGAGTTAAATGTCTCTTGTGAATTCCTTACGTTGGGGGAGATTGCATTGATTATATAGTTACCTGCCACGCCGGTTACGTACGTCAGCGTTACGTCAACGTTAATGTCCCAGTGAGTCTGATACTGTCTTGAAGCTTGTTGTGTTTCCTTGTTCATTTTGGAGGTCGCCTGTACAGAAGTCAGGTGACATAGACTCTTTATATATGGCTATTGTTTGTATATTTTTCTTTCATATTTTTGCACTGACATTGGTGATGGCGTTCAATCTCATTGTACTTGTGTATAGTGACAATAAAGGCATTCTGATTCTGATTCTATTGTTGCAGCAGATTAATACCTTCCTGAGTTGTTTCCAGTTTGCAATGACGAGTTCTTCATGCTTAGTGTACTTGTAAGAGTAAAACTGCTAATTCATCAGTATTTGACTAGCTAGCTAACTGCCTTTTGTACATGTCCATCTGTGCTTCTAGCTAACCTATGCTTGTAGCTAATGTGTGATAGGGATTTTAGGAGGGCTTGTTTTATCATGGACTTAGAGAGGATGCTTATTTTATTTGCACAGTATGGAAACTGTATCTTTTATTTCAGTAACTGAAGTTAGTGATTAACAGCTTCCTCTTTGTAAAGACACAGTGGCCTAGATATTTAAGAGTGGTGATATTCATGTAGGATGCCTTTGCGACTATTTCAGAAACTATCAACATTTACTTCTTGCCTGAAGTTATGTTACTGCCTTGCAAGGAAGTGAAGACGTTGAACTACACCTGGTGACTTTGTGCCTTCTGTAGCTGCCAATACACATTATCCAGCTATTAACTGTATACAGTGTTTAACCTACTGGATGTGTTACCATGACATTTAGCACACTTCAGAAAAAACTTTGTTGATCCCCTGACTTTCCAGGTTCAGAAACAATCCCATTAGCCTCAGTTGTACTTTTTGTGCGGGGCTAATTATGAAGCGTTAGCTTGCTTAACACGCTGAACTAAGATTGTTAACATGGTGGAGATTTTAATCATCAGCGTGTTGGGATTGTCATTGTGACACCGCTGCCTCGAACGGCTGCAGTGTGGCTGTAGACTCTTAGTTGATTCATAGATGGTTGTTGATCCACTACAGTTACTAAGAAAAACTCTATTGGCAGGCAAAATTACCATGGAAGTACAGTTTATGCAATGCCTCAGACAGCACAGGTCCACTTACGAAAAGACTCTGGAGAGTTAGAACGAGCAGGCAGGTTCATTTTTCGTGCTTTGATTTGACCATATGGCAGCTGTAGAGATCAAACCTGAGCTTGTTCCATTAATGGATGATCACTCTGATCACTTATCTACCGTGCTACCGTTTGCGGTGGTATCGCCACCCATATGTTTCAGCAACCTCTGGTCCAGTGCCTCCCACACGTATCGTACTACAAAAGAAATATGTGACTGAATAAAGTAGCTATGTTTTGTTGTGATATAAGAAATGGTAGACACATTTGCACTATGCATTTTCGAGTAACTGATTCACATTCAGCAAGTTCTTGTTATATTTGCGGATTTTTTTCATTTCCTTCTTTTGAATGTCACAGCTCATGCAAGACGATAACAACATTACATCTCTGTCACAAGCCCACCGGTGCTGTGCAAGCGCCTTGTGGCCTTGTAAAAAGTGTACTGTATGTGCATGTGATTATGCTAATGTGCATACAGTTACATGATTGTCCTTTATGGCCATCTGTCGTTCTGCCTGCGATCGATCAAGGTCGTGTCAGCAGAGCTCGCTCTGGGACGTCGCGGTGATGAATTTATCAACTCCTCCAACAGGCATGTTCAGTGTTTCCTGACGACAGCGGTGACAGCTCGTTGCCTCTGCGCTACTGTCATGTAGAAACTTTCGCGGCGGCTCATTCCAAGAGACAAGGTCGGGTCAGTCAGTCAACACTCAGACACTCGTGTCTACCTGGAAGCTATCAAACTTCATCACGGTGTACAGCCGGTTAATCTTTTCACCTTTATTACAAAATGTTATACAGCGCTCACATTCCTGTGGCAGTGGATTATCACTGACCATTTGTATCAGGATTATAGCTACTAAAAGGAGGGACTTTATCGTCACAATTCCACATCCTGTCTAAAATTGGTTTGAAATCGGTCCAAGTCCAATTCCAATTTTCCTGTTACAGCTCTGCTAGTATAATTCATATATAGGAGAGAAAGTCATTTATATAATGTTTCAGTCCTTGGCGTCCTTACAATGTCATCTATGATTTCCTTAGAGACTGAATTAACCCTAGCCCACTCCTTGAGATCTGTAGACCAGTGAGGCGGACATGTTGTCTCGCATTTGAGCTACAATGTCACATTTGAGAGGTCCGATTGCCTGGTTTGCATGTTTTGTAATGGCAGAATGAGGACATTATATGAGTAGAATGGATAGAAATAGTGAGATTGAGGTGGCATGCTGAGAAGAAATGGGATACTGCTGGAAATAAAATGTTCCAGCTGTAAGCAAGAACATTCATTCATTTATAATCTATAAGGTCTGCTTAACATTGAACTGCATGAAAGTGGCTTTTAACCCTGGGAACCCTATTGATGCAGCCTGTCTATCATTGCTCTTGATGAATCTTGGAGACATAATGTATTGAAATGGAAGAACACGTGCATCGATCACGCACGTGCTGTTGTGTGACTTGATTTTCCCAGTGGTATATAACCCTCTTATCTCTTCAAGTGTCAAAACCATTCAATGTAATTGCTAAATGGCTACATTGATATCGCTTTTTTTATCCAAAGCACTTTACAAGGTTTTCGCTGCTCTTTTACTCATCCACGCTCACTCAGCAATGTCAACGAGCCACAACCCAGGGTCTGGCCTGACTATTGCGGTTCAGTATCTTTGCTCAAAGACACTCTGACATGTAGACAAGAGGAAGTGGGGATCCAACCACGGATGACCCGCTGTACCTCTTTTTTTCTCTGAAAACACACTGGTACAGTACAAACAGAAACCGCTAAAAGCGAATGCAGCACAACTTTTCATGATTTTTCTAAAAATGTAAAGAAATGTAGGCTAAAAAATGGGACGCAGGTGGGAACCAGCCTCCAAAGAAAGAGAGTGAAAGCTCAAGCTCAGTTTGCAAACCTTCCCTTGTTGGACAGATTTATATACAGCAGTTGATACTCTTTGTTGTTAATTCAGCCAAAGGCATCTTTGGCAAGAAATCCGTTGTGCTGTTGGAAATAGCTCCATTAGACTGTGCAAGAACAACCATCATGTAAGATCAGTCAAGTCACACTGTGCACGACGGATCTAAAAAAAAATCTTGGTCACAATCTCATCATGCTGTCAGATTTTACAATATCAATTTAAGGCACGTCAGCTTATGCAATGGGTGTGTGGTGAATCATAGTGCTACAATGTAATTTAGAAAAGAGGCACGAGAGCAGGGACACAGTGCTGACAGACGTGTGCCAGAGCTCCACTTCTTTTTTGTTCTGGAGTTAAGCAAACTTATTTTTTGTTTCACCTCCATTGTTTTGGTTTGCGTGTGTTTGCCTATTTTTATCAAAGACATTTTTAGTATTTGGTCTTTAATTTCTAAGGCTTAAAAAATTGCAGCAAGTTTTGGCCACCAAAACTCCAGATTGGCTGGAGACATGTCTCGCAGCGCAGAATCAACTCTCAGCTCAGACAGTGTAGAGAGGAAAGAGAACCAAAGCTTTGTCCAGGAAGCACAAAAAAAAAGCTTGAAAAAGAGAGAATTGATATCAGAATGTTGGTGTTCACTGGCAGTGTCTTGAAGTCACCGCTCACAATCGCTTCTGTGACTTTTGCTCTGAAAGACCTGTTGCACTGTAGTGTTTGAAATAGGCCTGCACGATTAATCATATTTTCATCGTCATCGCGATGTGAACGTGCGCGATAAACCCATCGCAAAAGCTGGTCTGAAGTGCGATAAGTTTTGTTTACATCCGCCATGCTTTCACACTCAGCTTGCTGACATTTGGCCAATCAGATGCGGCCCTTGACACATGTGCAATGCATGCACACCGTTTAGCCAATCAGATGACGCCCAGCTCTGCTCACGTTCCTGCGTGAAAATTAGTAGCCAGAGTAAACAGGATGGCGGA
The DNA here is from genome assembly GCA_039737535.1 of Lagodon rhomboides. Classification (NCBI taxonomy): domain Eukaryota; kingdom Metazoa; phylum Chordata; class Actinopteri; order Spariformes; family Sparidae; genus Lagodon; species Lagodon rhomboides. The sequence goes on along the minus strand of CM077792.1, from coordinate 7,531,937 downwards.
GGCAGGAGAGCAGAGCGGTGAAAATGCCGACGGAACGCTTGTGGCAAAAAGAAATAGCAGCTCCGCGGTTTGGAGATACTTTGGACTTAAGCCAGAAGACAATTTACAGACCCAGGTACTGTGCAGGACCTGCAGAACAGTTGTAGCAACGTCCAGAGGTAACACCACCAACCTCCGTCACCACCTGCTGCACCACCATAAAGAGCTGCACGAGCAATTTAAGGCCAGTCAGTCTAGAGAGCAAACGTCGAGCAGCAGTCAAGTAACGCGACCATCACTGCAGCAACAGTAACATGGGTAAATTAATGTTATAAGGGTTTTGTTCAATAAAAGCATGCTCAAAAATATTTTTTTTATTTTTTTTTATTTAATTGTCATCAGCTATTAAGTGTTTAAGAGTACCTCAAAGCAGGGAATCTATTAATGCAGAAAAATCTGAAAGATATTCCTGTATGCAAACTTAAATATTTTCTTATTTATCGCAAGTCATATCGTCATCGCAATATTGAAGGGTGTCATCGCACATCGCACATTTTGCTCATATCGTGCAGGCCTAGTTTGAAACATTCTGCACTATGGCAAACATCCATTTAAACCTAGCAAGGTTCAAAAGAACATTTTTTTTTTGCATCACAAAGGCTCATAAAGTTGTGTTTTTCTACAGAAAACAACATAGTGAAGCAATATGTGCAAGTGTCGCTACTGCTGCAAATCTCTCACAGCAGCATTATGTGTTTTTCCTTTCCCACTCAGTAGATCTCACAGCCACATTACTCAGGATGCATAGCGACACCGAGCTCATGTTTCTGTGAGCCGTCCCTTTTTGAGTTTGGGTGAGCGCGTTCTCCTATGGGCAGCCCGCCGCGACGGGCGCGGCTCGAACCTGCGGGTCTCTCCCCGTGCATCTTTATGTCCGCTCATTATCAGGAGGAGGCCGGCGCTGGTCTTCTGGGAGTTAAACTGAGTGGTGGGTGACCTTCGCCGGCTGCGGGCTGCCGTCCAGCTCCACAGCTCTGTGAGCAGGCCAACCGAGCAACGCTACGGCCTCAGCATGACTAATGAGACTGATTCAGACAGAGGGAGGGAGATGCTATCCTCTCTGTGCATGTGTGTGTGTGTGTGTGTGGTGTGTGTGTTTAGGACTCACTTTATCTCCATTTTTTTTTTTTTTGCATCTCTTTCTCCCCGTGTACTTCTCTGAGTGCTCATTTGTGTGTGTGTGCATGCGTGTGTGTGTGTGTGTCCACCTCTTATCCTGGCCTCCAAAGAGGGACAAAACAACAGTGAAAACAAACGGAGGAAAATGGGCTGATAATAACGAGTGTGTGTGTGTGTGTGTCGCATTGTCTGCAGAACCACAAGGTGGACGGGGGAAATTGCCTGCAATAAGCAAGAAGACTCTTCTCTTGTTATTGCTCTCTCTCTCTCTCTCTCTCTCTCTCTCTCTCTCTCTCTCTCTCTCTCTCTCTCCCTCTCTCACTCTGTCTCTATTTTTCTCTGAGCATAATAGTGTTTATTAATATTTATCAGTGTTGATCACTGCTGGCCAGGATTATAGTCTATTTCTGTGGCGTTTTATATTCTGTCTTCCAGGCGGCTGGTGACTGGTGTGCATGTGTGTGTGTGTGTGTGTGTGCGTGTGTGTGTGTGTTTTTATGTGTTATGCATCCGTTCGCCACTCCGCTCCCCCCCTCTATCTCTCTATTGTATCTTCAGTCTCATTACCGTTGGCTTGTGCCTCGGTGGATGGATCACCCACATTGCATCAGGCTCCGGGCCTGCTGGGAGGGGAATACAAAGCCTCCGACGGCTGAGCTTACATCATGCACGCAGATATTTCCTTAATGCTTGTTGTGGCGATCTGTCCGTGAGGTGACTGGTTTGCGCCCGACCTCGATAACCTCTTTGCTCGTAGAAACTTTAATAGGCGATAATGACTGGGATATTCCCCCAATACCTGCAATACCGATTGGTTTGTCAGTGCAAGCTCAAAGAACCATTGGCACTTTGGATACCAGAACGTCTCATTCACTTTTTTGTGACTTCTTGTTGGCCTGAATGACCGTGAAACTGTCCTGATTGATTCATCAGCGCAAAATAGGATTAACTATGTCAGTAAATAGCAAAAAAATATCAGAGGTAGAGCCCTGTGTAAAGGTGTGAAATACACTTCAACACCCAAGGTGTGTTTCTGTGAAGTGCTGTCCGTTGTGCGCATCGTGTCAGCAAGCTGAAGCTTCAAGACCCTTTGTAGAGACCTACTTATAAGGGCTTGCGCAATGAATCAATATGCAATATCCAAATTGCAGAAGCTGCAATTTCCTGATAAACATGAAAACATCTTGGTTTGACACAGCGCCCAACAAATGCCACATCGTCATCATCAATAGTTTATTTCTTCTCGGTGGAAATGAAAATTGCGACGCAGAATTATCATATCACAATCATGACAGAGTGCTGCAGTAATGAGTTCTGAAACCTGGAAATCAGTCAGCGTTTCTGCACTTCCAGCTCCCTCGTCTCAGTGTTAGTGGGATTTTTGAATGGGCTTTTGGTTAAATGTCTTACACACATAGACGAAGGGTTAAAGGGTCTGCGGTTACCACCGGCTTAAGATTTTAACACATTTTGTTCAACAATCATAATTAAATGTCCCACAATTGAATCTTAAAGCACTCACTTCTCTTAAAAAACGGTGTCTTAAAAAAGTTGCCAAATGAGACTACAGAGGTCGTAGCTGTAGTTAAGTTGCAAACTATTGACCAATTTATAGTAATCGTGTACAGTAATTGTTTGGGTAAAACACTTAATGGTGGTGATGTTTAAGTCATGCAACCGCAGTTCAGTTTGTTTCTGGCCTAATGTTAGCTTTTCACTTCTTGTAATTCAAATTACGCTTTGAAAATGAAAAAGTCTTGTTCATCTGTGAGTCTTTTTTCTCGCTGAACAAAAAGTATAAGTATCTTAAGCTTGTGTTGATCACAGAGCTTATTTTTGACAATAATCCAAAAACCGATTCAAAAGCCCAACAGGCTTTTGTTGAGGGAGCCAGGGCGATGCTAACTTCTGGGTTTCTACACCACTCTATATCTGTCAAAATAATTTCAGCATTTTTAATTTTTTTTTTTTTACCATATTGCAATCCTGATGATACATTCAGTAGTTTAAAATCAGGGATTTTTCCGAATGTTTGCTAACTTTGGATACATTTAGAAAATGTGGTGCAGTGTTTGTTCCCCATTGCAGCGACCGAATTCGGTGCATCGCTGATTAATAGATTTTAGAGCCAAGCTGTAAATGCGACACTGACGTGTCACCACCTTATATAAGTTGTTATGGCAAATTTGTTAGCGAACAGCTGCCTATTAACATCACATTACATCAATTTCTAGCGCTAAATGCTCTGCTCCACTTTGGTTGTCTGTCAGTCTAGTGCTGGACAGGTGGTGTATAGTGGGTTTATCAGAGCTTTTTTTTGAAAACAGCAGCCTTTTGCTGCATAAAAAAATGCTGATGAGAGCGGATAGAGTGAATCAAAACAGAAATCTTAAAGGCATATAAAACCAAAACAATGAGCTTAAAGATGCCAAAACATAAAGAGCCGAGGGGAGATTCAGAGCAGAGTCGGGGGATAATCATCTGTACATTACACATAATCGTTTAACACATTATTGATATAAAAATACTTTGTGGCGGAGTTTCAAATCATCCAGTAGACTTCTGTGTTTCTATAACTAGGGATATTATTAGAAATATAATCAACAAAGACACTTCCAAATGGGGATTTACAGTGGTAAACATACAGGACAGTTTATGAGAAAACGCAGACAGAAAGTCGTGAGCAAACAATTCTGAAGCCAAGAATGATGAGAATGATTTGGTTCATATCCAGGACCTTTCCTCAGTATAACTGCAACCACTTTACATTGCTGACTAAATGATAGATTCTACTGCAAATGAGGCCTTCATCGGAATATGAAGCAGTCTGTGCCTGAGTCTGATAAAATAATACGAACCAGGAGGTGTTGCGCTTGATCTCTTGCTCAGGAGCGAACGTGTATCTCCCTTATTCTGCCAGATATTTTGACATTATTTCCTCAAGAACACGTCTGAAAACAGATGGTGTTATCTCAGGCCACAGGTAGAATTCCCCCCGGTTTTAAAGAACTCAACTTTGTATGACTCAGTGGGAGGCTAAATGACTTATAAAGATGATTTTTTCTTCGTTGGCAGTGCAGTGATGAATACACGCAGTGCCGAGGTGAGCCGCAGTCAAACGCTGTCTAGAACACAGCCCATTGGGGGAAAGACTTCTTGATGAGGTGCGCTTTTCTCTCCCGTCTCCTGAGACGGTTTGATGCATGACGCAGCAAAATACCACATACCTCCAGCATTTTAATGACTCTAGCTGTAACACTTCCCCATATGTTTTTTTTTTTGTCTTGTGATATTTTCCACCTCAGGCTGGATCACATGGCACCCGCCATGCTGTGAAATCTTCCTAATTTATAGTGAATTCTCAACGGGGGGATTTCTCAGATCCAACTACAGCATGAATGGTGCCTGTGAACTAAATTTACCACACAGTGGTTTTCATTGTTAACTCCAGCACATGACAAAGTGGATTAATGGCTGCTACAGCATAGGCTCATGAGAGTGTCAGCCTGTTATGGATTTGGAGTATTTCGGAGCTTGCGGCCGCTTAGCCTTAAAGCTGTGTGAGTTGGACCTGAGGTGACCTTTTTTTTTCTTTTCTCTTAGAGACTCACCAGTTGCATGAAAGAGATTTTGGAGTTGACACGGAGCAGAAATATCAACGGTGATACTGCAGTTTAAGAAGCTCGGTTTGAAAATGTCACATCGTGAAATGAGCAGGTGTCGTCTGTCAGAAAAGGTTGGAGCTGGACGTGGTTAGGCGGTGCAACACTTGATAAAACCCTGAACTTTGCTGGTCTCTGTGTCAGACAATGTGTATGAGTTCACCAAACGATCTGCTTAGAGGCAACGGAACGCGCTGAAAGTCTGAATCGTGTCATCTGGTAAACTGGGTCAAAGAGCCAACGACTTCTTCCCTTTTACACAAACTTGCGCTGGTCGGTATACAAATCTCTGCAGCGCACTCCCAAACTGCTGACCTGCAGCATCTAATGAAGAGTGTAATTATTTATTGATGGGCATTTATGCTGTGTTTGTATATGTGTGCTTGTATGTGTTTGCGTGGGCTTATTGCAGACATGAATGCATGCATGTGTGTTTGCGCAAAGTAAACACACGCATTCATTAATGCGCATTTGTTTATTTAATTATTCATATGTGTGTGTGTATGTGTGTGTGTGTGTGTCTAAAGCAGCTTGTCCCAGCTGCTCACCAGACGCTGTGAGATGAGATAAAGCTCAAAGACATGTTTTGGCTTCATTTTTGTGTGTGTGGGTGTGGAGAGACACACACACCAGCACACACATAAACACACATACATCCTGGAGCCTTACCCTTACCATAATCACTAATTGCCTAACCTTTACCCTCACCATAAGACAAGACTAAACCCTAAAATGTACTGATGTACAGTACATTATGGGGTCCAGCATTGTGGTCCCCACAAAGCTCTCGGTCCCCATACCGTGAGTGAGCTCTCAGGTTTGGGTCCCCCCTCCCCCTAGGAAAAAAAGGGACACAATTTGACCAGCAAAGCACATGTTAAGTATACATTTTGATTGAATTAACTTAAGTATTGTTTCTATAATACATGAAATAACTTTTATATCAATTCTGTGAGCCAGCCAAAAAATCCATGCAGTCTCTCATAATTCTGTTAAATTGGGCATTTCCATGTCTGTGTCCTGTCATGTGCATGAATGTGTGCCTGTATTCCCAGGACTCGCTCCTCTGTGTCAGTCCGTGCCTGCCACTATCAGCACACAGCGGTGCAGTACAGTGTGTTTTACAGGCTCCCATATTTGGGTGAATCCCTGTAGTGGTCTGTAATAATTGGATTACAGCTGTCAGGGAAGGCTTTAGTTCAGATTATACAGATTATAGTCTGCAGTGCTCAGATGGACAGCGCGGTTTAAAGAGCATCATCTGGATCCTGTCACATAGAAAGAGCGTTTTGGCAAACGTGCAGATGTGATGTTTGCCTACATTTGGTAAAATGTAGGTCAGGAGTAGCAGATGTGTCATGGCTGACTTGGACCGAACCCAGTAGCGTACAGTAAAGAAACGATCCGTGTTCGATCAGGATTATTTGGGCCAAATCCGATCCACTGAAATATGCATGACCCTGGGATTGACTCGGGATGGCACTAACAGCTATTTGAACCACAGAAATGTAGACATCCAGACAAACAGATGTTTTCTTAAAGCCCTGACTCCCAAAATTAAGTTGAGACGCTGTGTAAAACATACACACAAAGACAATATATTGAATGTTTTATCTCATCACCTCAAATTTTTTCAATCCTATTCCTGCTTTAGGATATCTTGGACAGTGATATTCTCTATAACCAGGTTGAGCCTAACAGTGTTGTATAAAGTACCTACAAGTCGTAATTGAAGATATCATAATTTATTTTTTTTTTCATCAAAATCAGTAGTTGTTTTTTTTTACCTAGCTCTGAATCAGTATGCGATCCACAAAGTCAATACTCACTAAAGTTTTAGAATACATTTATTTCAATAAGAGATACAATATACAATATACAAGAGGAAGTATAAAATAGGAGAAAATGGAAATACTCATTACCTCAAAACTGCACTTAGGAAGAGTACTTGACTTCTTTAGTTACATTCCATCACTGAAGGCTTTTAAGAAATATAATTAGCTGAGACAAAAGTATCAATAATGAAATTAGAGGGTGGAAAACATATTTGTATCCAACACAAATGCATCTGAGATACAGAGCATTAAAGTTGTGATGTACCAGCTGGCAGCGCTGTCATATGTTTTCATTTTTTATGTTCATTTACAAAAGACAAAACTTCTCATTAGCATAAACTAACATTTAAGGATTGTGGATGTATGGAATCTTCAATTTAAATGAAGATGAAAGATATGTAGAACCTCACTATTTCCCATTTCGACTATAAACGTAACAAAGAAAATACATATTTGGGGCAGTGTGCCTGTCAGTGAAGGCAAAAGTGTGCATCACAGTTGTCAACAAATCTACTGTGCCAGAAAAGCTGCATGCCAGACTGCAGCTTTCCACGTGGAATTAGCTCAGATGATGGCCGAGGCTATCTGGGGTAAAGCGAGCCGCCGTCCCACTGTGGCACATTAACCTATATGGCCAACTGACACCGGAGTGTTGGAGCCGAGCCCTCCCTCCCGCAGAGCTCCGTCTCTGTCCCTGTGGGATTCCTCTACTTTGTCTGTTTTGTTTTTCTGCGCACCTTCATAAAATTATGACCCAGAAAGGTTTCCCGCCGGGATCCGGTCTTGACAAACGCGGAGACTGGCAGGGATTTCAAATCCGCTCTGTGTCTTGTTTTTGAATTCACCGGCGTGGCACTTAAAGCAACAGGCATCGAGTACATGATTCAGCATCCTTGTTTTAAACTCTGCAATTAAACCAATTATCCCAAAAGAGTGTTTCAAGGTGTTTTACAGTACATTGAGTGTGACAGATATTGGAGCTGCTACGACTTCCAGCATTCACCATTTCCTGTTTGGACAACGGACGAAGAAAGAGGGGATGACTTTAGAAGTGAAGTTGGACAACTAGTCAAGTCAGTTTTATTTAAATACAGTAGCCCGTTATCACACATCACACTGTCTCAGTAGGCTTTACAATCCGTAGAGTGTATGACAAAATTCCCCATCCCCCCAAGAAAAACTTGGTGACCTCAGGAAGAGCCACAGAGGAGTGATCTGTCTCCCAGGATGGACAGACATAGATAGATTGACCAACACAATCACAAGAAATAATGTGAATTGTCTTTTCGGGTTGTCCGTCTGTGCCATTCTTGAGAACATGATATCTCAAGAACCCCTTTCTCGAAGTTCTTCAAATTGGATATAAATGTTCATTTGGACTTTGCCCTAATAGCGCCCATTCTTGTGAACGCCATAACACAAGAACGCATTGAGCGAATTTCTTCACAATTAGTACAAATGTCCACTATGACTCAACGATGGACTAATTCGAATTTGGTGGCCAAAGGTTAAAGGTCAAGGACAGTGTGATCTCACCCACTTTCTTCTCACCCACTCAAGAATTTATACGAAAATTGCGATAACATTTTACACAAATGTCCATTAGGGTAAAACGATGAAGTTGGGACATTTGATATCCAAAAGGTGAGAGGTTGAATGCACTGTGACATCATAATCTTCTGCATAATATTCTCTCTTCTACCCGTTATTCAGTGGCGTAGCTCGGGAACAGTAACTTGACGGAGGCATACAACCGCAAGGCAATTATTTCTAATTTCTCACTTGTGTTGTGCAATTTTAGGGCTGCAAGTGACGATTGTTTTCAGTTTTAATTAACCTGCCACTTATTTTCACAATTAATCGTCTTTCAGTCCATAAAATGTCATAAGAATTGGAAAGAACGCTCACCACAATTTCCCAGAGCCCAAAATTATGTCTTGACATAGTATCATTTGTCCAATAATAGACAAATCATCTCAACTCTAGTGCAGATGCAGGTATTCAGTAAAGGAGTGGGGAGAGAAAGAAAAGAAGATGCAAAGGACCTACACACACATGGTTACATGCTATTCAATGTCATGCACAAAATATACGACCAGAATCCTTCCACTGGCATTGTGAAATCTAAGTATTTTCACACACACACACACGTTCACACTTCATGGTTGCAGGTCAGTCAAGCTATGTGTGTATTTTTTTTTATTGAAAAGGCTTTACCCGCTCACTGCTCACACTGGCACATCTGTTTTTCATCACAGAGGGGGGAGTGAAGAAAATAGAGAAAGAAAAAGAGAGAGATAAAAAAGAAGAATGGATGAGAAAGGAATCCAAGAATGAAAGAAAACAAGATATACGAATGGGCAGAGAGTGATAAAACCAGCCGAGCGAGGAAACTGTGAGGAATAAATCTAGTTGCAAAATAAATGTTGATCTCTTGGCATCCCAGCTATTCCACCGACTCTGACCTATGGGGCTCGAGTCTCTCTCTGTCTTTCTCCGTCTCTCTCTCTCTCTCTCTCTCTCTTTCCTTCGCCTGCAGCTTTTCGTTCCACCAGAGCACATCTCCTTGCTGCCAGGCTCTCCCTCCATCTCCAACTTAATACTCCTCATTTCACCCAAGCCAAAACAACAGATGCTGAAATGTCGAAGTGCCTTCCCTCCACTCATGATCTCACAAAAAAGTAAAGACAACCAAAAAAACAAAAAAACAAGAAGCATCAGGCTGGTGATGCCATGTTTTGTATGCAAAAAAAAAAAAAAGGACCAGGCAGTCGGACCTCAGGTCAACGATTAAGAAACTAAATCGTGACAAATGGTCTCACTGGCCTTTTGCCTGTGTACAGTAAATAAAGTCAGTGGTGGTGGTTCCACCAAGATGGTCAGATCTTCATCAGTGTTGCAGCATACGTATGTTAATGTAAAGGGACCAGAGCGGCATAATTCCAGTTTCCTTCTGATGAGACTCAACGATAATTGCTAGAAAATGTAAATTATGCAGATTTTTAAAAAAATCGGATATGCAGTCGCTAAAAAGCATCCCACATGTTTTTTTTATTATTATATTAAGCATGGTTAAGACTGATCTGAAGTGGACTTGGATGCTTTTTTCAACAGATTATTCAACAAAATAGATTTTCTACTTCTCTTTTTTTTGTAGATTGTTTGCTGAGCTTCTTTATGGTAACAACAGCTATTAATGATAGTGAAGTAAGAAAAAAAAAAACTTGAAAGGGAAAACACTTTTGGGGAAATTGGCCCTTTGGGTAAGTTAATTATGAAATACCCTGTGGAGGTTTCTCATAAATAAAAACAGTCTGTTTGCATTGTGCATCCTTAAGGGATTAAAAAAAAAAACAAGTGGGATGCTTTTTAACAACTGCATATCAGATTTGTTCAAATCTGCATAATTTACATCTTCTTGTGATTGAGATTCTTGTTGAGTCTCGTCAGAAGGAAACTGGGAATTCTTGCCGCTCTGGAAATGACAGCAAAGCCGCTTGGGCCAACGCAATTATCAGAATAAGTGTTGGCAATGTTCAACCTCAGATATGTTAAAGCTTTACATTTCTCTATGTTGCAACTTTACTTTGATTAACTTTTACTTAACTTTTCTTTAGGCTCAGTGGTCTGGTTAGGTTTAGTTACAGCAAACACTAAGTTAGGGTTAGGGAAAGATCATGTTTTGGCATAAAATACCCGGTTTTGTGGCCACAAACATGGCAGCAAATGTCCCAGCATCTCGTCACAAATATTCAGGTTTTGTCGCTGGAAATGACAATTTCTCGATAAATTGATTAGTTGTTTCGAAAATAAAACGAATGGCCACCTATTTTAATAACTGTTTAATTACCGTAGTCATTTTTCAAACAATACATGTCAAACTTGCTGGTTGTAGCTTCTTAAATGTAAAGATTCACTGTTTTTATTTGTATGTTTTGACAGTAAATGAGGAGTCTTTGGGTTTTGGAATGTTGGTTGGACAAAAGAAACGATTCGAAGATGTCACTTTAGCCCCAAATTCGTTTTGACATTTTATGGACTAAACAATTAACTCTTAGATCATAAAAAAATACTGGTCAGTTTAATCGATAATGAAATAATCATTACAGTAGTTGCAGCCCTGCTCTATAGAGCTTCAAAAACTGCAACAAGGTGACTTTACAAGATGAGACGATTTGATTTTGAGGGTCCCAGTGCTCCAATACAGTTGTCCATGCTAACATAATCAATGTGCAAGTTTATTGTTCCATTTAAATATTGTTACAGAGTGTAGTGTAGGGTTCATATCTTGTGCTTATCATGCTTTAATAGTAATTTAACCAACTTTGATGATAGAAGGCGGGCAGCAATCGCACGTGTGTGTGTGTGTGTGTGTGTGTGTGTGTGTGTGTGTGTGTGTTTGTGCGTGTGAGATACAGATGCTTGTAGTTCTGCTGCCATTAGAGCAGACTGCGCTGCCAGATGTCCGCACAAAGTCCACTGTGTGTGTTTGTGTGGATGTCTCGCCGAGGCTGCCCATACACTTCCCTCTTCCCCACTACGTGCACGCACACTTTCTCGCCCACGTGCGCACAATGGGATGTGTGTGCGTCCATACTTGCGTGTGTGTGTGTGTTTGTGTTGAAGCAGGTCAAAGCTTCAAGTGTCCCAGTCTGTTAGACAGATGTTAGAGATCCCTGCTGCACCCCTGACACACACACACACGCAGGCTTTTTCTATCTTTCATACTCACTGACAAACAAACATGCGCACACACAAACACACACTCACTCATTAACAACCAATTAGAGAGCAGATATTGGCTCACAGGGGGAATCTAAAGGCCAACCAGTGCTGTTCTCCGCTTCCAACGCCAAGTCACAACAAATACCTGGACGCGGGCCAGGAGTGTGTGTTTGTGTGTGTGTGTGCGTGTGTGTGTTTCTCCTTCTTCTTCCCAAGTTTGGCAGTTCAGTCTCATCTCCTTTCTTTATTAAAAAAGACACACACACACCCACACACACACACACACACCGCTCTAACCCTCACATAATTAAATGCATTTTTCCACTCTGCAAGTCTTGTTGTTCATTGCATCAGCCAGCGTGTCTCAGTAGTACGACTCTCGCTTCAACATTATCTTTCCCACATGGGAGTGAGACGCGAGCTATGTTCAACACGCGCGCACGCACTCACACTCGCAGCGGCACGCGCACGCGCCCGCCGGTTCTCCGCGGGATTGGAGCGATGTGTTTGTGCCGGCGCTGGATGAGGAGATGCTCGAGACATTTAGGCTCTCCGGAGAGCACGCCGACAACATCTCTCCCTCCGTCTCCCTCTCTGTTTACCTCAATCACGGCCTCAGCTCGCTCATTCCCTCTCCCTCTCTCTCTCTCTCTCTCTCTGTGTGATGTGTTTTTTCAGTGTTTTTCGCATTTGATTTGAAGGCGAAGTCAATTAGACAGATGTAGGTACTTTCATTCCATTAAACTACAGAGCGAGGGAGAGAGAGAGAGAGAGAGAGAGAGAGAGAGAGAGAGAGAGAGAGAGAGGTGCATATACGAACATTGTAATACATCAGGAACAAGAGTAAGGCTTTTCCTAGATCCAAAGTCTTGGACCTGATTTAAAACAGACTCAAATACGGCTGCAACTAAAGATCATTTTCATTGTCAATAAATCTGTCCATCATCTTCTTATCAATTAGTTGTTTGCTCGATAAAATGTCTGAAATTGGTAAAAAAAATCCTTCCATCCTTAAATATCTTACTTTGTCCACAACCACAAATATTACCGTCATACAGGAGTGAAGAAACCAGAAAACATCAACATTTAATAAGCTGGAATAAAAAAAAAAAAGATTTTTAATAGATAGATTAAAATAGATTTTTTGTTCCTTTAAAAATATCTCTCAAATGGACTAATCAGTTATCAGAATGGTTGGCGACTGGTTAGAAAGGTGACAACTAATCAATTGTCAGTAAACCAACTGCAGCTCCGGTCTTAAACAGAACCGGCCTGAAACAGACACAACAGTTAGAGGATCCTGGTGCAGCCGACCCACACAGAGCGGAAAGAGGACCCAGCACGACGCTCCACTAATTAACGAGCCGGCCCCATCAAAAGGGAAGCGCCGCATGTCCAAACATTCATTGTACAGTCATACAACAGAAGCTGTCCTCCATGATTCTAAGTAGGGCAGCATCCTGTGATGATTATCCATATTGATACATTTGACAGTTATATTCTCAATTAAACTGAGTCATCACCTGGTCAAGACAGTAATGTCAGAGGAAATAGTGAACACTGCCTGTTTTAATGTCCTTAAGCCCGAAGACATGTCTCGTTTTCAGTCTGTCTAGGTCTCAAAACAATTTGGACCTGGTCCAACTTCAGTTGAGGGTCGGGTCAAAGTTCCCAACCAAGCGAGCCTCTCTTCCAGAGCTATTAAACGTTATATAAATGCCGGTCTGCGCTGTTATCCACTCCTGAAACCATTTTTTTGGTCTCATTCAAGGAAATGGCGGAGGATAAAGTGACCAAATCAGCCAATGAGATTATGTGGCTGCAAAGTAGATTTCACAATGGTTCAGAGCTTAGCCCGGTTCCTACTGTGTCGCATTACGCGGCGTAAACCTGTTTTTCTTGCACTCAGGATGTCATTAACAGGGACGCACAGATTAACGCTCATGTGCTCGTGCGCTCTTGTCTAATGCTCGGTTTGTGCTGCGGATTAAGTTCTTCTGATTGTGATAAACATCAACGTTCAGTGTGCCCTTATGGCGCGTTTCACATGCGTTCATCTAATGAATGAAGCATTCTGTACATGTGATTATCAAGAGCGATTTTAAATGGAAAGAGCCCACATCCGTCTTCATTTGTATCTCAGCTACACGCCTCTATAGTCTTCATCGCTGTATCTTTCGTTATTGACAAAAAAAACTATCCTCAGACAGACACACACACACACACACGCAGACTCACAAGGTGAAAACAATACCGGCGCCACTGTCGCTGCTGGTAAAAACATTTTATACCACGCTGAAGGATATGCAAATAAACCCTGCAAGATGTTTTTTCAGTGCAAAGTGAGAAAAGAAAGGACACGAACACATAGAAGGTTACCGAAACTGCAGTTTTACAATCAATGTGTGTGTGTGTGTGTGTGTGTGTGTGTGTGTGTGTGTGTGTGTGTGTGTGATGTGTGTAATAAGGGACGTGTTGGTAACGTGTCCCTCCCAGCGCCACATCCTCCGAATCCACCGCGGCTCTTCTGCTTACACGCCTAATGGACAACTCAAAGAGCTGAATTCAAATGTCTCTCTCTCCCTCTGTCACTCCGTCACTCGCTCTCTCGCTCCCTCGCGTCCCGGGCTGAGGCTCATTAGTGGTGACAAGAGTGCTGTTGACCCTTCGCCTTCCCCCCGTGTCTTCCCCTCTTTTTGTTTCCTTTTTTCCCCTCTCCTCTCTCTTCATCTCACTTGCCCCACTCTTTCCCTCGTCACCCCGTCATCACTCACGCAGCGGGAGTTTGGCAGGGGTCCGCCAAGTGTGTGTGTGTGTGTGTGTGTGCGCGTGTTGCCAGGGGCCAGCCTGCTCCCACGTACAGCAGAGGTCTTTCGGCAAGGACAGCGCAGGGGACTCTGTCCTTGTCCAACCCCCTGGAAATAGCACAAAGGTGTGTGTTTGTGTGCATGGGAATGCGCACGTGTGTGTGTGTGTGTGAATGCACGCGCGTGTGTGTGTGTGATAATGCTATGTACAGTGTCCTGAGCATGAGCTATAGCTAGTAATAATAATAGCACGGTCAGAGGTCCGGCAGGCCAACAGGGACAAGCTACATAACGCTTATAGAGGCGCTAATAAAAGCCTACAGCGGGTCACCTTATGTTAGGGACACATTAAAGGGTCATTACACTGATTAACACGCAGTGGCGGAATCTAAATAGGTATTATACGTACTATAATTAAAGGGTACTCTGCTTCACTACATGTCGACTCTATCCGACAGCTTCAGTCAGCAACTTCTTCTTCTTCCTGTCCAGTGTATCTGCAGATTTGGTGTTTTCGGATTTGAATTTTAAAGTTGTTTTTGATAAACCGAAGGATTCAGTGTTACTCCACTGGATGAGAAAATGCTCCTGCTTCTTCGGCTAATTAAACTTCCGAAATCTCCCGGATTAAATCTGGAGAATTTGAATTTGGAATGTGTTTCTGGTAAACCGACGGATGAAGCCTTCCTTTAAGACTTCATTCACTGTTAAACTAAGTAAACTGTTGGAAAAACCCTCTTGGATTAGCTGAGAACAGGGCTGTTTCTTCTGAGCTCATAGAAAAGAATAGAATATGATGCATTGCTGTGGATTAAACTAGCCAACAGTATGTAATTGAAATCAGCACAACTTTAAACTTTAAAAGTGGTGAACTGTAACAAACACATTAATGCAGCAACATTTTCACTAAGTATTTTGGATAAACTTTGCTGATAATACTTATTATTCTTTTACCATTATCACAGTGTGGTATAAGTACTTTTATGGAATACTTCGTTAGACCAAAGACTGTTTAACTATCCAGGTGATGATTCATAACACAGTTATTGAAGACGGTTCACCTCTTCAAGTGAAGGTGGAAATAAAATCCCAATGGCAGAAGTAACACATAGTAAATGGTTGTTTGAAGAGTGACCTGAGTGTAATGAATTTCATCAATCAAATCTCTCCCTGATAACATGACACACAGTGTAATTGACATCATGACGGAAATCCTAAACAAAATGTGAGAGCACAGATTGCAGCTTCACGATATTGGAAAAACATGCATGTCAACAAACTCTGATTTATCCAAGAACCCTTAAATGAGTTGTAATTATGTTTATGTGAGACAGACTCCTCTTGGAAAATGAGAACCGTGTGAGTTTTGCCTTTGTATAAAGCAGCAAAACGGTTGACAGCATGACTTGTCGAGTTGATTTGCTTAACTTGACATTGCACATTCTGATGTTGACTACTGGCGTGTGCACATTGTGTTGTCGATGCTGAAATGATATATTAGGAGAAGTGGCCAAGATCAACTGACGGCCCTTTTAAAAGAAAGGCTGGTTCTTGAGTGTCCGTACTTATTTGTGCTGGAAAAGTGGAATTCTTGCTCAGATTCATACTGCTCTTTGTTAACTGTTGAAAGAGTTTCTGATCCGAACCAGACTTTTATCAATCCAGACAGCTGTAGTTTTTTGGGTAATGTGATTTGAAGTGGTTTGGACCAGATGTCCTGTTCTGGATGTCCCCTTAAGTTTACAAATAGCCTTAACTGCATGCCTAACAATGAACTTGTCTTAAAAGCCCATTGTCATCCATCAATCTTAATGGTGGCCTTTGTTTGACAACCCATTGATAATCTTTATTGGATATCCAGATGTTGAACACATATCTATCCAGCGTGGGATGGTCTCAGGCCCCATTTACACTTGTAACCGAGTGTCTTGCTAACACTTGACATCACTTTACTCCCGTCAGTGTAACTTCAGTTGCCATTGCTGACCGACTTAGTTCAACTTCGGGGGGTTTGCACGTGCATCTCGAAGAAACATGTGGATTCACACCTTTTAAACATCTGGTTAAAATGCACCTACAGGTTACAGAGTGTATTTCAGGCTGGATCTGATAGCTGATCCGCGAAAGATGCGTGAAGTCCCTCAGTGTAAATGGATTGCATTCGGTGTGTGTGATGACGATAACATGTAGGTCAGGATCTCTTTGGGCTTCATGTATCAGATGTTAAAATGCTTCTTATACAATAATAATGACCTGTGATTTTTAGTCCTACACGTAAAAAAAACAAACAGAAGGTGATCAAGATGATGAAAATCCATGTTTTTTTAAACGAGGCCCTCCCGTCAGGTCCGCATTAGCGGCTGAAAAAGCGCCTCCTCGACGGGCTGCTGCTGCGGCGGAGGGATGATAGAGTGGGCACGCCGTAGGAATTACATGACTACAAGGCACACAACAGCTAGCAGATGTCAGGTCTGTGTGAGGCCACATTTGTCTGCGGCGAAAGCACGTCGACTGAACGCTCCACTGTGCCTCAATCTGAGCTGTTGACTCTACGGTAATGATGCAAGTCAGGCTAAACATAACAAACCATTAGCGTCCCCAGCATGCCGGCGAACAGCGCTGGGAAGATGGCGATCTCGCTCCGGCGCGAGCTCCACAGACACCGGCGGCGCAGATTAGTTTATAAGCGCGAGGCGCCCCGGCGTAAATAAATCCAGGCTAAATTATTATTGTTATTACCAGCGACCGCCATAAAGCATCTTTACTGCAGTCGTGTTCTTTAAAAAAGTTTTGGTTTGGACACAAAGAGGGTGGTGGGCCGGTTTTGATTCAGTATTCACTGAAAGAGTCGTCTCTTTGTGCCGTATTATTTATTCTCAGCTTGGTGGAGAGACCTCGAGTTAGTCTTTCTTAACAACAGCCCCATGACCCATCAGTGCTCGAGGGTCATCGGCCCGATGATGCTCTTCAAGGAAGGAGAAAAAAAAAAGGGACAAAGGAGGGAAAGAGCTGCAGGCATGTGAAAGCAATACAGAAAAAAAAAGAAAAGAACAACCCTTCTGGGAGGGACGTGATTTCCCACTGGCCGGTCCCTGTGAACCTTGAGAGAGGAAAAGAGCGATGAGGAAAAAAAAAAGTGAAGAAGAGGATTAGGAGCAGGAAGAGGAGGAGGAGAGAGGGATGGAAGGAAAGAGGAGATAGAGGGAGAGGAAATGAGCGGAAGTTCTGCTGTCTTTATCAGAGGAAACAAGGGGATCAGTGGCAGCGACCCAAGACCAGGGTTCACACTGTCACCGAGCCAAACTCTCTCTCTCTCTCTCTTCTTCTTCTTCCTCCTCTCCCCGTCTCGGTTTCCACATGTTCGCTCCCTCCTCATCGCATCCGACTCCATCTCCTCTGCATCACTTCACTTTTTGTCTTTTTCCTTTTCCGTTCGCTCGCTCTAGTCCCCCCCCCCCCCCTTTGTCCTCTCCTCCTCTCAAATTACTCGCTAAACAGTTTCCAAAATTGAGAACATGTTTATGTAAATCGCACAAAAGCCGAAGCGTTCTCCGTGCCTCTCTCTCTCCCGCCGTCTCTCCCCTCTCCTCTCACTTTGTTCTAGAAGTTCAACTTTGCAGCGTCTCTGGCAGGAAAAATTCTGCCACGGGCTCTTTTTTTTATTTTTGTTACTTAACCTTATTTAACCCGCAACACACACAGTTAGCTGCACAAACACACACTCACACACACACGTTCCCTGACAGCTTTGCTGGTTTGGAGGGATGGGGCGATTGATTAGTCTCTATGGAGACGATGCGTCTTGTAATGAACAAGAGAAGGCGAGCATGTTCATTTGTGTAGTGTGGGAGGGTCCATCCCGGTTGTGTGTGTGTGTGTGTGTGTGTGTGTGTGTGTGAATGTTAATATCCATTTTTCTGCTTCGTATTTTCAGTTTGCGTCTTCGTGTGAATTACCATAGTGAGCTCGTTTGTGAGCAAATGGATATTTTCAATCTTTTTGTTTTTTTCACACTTGGCCGAGGGGGAAAAGGTGCTGAGTCGATAAAGCTCTAATGTGACTCGGCGAATTGATCTCGTGCACGAAGCATGCGACTTAAACTTCCACTGCAAGAATAACAACAGATGAAAATGTCAGATGCGTGTGGCCGATGAGGAGACAGTAACCTTCCTCAAATTAATATATGAACCAAACAAATGTCAGACTGTCCTACAGATCACACACTCTGGCTTTGGCTTTACAAATTTGTCCGAAGTTGAAAATGTCATTGTCATGAAAAGTTCATTCCTGATCTATCTTTGAAAAAAAAAGGGTGTAAAAATTGCAGTAACAACAAAATCCAACCCAAAACCAAGGCAGACCATAGTTAGCGGAGTTACTGCACTCTGCCTTGGGTGCTTGTAAATCCTGTAGCTAGCTAATTTCAGGACATTCAAACTCTTGAAATCTTACCCCCAGATTCCACCGGGACCGTCTCAGCCACGTTACGGTCCACGATACGGTCACCAGTTCTAGGCAGCGCTCATGTTTTCACCAGCTGAGTCTGTTTTTTGACGGAAGTGGAAACGTTGCGCAGACTTCAGTGTGAGTTACGTTGAAAAGAGGCGTTTGATAATCGGGAAGACGTTGGCAAATGCGGACCAAATGCCGACATCTTGACAACGTAACTTTTATTTGATGGGCCGCATCCACAAGACGTATGTGCTAACACCGGGCTAGCACTAGCTTGCTGGTCAGCGCAAGACAGAATGCTGACATTAGCATTAGCAGCTAAGTCATGATTTATAAGGTGCAATATATATTCCATACAGCATTACAACATTACAACACAGTTTGAATAGAAATATCCAGTGAATCCACTTGATTAAACATTAAGACAGGAACTTGATCATAGCTTACACCTACTTACTATGTCGAGCCATCTGAATATGTTAAAACTAATTTTACTGATGTTGTCCAACTTTTTAAACTCAAAAACAATAAAACAGTCAAGTACAAATAGAATGCAATAAGTACGTAACTGTAGTAAATTCCCAGGTAGAACTGCCGATTTATCACGTCATGATTTTTAAGTCGTGAAAATGTCTGAAAGTATACAAATGAATTAAAACACAAAACTGCTGTTGAACACATTTGGCCGAACAGTCAAGAGAACTGGCAGTGGCACCGCGATGACTCATTGGAGCTTCAGACTGTATCTCGATGAACCGACTCGTAAAATCCACATACAGTGGCTGGAAACGTGCATTTACTGAGCGTCTTCTGTTAAAAGCCGCTCTACATTTGGACGGAAACTTGGCTCATAAGCTTTCTGCGTATGTACTTGTTTATTACTATATGTCACGGTGTGTATGAGCGAGCATCTGTGTGATCACCTCCCAGATCTGTGTGTGTGTGCGAGGTCGCCACGGTAATCCGGTCGCCGTCGATTATCTCCGTTACACGTGTCAGAGTCTGGGGGGGGAACCTCCTGATGCGCACATAGCTATCACATGCTTTTAATGACATGCCTATTACACGCGCGCACACAGACGCGCAAGGTTCATAAATCAGGCGTGACACGTCGACACATCAGCGTGGCGATGCGCCCGCACCAGACACTTTGATTATGATATGCTAATCTGACCTATAATTTACTTCCTGTCATCTCTCTGTCATCTCCGCCGGTGTCCTGCTCATGTGTTCCCCCCCACCCCCCTCCACCCTCCATGTTGACTCCAGCTCCGCCTGATGTACTCCCCGTATTGGCTCGTCTCTTATTAGAAACTACGCTGCCAAAAGCTGTATACAAAGAAATCAATATTTAAAACATTAGCGAACAACTGTTCATCCATTCCAAACCATGCTGAGACGCTTAATTGCTCGGTTTGACATCGTGTACTATGAAATAATCAAAGGCTGAGACGGAGGGGAAGCATCAATCACGGAGGCCTCGATCGGATACCGGTTTGATCGGGCCTTTTGTCCTCGCTGGAAGACGGAACGCCGCCGTCTCCTCCTGTCCGTCAGTTTTCAAAAAAAGTACAAATAACACACAAAAAAGGGGAGCTGAGGAAAATGAAGTTAATTTTTTTCCAGCGACGCCCATTAATTTCTCCACCGTTCCTCCCTAAATCTGCGGCGGCTTGGCTTCGCTCCAGCGCCATAAAAACGTGCTCCAAGTGCCGAGGAGATGGAAAGCCTCCTCCTTCTTTAAGAATTAATGTTGGTTTAACGAGAAAAGGGATTTAAAAAGTGTTAATAGTTGAGTTAATGGCTTTCCTCTCCTCTTTATTCCACCCCCAGCCGCTGCAGATAGACGACAACTTCTGCGGCCAGGACTTCAACCAGCCTCTGGGGGGCACCACGGCCATCGAGGGCATCCCGCTGTACGTGGACAAGGACGACGGCATGACGTCCGTGGCGGCCTACGACTACCGCGGACACACCGTGGCGTTCACCGGCACCCGCAGCGGACGCATGAAGAAGGTAGGCCTTCCTGGAGTGTGTGTGTGTGTATGTGTGTGTGCGCTCGGTTTGCTCTTTAAAGTAGAGGGTGTGTTGAGGTTGTGGTGTGAAGCCATCGCAACTCCACCGGTGATGACTCATGAGTGTTTTAGCTTGGAGTTGAACAATTCAAACTGGAAAAAGTCAACGATACAGCCACTCAGAAAACATAATGACGCCTCTGACACTGACTTTAAGTATTTAAATGACATTGAAATGTTCCATCTGATTCTATCACATCAGTTCAGAGTCAAGGGTCACATTTAGTACATTCTGCAAAACTGGATAATTGAAAGGTAAATAACGTGCAAGAGGTAATGGACCGAAAAGAAAAGCAGTCGGCTTAGAATTGTAAATGTGTTTTATTCTACCATTCTAGTGGCAGAGGTAAACCAAAAATGTCAGACACATCTTTTGTTTTAAGTAAGGCTTTACAAAGAAGCTACAAACTAGAGGCAAGCCACCACGGACACACTCCCAGAAACTACTCCTCTAGCTAAACTGTGGAGGTGTGAGGTTGTGGCAGTGGACAGAACCACTGTGAGGTGCATGAAGGGGGGCTAATCTTTAAAAACTTTTAAAAAATATATTGTTTTTGTCGATTTTCAGTTCATATTATATTATTTATATTCTATCTTTACAATGATTTAGGCTATGAGACAATGTGTGGGTGTTTTTTTTGTTGTTTTTTTGGCCGTTATATGGCTTTATTGACAGGACAGATTGAGATATGACAGGAAACAGGATAGAGAGGAGGGGAGCGACACGAACCCGGGTCAGCTGCAGCGAGGACAAAGCCTCTGTCCACCAGCTCTACCAACTGAGCTAAACGGCGCTCCCAGATCTGTTCTTTTTAACGGCGCTCCCAGATCTGTTCTTTTTAAGGCCCCCACTTCAGAATTCACAGTCTCCCCCGATTGGTCAGCTCACACATGCCCGACCCCGCACCGCTCGCAACAACAGAGCACCTGTGCTAAAACAATTGTTATGTGCCAGACTAGCCGCTAGGCATCGTTTGTGCAAATGCGTGACATGGTGACGTAGTGTGATGGCACAAAGTCACAGAATTAAAGGCGGGGCTACTGACGAGGCGTTTCAGGAGCAGTGTTTTCCGTGGGAGAAAAGCTTCTGTTGGTGCAGACTTTTTCAACTTTCAAGATCTTTTACATGCGCAAGAACCTTTACAAAACACTGACAGACAGGAAGAAAAGGAAAAAGGCATAAAAGGTCTCAAATTTATCCACATTGACTCAACATGACAGAAAAAATTGCATTAAATGTGATGCTTTACGTTGAACTCATGTAATAAGATCAGATGGAAATGTACACGTAATTAAAATACTGAATGTCAAAGGTTTAGGTGTGAATATGTTTTTTAAGTCTACAGTAAATGTGTAAATTGTTCAAGAAATATCAAACGCAAAGGAACAGTGCTGTTCTGCAGACAGTTCCTGTTGCCTTATCTTGTTGTGTATTTTGTGGCTTTTGTCGTTTGCTCTTTCTTACACGTCGCCAATGATGTGCGACATGAATTACGGCGATGACTGACATAAAACGAATAAAATGTGACCAAATTGGGGATTCAAATGCCCCTGCTGGAGTAAAACAACGCGAGTGTGTATATGGGTGTGTGTGTGTGTGCGTGTGTGTGTTCATGCTCTGCGGAAATCCATTTTCACTTTGAAGCAATTTTGTGTCATTTCATGATGTATTTTCAATGGTCATTGGTTTTGGCGTCGCTGACAAATGGTTTTGTCATCAGAAATCTCATTGCAGACATCAGCTTTGAATGTGTGAGTGTGTGTGCGTGTGTGTGTGTGTGCGATTTGTCTCAAAATGGCTTTTTACTGCTCTGACACTGTCATTGAAATGCTTTTTTTTCTTTTTTTAAATAGCGATTATAAGACACATATAGTACGTTTGAAGGGAAAAAGTAAGGCAGCAGCTCCGACGATGCCAGGTTTTCTCCTACACGGCGAGGTTGTGTGTGTGTGTGTTCTGCTGGTGTGTGGAGCTCATGCTGTTCCACAAAGCCGAGCTGTGTGGGTTTTATCTTGCAGAGTGTTGTTTGGCGGTCTAGTCACGGCGCTGTCAAGAGCCGGGGAGTGTTTCTGAGTGGCTATAAGGTGTGTGACGACGATTCCGTACGTGTCTCCCTAATACCTCTGGTGTGAAAGCCCCATGTAGTGTGTGTGTGTGTGTGTGTGTGTGTGTGGATCCGTGCATTGGTTGTCCTCAATCACGGACAAGTAGTAATTTCCCCACCGTGTTCAGCGTACACGCAGCGTGCGGTCCCTCTGAGCGTTCGCCCGTGGGGGTTTTTACAGTACGTGTGCTCGCTCCTCAAGCACCCGCGTCGAGTGGACCTCACGGTGCGTCTGCCAATCAGCCGCTCCCTCATCTGAGATCCTGACTGTGTTTTTTCACTTCTCCCCTCAGCGGGACGCCTCTCCGCACGAGAGCGCCCGTGTCACCGGTGCTCCGGAAGACTCGATAAAAGCGGTTAGGATAAAAATAATCGCGTAAAATCCATAGATGACACAAAATAAACGTCACGTTTCACCGTCAGCGGCGTTTCACTTTGAAAAAAGTTGTTCCGAGACTGTTCCCCGGAAGCTCGTCCCCCCCACTTTGAAGTCATCTATCATTTTGTAGGTGACGTCTTTGGTTTGGACGTCTTTTGTGTTCGCGTCGCACTTTCTGTCATTTTCTATTAAAGACGACAAAAAGGCGTTTTGAAACATTCAGTTCTTTTTTTTTTCTGATAGGGGTTTGACAGTTTCAGCATCAGGGCCCTGCGCGTTTCTGCAGCCGGCCGAGTCTCTGTTGCGGTAATGCTGCTGTCAACCGCTTTTACATCGGCCGCGATAATGCGCGCGACACACACACTCTCACACACGCCTCCTTACACAGCTTCCTGTCTCTGGTGTTTTGCTAAGTCGACTGAAACCTAGCCCGCTAGTCCTTGCGCCTGACCCCTGTTCTGACGTGTGTGTGTGCAGACGGATGATTTGTGTGTGTGTGTGTTGAGCGTGTGGGGTCAGCAGATCCTGGATGATATCCCCGCTGATCGGAATCCCATTTCCCCTCAGCCGGCGTGTCTTCCTGTGCTCGGGGAAGGGGGGGATGGAGGGAGGAAGGTGAACACGGGAGGGGTGGAGGCTGCCGGTGTCCTCGCACAGATCAATGCAGATGCTGCAGCAACATGCAGTCGGGAGAAAAGGCGAGACGTGGACGCCGGCTGCGATAAATCAGCAGCCGTCGGACCTATAGCCGGTTTACGAGGCCGGCGCCTGAGAAGTGTTTTTTTCTCGTCTGACGCGGGAGGCGATTAGTTAGTTCGCGCTTTAAATTAGGTCATCCGAAATGAATTGGAGAACAACGGCTGAAGTTGATTCGTACGTAACAGAATTTGGGAGGGAGGAAGAGGGAGTGGAGCCGGGATTAGAGGGAGAGAGGAGAGGAGAGGGGCTGAGTCAGATGGAGAGAGATGGTTACAGGCTGTGTGGTTTTATTGCTATTCATTGGGAGTTAAACTGTGCTCCTTGGCCTAATGAAATGTAAAGCCGCGGCGCGTCGATGTCTGCACGCGCGCACGCTCGCCCGGATCCCCGCGACGCGAGTGTGTGTTTGCCCGCGCGGACGCGTCTCGGCTGCTAGACTCCCCGTATTGATTGATCTATGAATATATAATGGCCAGTGTAAATCTTAGACCGAGCCAGTCCATTGGATAAGTGATGGTGTGTCTTTGTCTGTGTGTGAGAGGGCAAACAGAGAGAGCTGTGACGTAAACCGGGGTGAATCTGTGCCACCTCACATCAGCGTGACTAATCAGAAAGCCTCCACTGACGAAGCACGCAGCACGTATGTGCTAAATACCCACCTAGCATCTCTGTTGCTTAGTTGATGTGTTTCTTTCCAACACTGCTGTACGAGTTGGCCTCGCTGACTGCAAATCGGTATCCTGTTGGTACATTCTTGTGACTCTTTCATTTGTTGGCTCTACGGGGCACAGTGCAGAACAGATGAATAAAGTATTTTTGATTTAATTCCGCGGAATTGCCGTCGTTAGCACAAGGTAGCTATTGACCAATAGTTCATAAAAAGAATACAATAACAAAATGCTGACACTGTATACGTGCTGTTTTGGATATAACATCATGGTGATTGTGACGCCTTGCAATGTAAGACACACGGCAGGATTTGGATGGAGAATATAATTACTATTTTACAGTAACAGTTGATTGATTAATTATTTAACTTATGTGAGACAAAACAAGCTATTAAAGATGTCACCTTGGATACAGGAAATTGTGACAGGTGTTTTTCACTATTTTCTGATGTTTTTTATAGATTATTAGATCATTTAGGAATTAATCAACAGACTAATTGCTAATAAAATAAGCAACAGTTGCGGTTGCGTTGGTGGAGCAAGTTTGCGCGATGTTGAAGCTACACCGATCGGCCACGACATTAAAACCGCTGACGTGAATAACACTGATCGTCTCGTCGCAAAGCGATGTTCTGCTGGGAAACCTTGGGTGCTGGCTTTCACGTGAACGCCACTCGACACGCACCGCCCACCCAGACACTGTTGTGGACCAAGTACACCCCCCTCATCGCAACAACACTACCCGATGGCAGTGTTGTTGGCGATGTTGGCGATGTTGACGCTGAAACGATACGTGCCAACCTACCTTCAACGTCATCTCGACTGAGGACGACCACTCCAGTTGAAACCACTGGGAAGAGCCAATTAGTGGACCAACTGCAACACTGTCAGTTAGGTGGCACTGTACACGGTAACAGCGGTGCAGCGGGTTTTGAAATGAGCAATGGTCGTGTTTAATTCTCTTATATGTTGTCCGTAGTCTCACCTTTGTCAGGTCAACAGGAAACAGAGTTGCTTAGCGACTGGCGAAGTAAAAACGGACGCCACCTTGCTCACTTTGTGTTTACCGCCTTTTAACATCAGGCGTTAGGTGTGAGGAAAGTGTAGGCAACGAAATCGCCCTTGCTCTTGAACGCGGATATCACGAAGGCGCCATTCACTGTTGGATGTATAGCCCAGAATGGAAGGCGGAGGATAAAGTGATGAGGAGGGTGTCGAAGGCTGAAGGACGTCGTAGAATATGTGATGAAAGCCTGAGGACCCAGGGCGGCAAAGGAAAAGACATGAGACCAGAGGAACGTGTGACGAAAGACGTGAAGTAGGACGAAGCATGCAGGACATGTCGCGTGTAAGGAAACAGTTTATTGGATGCAGCCCTGCAGACGCAGTGTGAAGACAGAACAGGCCGCCAGCAGCAGCATGGTTGAGTCTATACATTATATATTGTTGTTCTTTGCTCAGGACTTCAAGGAGAACACGAGCACATTTTTCTTTTTAACACCACAGTGCGTCACTCTGTAGGTAGACGGCGTGCGGGTGGGGTACGGATAGCTTTTAGCAGCATGGAATTTCACCACGGGCCGTTTGCCAGAAACATCCCAAAACACCTCCCCCAGATCTCAGTAAAAACCTGGAAATCCCTTTCATTCCCCTCATTTCGTCTCCTCTTTTGTCTACCTGGGAGAACAAGGCGCTCTCTCCGCATCGGGCGAGATGAAAAGAAACTCTCCAACAGCCTGAAGTATTTCCAGATTTTCAGAAACAAAAAAAAGAGGCGCGCAAAAGACGGCGAGAGAGCGAGGGGAGATTCACCCAGAGCGGCGTATAGGTGTGTGGACGTGGATGTGTGTGTGTGTGTGTGTGTGGTGGGTGAAGGGGGGGTGGTTTCATGTCATTTCATCATTTCCCTGCTAGCAGCGAATCCAATTACTTTCCCCTTTTCCTTTCTATCTTGGAAGATAGCCTGAGTGACAGGAGCGATTGGAGCGGCGCTGCTGAGGTAACCGTGCCAACCGGTTGATTGACACGGCGCTGGCACTTCGCTGCCTTGAGACACGGGAGTCGAGTGAGACCGGTTAGGCTTCGGGGCATCTCGGAGCCAGCGAGGTGGACCAGAAGTTCAGCGGGCCCCCACTCCTCCTCCTCCGACGGTCGCGCCCTCCCACTCAGAGATGAGCTAATGCGTTCTTTGGCAAGAGGCTCTGTGCTTTCTCCTCAACTTCCTGTGTGACAGCAGTGACATATGTCACCCCGTCGTACCTGTCTCCCCCCCCCGGGAACAGCATCCCCCCCGACCACAACCCCCTTAATGCAGCAACCCCTCAGCAAGATGACAAGCTGTGGATATTCTGTGAGTTGAGTCATGATCTGCCCACCATCTCATCAGCAGGGCATCCAATAATGAGATTCCAACTTTAAGTCAGGCAACGCCTACTCGCGTCATTACATTCCAGTTTGCATATATCAGTGCATTTACTCAAGTACTGTACAATTCTGAGGTGCTTGTACTGTTTGCTCTTTACTAACGCAGTCTTCTTTAAATTTCTACTACATTACATTTCAGAGGAAAGTATTGTACTTTTTTACAACACTACTACACTATAAAAATACTAAGTTTTCAACACAACATTGTTGCGACGTTATGAGTTCTGTTTGTAGTAAGCGCCGACATTACATCTGACAAACTGTTACAGACCTGGGATTTGTATTTACCACAGAAACTTTGGGGTGGGGCGCCAAATTGCACAAAATGCCAATTTCCACAGAATGTTGCTTTTAAACCTGTGCATCCCAATCATTTTCACTCATGACCCCTGAGAAAACTGTATCTATTGGGGGGGCTTTGTCGTATTTGTCAGATTGTTTCATCAAAATAACTGTTAGAAGCCAAAACTTAACAAAATAGCCCAGCAAGATAAAAAAAAAAAAAAGAACTTTCTTCAATGAACCGTCTCATAGTCCCTCAGATATTTTTTTTATCCTTGACCAGGGGTCCAATTCTGTTTAGGAAGCTACCTAACTATATCTAAACTACACTCTTTGAAATAGAACCATATAAGGTTCTTTGGCCTGTCCTCATGGGAGAACCCTTTTTGGTACCAGGTAGAACCTTTTTTAAAGGTTCCACCTGGAACCCTTTTGGAGGGTTCTACCTAGAACCCAACATAAAGGGTTATACCTAGAACTGCGTGTGTAAGGTTCCACCCAGAACCCCCCATGAGAGAACCCATACAGGATCTTATACCCATGCTTTCAACAATCCCTGAAGAACTCTTTCTCCAAAAAAGGGTTCTCTGGATCAAAACCGTTTCTTCGGGAAACGGTTTTTCAGAAGCAAATGGTTCCAGGTAGAACCTCAGCCCTTGTAGAAGAACCCTTTTGGAACCCTTATTTCTAAGAGTGTAGACCTTGACCAGCTACAGTAGTAAAACACGCTGCTTACACATCGGATATATTTGTTGGACACTTGTCTGTGGAACTTTTCTTTAGATACTTTCAGCACATCTTGCTGATAATAATTCTGTCCAGTAAAGTAGGATTTCAGATGTGGAACTTTTGCATTTAATTAAGTTTTTTGTTTTTTTTTACATTGTTGCATCGGTATCTTTACTGAAGTAAAGCATCTGAGGACTTCCTCCACTGCTGAGCAGATTTTAACTTCCTCAGCTTTTAAGATGCCCAAAGAGGCATGTGTTACAGACAAACAGTTACCGGAGAATAGTCAGTAAATAGCCATTAGCATATGTGAAGCCTTTAAATCATCTTACAACCGTTGAAATGTGTCGTCGACAGTTACTGCGCTCCGCTTTCAGCGCGCTGCATTCAGCAGTTTCCCGAGCAGGACACCGGCTCCTCGGTTCCCAGTAGCCCGTGAATGAGAGCGCCTTGGATCTCTTCCTGGAGTTTGAGATGGCTGTGAATGCATTGGCTCCGCAAGCTTAGCAGTAAAACTAGCTGTCAGAATGATTAAGCCTAATCAGGAAACATGGGATGGGAGGTAATTTAGCATGTGAATGCTAATTAGCACTAGCATTTAGACTGGCAGACGATGATTGAAGCGGCGCATCGGCTGCTCAGCCTGGTTAAATGGCAAAAACACCAGGCTGGTAGAGATGATTGATAATCTTGGGTCGGGCTGCTGTCTGTTTCCCTGTTTGTGTGTGTGTGTGAGTGTATGTGTGAGTGTGCGGACGGGAGTTTCTCTCCACTCCAATGTGAAACTCATAATGAGCAGATGAGCGCAACACCTGAACACACTAATTCCATCTTTATCCCATTAACTGGAAGTTAGAGGAATAATGTCCTATTAGTTTCTCCGAATACACAACAGGCTTTCGTGTAGCTGTGCGTATGTGTGTGTGTGTGTATTAGCGGTGTCATTCACGCCCGGAGCTTCTTCTCTTGCACACATCCGGCACACACACGTGCTTTAAAAGTGCGATCTGAGAGTTTTTGAAACTGTAGTTTGGAATCCAAACTTCTGTGCTGCTGTGTGGACACGTGGATGAAATTTTATCTGTAATTGTGTCAGTGGAGCTGTGTTTGGTCCTCCATAAATGATTGTGTGACTGTGTGTGTGTGTGTGAAGCCATTGTAAGAGCCTGTTGAGGACAGACTAGTGTGTAAATCTTGCAGAGATAATATTACTGCTGTAAGCGGTGCTGGTGTTTGAGTGAATTATCATCCCATTCTCCCCACTAGTGCCTCTCTGCGCCGCCTCTCTTCAGGTCTCGCAGCCCTTCCTCTCCTCCTCTCCGCTCCCTCTCACTCGTATGTCACCTTCAGCGCTCTCTCTCCCCGACCGAGGTGGGCTTCGTGCCCACAAAATCTGCCTCCCTCGAGAATTTCCCGCCTCATCCGTGTGTGTATTGGCGTGTGTGTGTGTGGCGTACTGCCCTTCCATCCTCCACTCCTCATCCCCTCTCTCCTCTCCCTCATTGTCCTTATCTCCTCTATCCATTAGTACATTAGTGTACGTCAGCCCGGAAAAAAAGTGCTATCTCTGTCGGGCCTTTCATGAGCAGGGGGAGACGGGGTAGATGAGCAGATACAAAGACACGGAGGGCAGATACACGAAATAACGCGATAGAACCGACTTACAAATGATCATACTGAGCATCTCATAGTGAATAGACTCGCGTCGATGTCGCGTTTTTCTAGCCTACGTCGTCTGAAAGTCCTCTGAAACACACATTGATACGATGGTGGCGGAGGCTGCCATGGAAGGTGCCAGCCTCTTCATCAGGAGCGACACAGCGCCCCAAAATATTGCTATGTTCAGCTGTTCAAGCACCGACCGATTAGCAATCCGGCGCGTGAATCTGTGAATCTCATCCAAGGATACTTCCACATGCAGCCGGGGGATCCGGGGAACGAACCGCTGACCTTCAGACTCTACTCTCTGAGCCACAGCCGCTAGGCTTGGGCCGATGGTAGATATTATCGAATATTGCTGTCATATGCGATATTTTTCACAGTACAGAACATCAAACAGCTGTTACAGCATCCTCAGGCTTTTATTTTGAAAGGAAAATGCACGCAAAGCTGTCCTGGCTGCAGAGGCAACACGTGTCAATATCAGGAGGTTACTACAGGTTCATTGGCCTGATGTAGGGGCGTGCACGCAGCACTTTAACATACAAGCTGGGTCCCAATTCAGGGGCTGCATCCTTCGAAGGACGCATTTGAAGGCCAATTACGTCACAACGCCGCGCGAAGGCTGTCCCGATTCGAAGGCTCCTACAACGCGGAAAATGCGAGAAAAAAAAAAAATTGAAAATGGCGACATCTAGTGGCACAGATTTAATAATGATAATAATGATAACATTACTGTGGGTTCAAATAACAGCTTTACCTCTCCACGGTCCTCTCTTAAATGGAAATATACCAGCGCCGCCGGCGCCAACTTCCTCCAGAATCAGCAGGATTAAAAAGAAAATCAAAAATTGCTCCAGGTCAAACATTTTTACTTTCTACTAGTCTTTTCACTCTTACTTTCGCGGGCCTGGGCAGCAGAAATCGTGACGTAAGGGTAAGGGTGGGAACATCTGGTGACGCAACCAGGAAATACTCCGAAGGCTAGATCGTCCCATTTAACAGCGGTTGACACGGCCTTCGAAGGTCGGATGGAATGAGCCACCCTTCGAAGGCCGCAAACCGCGTCCTTCAAAGGATGCAGCCCCTGAATTGAGACACAGCTACAGACTTAGTTTCTAAGAACGCCAGCTCGGCTATTTAGCAGTATTTCGGTTCAAAGCGGGAGAGAATGGCGAGCCAGGGGATTTACATGGGATGTTTCCTGTAAGCAGGTAACTAAACAGAGCAACACCAGAGTCATCGTTTATACATGTAATGCAAACTAACGGCAGCAAAGTTGCCCAATAATATTCACTTTGACTCTCAAACACTGTTCATTTGGTTGCTGGAGAGATCAGCGGCCCATTCAAAGCAAATGGACGGAGCTTTATGTGACTGATACAGTCCATCATATTTAGAAATAGATTTTAACCGACCAAAATATGTTTAGCAGAATCTTTAAATTATTGTCACATGAGGCCATAAACTCCATATTTAGGAAGATTTTGTGTGAAAGATGAGATTCTTAAAGCGTCTTCATCTTAAGTACACGTGAAATGATTTTCTTTTCAGGAAACCTCGGCACCTCTTTCCTTCTTTATTACTGCCAAAAAGATTCCAGGCAGAAAATGAATGCATCAGTGTGAAAAAAGAATTAATGGGACTGCACCTTCCCGCACGTTAAAATGTCTCCTCTGTACTCATCTGCATTTGAATTCCCCAGCTGTTACTTATCATAGGAGCAGACAAATGGACAGTATGTAGGGGGGGAGAAAAAAAGAGAAGAATTTTTTATTTTTTTTCAAAGTCAGCACAGCATCAGACGAGGATGGAGAGATACAGAAATAGTCCTTCTTTTAGCGCCGGCAGAGTGATCTGAATTACAACAGCAGGATCTCTGCCACCTCCGGGACGGACGCCGATATGATACTGTTCTGCATCACTTATTCGAGGCAGCCGCTGC
This sequence comes from Lagodon rhomboides, assembly GCA_039737535.1. NCBI lineage: Eukaryota > Metazoa > Chordata > Actinopteri > Spariformes > Sparidae > Lagodon > Lagodon rhomboides. Next base: position 7,500,333 of record CM077792.1, on the reverse strand, counting down.
TAATGCGCCATTGTGGTTGTAGGTTCAATTCCCAGGTGGGCTATCACTTCATATGTATTACCCCCTGTGTCCTTGAGCAGGGCATTATCTCAGCAGTCCCTGCGGAGGGATATGGCGCAGTGTTAATGGATGGACGATGTGCATGGAGAGCTAGATGGATGGATTAGTGGGCTAATGAATCTTTGATAAGTGGGAAGGCTTTGGGAGTGTCGAGAGACAAAAGGAAAGATCACAGCTAAACCTATCAACTGCGGGACGGCTTTAATTCACTCCAAGCCCCTCGCAGAGTCTGACTTTGGTATCGACATTATGGAAACTGAGTGATGTGCCTGTTGTTGTGTGCGGCAAATCCATCTGAAAAAAGGCCGTCAACGGTCTTTTGGACAAACCAATAGACCGCACTGGGGATTCTGACATGTTGTTAACATTTCACCTCTTCCTGATTGATCAGCCACTAAAAAAGATGAAGAATAGTGAAAATCTGGAGGCATCGGGTCATATTTCAGGGTAAAACGTCGTATTTGAGAACCAATTGGCTAACGTTAGCATTCGACCACCTTTAAGGTCACATTACCATTTGATTGCATCCAGTGTGTTTCATTCAAGGCTTAAATAAATGTGTCCAAGATGTGTGTTGATATTTTTAGAATTAATTTATGCCTTTCCCGTAGTATTGTTTAACACTGTGTTAGCTAGGAAGTGGTTGAATGCCAGCGTTAGCTATTGGCTAACAGTAGCTTTTGGGTTATCAGATTTGTTTTACCTTGAATTATGGTCCGTTGTCTCTCCAGACTTTCACTATACACTGTTTTTACAGATGCTAAACAATCAGAAAGCAGTGAAATGTAAAAAAAAATGTCAGATTCCCAATTTTGCAACCTGGAAAGCAACAGTACGACATTTGAGTCTCCCACCCTGAGCGTGAAGTCAGAGGGAAATGGCCGCCGAGTGAAGATGGTCTCTGCCCAAAATGTTTCATGTTAATATGGAATTAATATTGATACAGAAGTGTTAGCTGACGGACACACAACAAACTATTTATCATCAGCCGTGTAAAACACCCTCCCTGTCACACAATTTGTCCAATATCTACTTTCCTTTTAGCTCTGTTTTGGTCTCCACCACCAAAAAAAGTATATCTAGCTCATTGCGAAAGGCTCCACCATATTCACCATATTTGTAAATGGAAATCTATATGTGGACATATTCCCTGCTCTTTCACTGCAGAGATTTAATTAAGTGAAGAGCTAAAGGTGCAGTTTAGGTCGACATCAACTGTGGAAGTCAAGAACGGCCGTGCTCACAGTTAGTTTTTCTTTTAATTGCAGTTGTCTCAAGATCACAGACTGTTAATATTAGTTGAAAATCTCATCTTGAGAAACAGAAGTGAGACTGTACTTCAAACATACTGGTTTAAACACACGCTATGTTATACCATTCTGACAAACTTCAAGTAGTGTCATCTCTAGTCCACCTTTGCCAACAAGAATTATTTAGGTTGTAGCCGACTGGACAGCAACACATCTGCTTTAAGTTGACCACTGTGTGTAAGCCAAGGCCTTACAATAATTACCCATCATGTCAATACCCTCTTTATAGAATATATATATAGGGAAATATTCTCACAACAAAAATAAAAAGGTCAGAAAAAGTTCATGTGGTTCGCTTTAACTCCCCCAAACCCACTACAAAGAGCTGTGTGTGTGTCACGGCCCAGTCTTATGAGTCCTACGAATCATTTTCCCCATGATGGATTATTGCGTTATCTCAAAAAAACAAAAATCCTTTTGTCTTCTCACGATAGCAAGATGGATTAAGTTGTGAAAAAACTAGCTTCGGTATCTCGAGATAACAAATTAATTAACTCTGGATCTACAGATAATGGCATAAAAGAGTAATTGTGAGCTTGACCGTTTTGTAGCTTCTGTATCATAACCGCACATAATTAAATTAAGCAACAGCAAAACCCCTTCCTTGTTGGCATGTTACTGATACACAGACACTCCGAGGGCTAAATGCTGTTAATACTGACATTAATACACATATCGGCCTTTATTCCATGAATGAACTCTCCACTGTCTGCTAAGAAGGGCTTCCCCATCTGTGATGTAATTCACATCTGGTTGAATACAACGTATTGAGATCTCGGAAAATGCGCGGCAAGAAATAACCCATTGTCAACCCTGTTACTCCAGAAATCCAGGCCCCCCTAACCCATGTCACAGAGTCGGCGCGCCCCGCTGCGAGGGCACGTCCGGCCACAAGTTCCAGACAAACAACAGCCACGGACACATATGCAGACGCTCAGCAGCGGCAGCCAGCGATGTGCTCGGACAGCTGTTGTGCTGATGACCGGTGTCAGGTGCCAGTGGCCTGATTCGAGCTGGCTAACCTCCTCCCATCACAACATGTGTCCGCGCAGATACGGGAGGCGACGGGCGGACATGTGTCTCGGTGGCTGGCGTGCATCTGGAGAACAACTGGCACGGCCGGGGGTTAGCCGGTGTGTGTGTGTGTGATGGGGGGGGGGGTGTGCGCGCAGGTTTGTTTGACACGTTGTACTAGCGTCGAGGGGAAAGATGCGGCTCAGTGTGTGTGTGTGTTTGACAATCTTCAGTATTAACATCAAGAGAAAGATGCTGCCTGTGTGGGTGTGTGTTTATGTCTGATTAGAGGGCAGAGGAAACATTTCAGCGAGCGCTTGTGCCTGTTATGTTAATCTCTTTCACATCAAGGAAAGATGCAGCCTCGCATGTGTGTGTGTGTGTGTGTGTGTGTGTATACACGTGCGTCTGATGAGAGGGCACATGCAGGAAAGGATGCAGACTGTGTGTGTGTTAAGTGTTAAGGAGGACCGCAGACGGTCAGTTTCCCGTTTGTTTTGTGTGCGCACGCGTGCGAATGTGCGTGACGCCGATCCCGCCTCACACTCGAGTTGGTCTTCGTCGGTTTGCGTTGTGTTTAGCGTAGGAAATGGTGTGTGTTTATACGTCGCAGCAGCTGTGCTTTCTTCATGTGGAGTGAGAGCTACCCACCTGATGCCAGGGCAGCTGCCACGCTAACCGCCCACCACACACACACACACACACACACAAACAGTGCCAGTCGACCTTTTTTTTTTTTGTGTATCTCTGCCTGTGTGTCTGCTGCGGAGGGAAGGAGAAAGGGCCAGCTGCACTGTAAAGCCTTCATCAACTGTTCCTCGAGACTGCCCCATCTGTCTATCCATTAATACGCAGACAAACACGCGCACACACACCCGTAAACTAATGCATACACATGGCCCTTCTGTCGTCTTATCAGACACACATGGGGCACTTCACACTCGATGGGGTCTGGTCACGACGATTATGGGCGTTCTCTGATGTCTCGCGCGGAGGAAAACGCGTGTCTGCTCGCTGCGACACCATGAAACACCGAGCGTGGCGTCCCTGTTCCGTGACATGATACTGAGAAGTGAGAAAAGTGAAGGAAAAGCCATTATAATGTGTCAAAGTAGGGTGCCGTTTCATTTTAAGCGTCCAGAAGAGCTTCAGTTTCACCTGTTCGCAGTTTTTCAAGTTCTCTGGTAGCAACGCCCTACAGCAGTTCTGCCCTTCTGTTTCCTGAAGCGATAAATCAAATGTGGAGCGGGAGCATTTTCTTGTAAGCTCACATACAACTGGACCGTAAAGAGTCAAGGTTCAAGGTGATCATGCGGTCAATGGACGAACGCTAGTCTTTTGAACGATGTGCGCTCATTTGATGTTATTATCGTTTTTTTTATTGTTATTAAGGCGGTGTGGAGCGCTGTCGTAACGTGTCACCTACCGTGTTACATACCTGACCAGTCATCGCCTTACTGGACCTCATACTCCAGATCTCGACATTTGGTTCGATCATTGAATTGTTAACATATCAGATGGGAAATCTGGGGGAAATAACATCTAGGCTTTAAAGATAACAAAAAAATCCTTTGAAAATGTTAAAAGTATGAAAAGACTAGCGATGATGGTGTTAACTAATGCTGACCAGTATTGTTAACAGACACAAGAGTCAAGGTTTAAGGTGATCATGCGGTCAATGGACGAACGCTAGTCTTTCGAACGACGTGAGCTCATTCGGTGTTATTATCATGGCGGTGTGGAGCGCTGTCATAACACATCGCTTCGAAATCAAAATGCTCATCCTCGTTGAGAGCCGGTGACAATGAAGGCCAGAGCATATGCTTCGCAATATTTTTGTAATCACCAAACCATTCAGTAAGCATCTGGCAGCGTCTGCATCTATTGTCTCCCTCCATTCATTTATTCAGGGTTGTTTTCCCTTTTAATTTGATGTCTGAGTGTTCATCAAAGGACGCACATGGGCACGTCAGCTACGAAACGAGGTCTGACATTGACCCGAGTTCTCTGATTGGTTGGCCCATCTGCGGCTTTTCGTCAAGTGAGGAAGGCAGCGTGGTAAATGGTGCGTGGTACCGTGCTACCTGCTAAATATGAGCATTTTAGCATCGCCATTGTGACATTGGGACTGACTTTAGCAATTAGCCCAAAGCACCGCTGCGCCAAAGTACAGCCTCAGCAAGCCGCCATCACGGCTTCAACCTCTCGGGTCCCGGTTGTCGATGATGTGAATTGGCCGAAAGGAAAAAAGTCTTTATAGCTGTTCTGACATTCATGAGCTTTGGCCAATTGCAGCATTACGTGGATGTGAATGTTACAGAAATTGTTGGACACAACCCCACTAATACCAGTGTTGGAGAGGAGTGTGTGTGTGTTGGGTGGGTACTTGAATATCCAACAGTAAAGTACGTTCGATGACGTATACTGGCGCCTTCCGTTTCGTCAACCTTCCAAGGCGGTGTGGAATGGATGAGCTATGGAGAAATGGAAATTCTGCCATGTAAAGCTGCAACTATTAGTCAATGAATCAATTAGTTGTCGGCTGCGCAATTAATCAGGAACCATTTCCACGATCAGTTAATCATTCTGAGTCATTTTTAATAATGAATGTCCAAATTCTCTGATTCCAGCTTCTCAAGTGCGAGTATTTTAGGTTTCTTTGGTCCACATGACATTTTGAGAAACATTGTTCACCATTTTCTGATGTTTTACGGACCACACCACTACTCCATCAATCAAGAAAACGATCAATGGAAGGATCAATGATGATAGTAACTGTGAGTCGCAGCACCATCCTCTCTACGGACCCAAAGAGAAAACAGTGTTCTGTGGTTTGTCTTTTGTAAATGACGAGTTCTTATGAGTCCAGTTGTTTGCCCAGTCGTTGTCCTAACCTTAATTTCTGTGTGTGTGTGTTTTAGTCCGAGTCAAAAGCTGCTCTCGAGCCAGACGCTAGTGTTGTCAGGCCACGGCTCGGCACCCTTATGTTAATGAGAGGGCCGGAGGGGGACAGATACCGAGAGCCTGGCGAGGGTCAAGGGGGACGTAATGAAATAGACAATAAGAAAGGTTGAGAGTGAGAGGCAGACGTGCGTGTGTGTGTGCGTGTCGGAGGGAGTCGGAGCGTTGTCCTTGATGATGTTTATGATATTGATTGGCTGCTCTCTCCAGAAGCCTCCTGATTTCTGATTTGAACATTGTGAACATTGTGATTGCGGCGAGGGCATCGAATGTCTCGAGTGGGCCCTGCAATCAGGGACGATGACCCTTCACTTCATATACACTCACTCTCTCTCTCACTCACACACACACACACACACACACACACACTTGCGAACCTAAAGGTATAATGTGCGACTGTCCTTGTACCCTTGGATTTTGGCTGCATCTGTATTTTCACAGATCGCTGTCTGTATTCAGGACATCTTCACTGGATCAGCTGTTGATTTACTTTCAAATTATTATGTTTGGATAATTCTAGATGATATGGATATAACTCTGTCATTTTAACTTTTTAAAGCCTACATACCTGACCAGTCGTAGCCTTACTGGACCTCATACTCCAGATCTCAACATTTGGTTCAATCATTGAAATGTTAACATGTCTGATGGTAAATCTGAAGAAATAAGATCTAGGCTTTTAAGATAACAAAAAATCCTGTGCAAATGTTAAGAGTATGAAAAGACTACCAATGATAGTGGTAACTAATGCTGACCAGTATTGTTAATAGACACAGGTCGCTGTGGGTTGCAGAAAAAGACACACTTGATAAATAAATTAAATGTAACCTGAGCTGACCAGGTCCCAGAGAGAGAGAGCGTATACTTTCTGTCAGGGCTGGGCATACATCAAGGTTATGTTGTTATTGTAATATGAGACAATGTTAGGTTTTGGATATCATCATATCACCGACAAGTGCTGTCTTCTCCTGGTTTTAAAGGCTTCATTACAGTGAATGATTACATTTTCTGATCTTACCAGACTGTTCTACTTGTTCCTGTACCACTCAGCCATTTCATCCACATGATAATTGATTGATTATTCTTCAGAGGTCTCATCCTGTTTATAATTCGTGAAAGTACCAACAGTCCCCTGAACAATATCGTTGCAGTACTGATATGAGATATTTGATATATATATATAATGTATCATGATGTAGCCTGAAATATGACAGTAGTATTTCTAAATCCGTGTTTCTTTATGTTAACAATGTTTATTCATTTTTGGCAATATTGAATCTGTCCGGTCCCTTTCATCAGCACCTGCTCTGATGTAAATGACCAAACTGGCCGCATCTCTCCACGCCATCTTTACGTTTTTTCCCCTCGACAGATTTGCACATCTCTCCTCCGTGAACTCTTCTGATCCGTTACGCGAGCCAAAACAAAATGCCGATTATATTTCGCCGGACCGCTTGGCCGCGTGCCTCGTTCAGCCGCTTCAGAGACTTTTTTTACGCTTTTAAACTTCGGAAGTGACCGCGAGTTTTTTTTCTCTCAGGGAGGAAAGAGGGCGTCAGATAAACGCGCGTTAGGAGAGGCAGACGGACAGATAAGCAGACGCATCAGGCAGACAGAGGAGGCTCGGAGGAAAAATATATATACAGGCCGATAGTGAGAGAATGGAGGAGGACAAAGAGCCAACCAGAGCTGGTGTTGTTCTGCCATCTGGTCTGTGTTTGTGTGTGTGTGTGTGTGTGTGTCTGCCTCTATTGTATCTGGATACGGCGGAGAGAATGACTTAGATTACCAAGACTGATATCAAAGTCACACTCGAGGACACGCTCCAAATGCCAGCCGCACACACACACACACACACACACACACACACTCCCTGTCTCTCTTCAGCCTTTTGGTTTTCATTGGGAAGCGTACAAAGCATTCAGCTGAAAGACAGGCGACCGTTGCATTGTGTGTGTGTGTTTGTGTGTTTGTGTGCGTGCCTACAAGTGTGTGTGCGGGTCGAGGTCCCTCCTCTAATTGAAGTGTACGGTGACTTGGCAGGCTGCCTGATGTCACCGAGTCATATGGAGGGACAATAGAAGAAGAGAAAGAGAGGAGAGAGAGAGGAGAGGGGGGAGAAAAGAGGGAGGGATGGATGAGTTGTAGAAAACCAGTGACGGGAGAGGGATGGGGAGAAAAAGAGGATAAAGGATGTGGGGGGGTGGAGGGGGACGGCGGGGTGGAGGAGAACGGGAATGAGCCGATGACGGGGAGAATTAGACAGTTACAACGGAAATAATGCGGTTAGCCTCCTAAATGGATCATAATGCAGCGATATTACATTTCACATATTGTTTTGTACGTTCGGAGTCGTTTTTTTCTAAATGGCTCAGAGATAGATTTGATGAGGACGTTCCTTTTAGCTTCTTTATTAAAGAAAGATGAAATCAGCGCGCGCCGTCTTCTCTGGGGGTTTTCAAAGCCTGGAAAAAAAAAAAGAGCGTGTAGCCTCCCTCCTACAAAATCAGGACAACTGCGTCCCATTCCGAGTGTGCTGAATTAGCGGTTAGCGGTTCCTGTTTGCAACGTACCCGCTGATGGAGTGATAACAGTCACTGATCCGCTCTGATGCTGAGGACGACTTAGAAACTTGATGTTTCTCAGGCAGGTTCTGAAGTTGCGAGGAGCACCTTTTGTCTGTCATCTTTAATAGATAGAAATGTGTGTGTGTGTGTTGAGGGGAGTAGACATTATGACAGTCTGGTGCTAAGTGTTTTCAAGTGCCTTGATTGAGCAGTGAGCTTTGTGTCACATTCACTTCTGCGGCTCCGACTGTCGACCAAACTAAAATCCCCTCTCACCTCCGCCCCATATCTCTTCCCCATGTCTCTCCATCTCCACCCCGGGGTGATGCTCTGTACTCCACATTACAACATTTACATTGTGAGCTCCTCATATTGTAGTTTGTCTTTTGCTCAACAGTTATTGTTGTTGTTTTTATTGCACGTGTCGTACAGCGTTGGTGCAACGTCGGTGTGATTTTGGCGCCTCTTTGCGTCAGGCATCCCAGATGTTAGCCGTCACACGCGCACGTCGGCGCAAACGCCAATTAGCACTTCGTCTCCAAAACGAGAGGGCTTAATCCGCTCAGGCTCGCTGCTCCGTGAAGTGTGTGCGCTCGTGTGTGTGTGTGTGCGGGATTTGGTCTCGTGCTCCTGATCACCCTCTGAGCCAGGCACGGGTAATTCAGCCCCTTCAGAGCACCACGCGTTCAGCTGACTCTGTGTGTGTGTGTGCGCTGACCGCCCTGTGTTCCCTTTCTTTCCCTTTTGTCCGTTTACACCCCAAACTGGCTAAATTTAAATTCTTAAAACGCAGGTTGTTAGAGGTATTATATTCCCGCCGTATAATTACGTGCTTTTCTTGCGCTTCACACTCGGCCTCAGATGAAAATAGAGCAGAGGCAGTCGTACAAAATGCAATTTTAACTTTTTCTCCCCGCTCATTGTTGCTTTTGGCTGCTTTAATGTGACATATTTTGATGTACCTCTTCTTTCATCTGCCGGAAAATAAAAGTCCTCTCTATGCATCTCTCGTTATATTTTATCTTTTTCTCCCGCATCTATCCTTCTGGTAATTTATTCCCTGCTCTCTCTCTCTCTCTTTCATTTTGCCTCTTATTTTAAATAAACACATGGAAGGAAATCTGTGCACAGCGCGCACGGGCGAGGAGCGAAAAAACGAGCAGCCGCGGCTGAAGCCACGGCGCTGAACCAGAACCATCCGCTGATGAGAAAAGAGCAGTGAGGTTAATCCGTCAGATTACAGCAGATTACAATGCACCGGGGACGGCTGAATGGGAGATTATAGCGGAGAGATGTGGGGGGAGAATAATGGAAGGGGTGGATGGTGGAGAGTGATAGAAGTTAAAGGATCACGGGTAGATAAAGGGCTGGATGTTCTGCTGATATCAACTTGTCGTGGAAACACTGGTTAGACTGTTTTTCCCTGTCGGGAAAATCAAACGCATCGAGCAGGGCGGCCTCGTCGGACCAGTTGTTATTGTCTGTGACACAGCTGAGGTCAGTCGGTAAAACAAAAATGCCTCAACGGCCATGTTTCTTTTCAACTGTCAAACAAAATATGAGCGCATGTTTGAAATGCCACAGTCGGTACTCAGCATTTAGTCAGCAGTGGAGCAAATGACTGCACAGGGCCTCTGCTGAAATATTACACAGTAAGTTACATTCCTGCTTTTAGATCACAGTCACAGTTGTACCATCGTATCAGCATCCGCATCCAGAGAAACAGGACAGGAGGAAGCAAAGATGGAAAAAGATAAAATAATGCACAGAACGTACAATAGATCACATAGGTGGAGGAGGAGGAGGTGTGGGGTGGGTGTAGCGACGGAACAAATGTAACTGTGATACATGCAACTGTCAGTGAGCAGCTATGATAACTGGAAAATGGTGTTACGTGGGTCCAGATCCCAGTTTGGACGGGGCCTCTCTGTTCTGCTCACATGGGTTTTTACCATCCTGGCATCTTTATTGGGTTAATTCTCTTATCAGTGCCCCTGACCTGAAGGACCCAGCTAAGACCTGGAGTTCTCCAGGATGGGTTCAATGCATGTATTATAATGTACATATGATTTTATATAACAAAGAGTCTTCTTCTTCTTCTAAATATTAGGAAGCTTTTAATACATACAGTGTAAAACAATGGGTGGTACAATGGGTATGGGTGTCATCCTCGACTGATGGATGTTTTTGCTTAAGGAACCTTCTGAGCAGTAAATGGCAGCTACGATGCTCAGATGAGGGCTCGAAAATTGTCTCTGTTTTTTCTTTTTACTCCGTCGACAGTGATATGTCGTGGTTTCTTTCTTGTGACAAATGTAAGTCGATTTGGAAAAAAGCGTCTGCTAAATGCCCTAAATGTAAATGAAATTTGAGGTTTCACTTTAGTGTCGAAAGATTCATTCATACATCATAATTCATCTTCTGAGAGTACCAAAAGGGAGTCTTCCAAAATCAACTAAAAAAACTCAGTTAAACTGACGGAAATATTATAGCAGAAAAAACAACAACAAAAAAACTTCTACATCTGTGTTAGTTAGGGTTTAAAGAAGGACGTCTTGGCCAGGCAGATGCAAATTTAACCATTGGTACCTTTTTTGGCGAGAGACGAAACAACACTGCTTTTTCTCTCGTGAGGCCGGTCCCACTCAAAGTAGGAGTGTGTGTTGACATTCTCCGCCCTGACCCAGTGTCGTGACATTTAATCCTTGAGCCGGTCACGCTGGCGGTAAATGGAACCATGGGACCTCTGAGACCTTCTGACCAGGTCAGTGGGCCACACAGCCACCCAGCCACCCAGACATATGACTTCCTCACACTGATAGAAAAGACGTGGACATTGGTTAAGTTAGTGGAAGTGTGTTATATGGTCATAACACATCAAGCTGATTCCCGTACAATCGTGTCATTGTACACTTGAGCGGCCGGTATTGGCCCTCATTTGTGTCCGGTCTGGTCAGCAGACTGCACTCTGGGAACATTCTGAGGACAGTTTATGGACAATTCCAAAATAGTACAATTACGCTGCCCCACAGTGTCCTCAGGGGCCCACTGGTGCCCATGCAAGGGACCTCATTGGCGTCCCCAGGGCGCAGTTGGAAGCCCGCCGGACAGGAGAGCGCATCAGTGTAATCAGATTAGCAGGGTGTTCACAGGCTCCAAGGAAACACTGTCTCCAGTATAATGATCAGATTCATCCATAATGAGGATGATCATTAGTCACAGTGAATAAACTTCACCTCAACCAGCTTTTACACTAATGGATGATTAACAGTAACTTACAGATATAATGCGTAATAGTTGGGACAATTTCAGCAATTGAGTACTTTTACTTTAAATACTTTTACTTTTTCTTACATACTCTTACTTAAAGGAGCATTTTCAACGCAGGACTGCAGAGTGTTTCTACAGTCTGGTGTTAGTACTTCTGTTTTGAGGTCGTTTACATTTTTGGGTCACATTCCCAATTCATCAAATGCCGATGCTTTGGGATTGTAGGTCGGGTCGGCCGCCTTCCCAACGCATCGCTCTTTGAAGAGTTGGGAATGACAGTCAACTTTCTTACAAATTTGACCTTTAAGTAAAGCACCTGACTGCTTCTAAAGTGATGAATTTCAATCTTCATAATATATTGTCTCTGATTGTATAACTCCGTTCACTCCGGAGTTGCGTGGAGATGGCAGATCCCATAAACAGCGTTCCTCAGCGCGGAGAGAGAACAGGGAGCAGAACGGGTGACTTTGAGTCAGATGAACAGACTGATAGGCTGGACGAGTGAGGGAATGGAAACGGACAAGAGAAAGGGGACGGATTAGAGATGAGAGGGCTCTCCACATTCTCCTGTATCAGTCCAAACAGCCCGCACGCCGGCCAAGAGTCTCGCTGTGGCCCCCCTCTCTCTCTTTCTCTCTCTCTCTCTCTCTCTCTCTCTCTCTTTCTCCCTGTTCCTCTCTCTTTCTTTGTCCGTCCTTTTCTCTCTGCCAGACAGATGACAGAATGTGGAGAGAGGGATTAAGGAGGAGTGATGTGAGGGAAAACAGATTCTTGGACATGTGTGTTTGTAGACTTTTTGTAGATAGTTCCTGAGCTCCGCTTCCGCGCATACAATATGAGCCCGACATGCACTTTATGACCAGAAATATGCGGACGTCCGATGGTTACAGCTACGGCGTGTGATGCCAGGAAACGAGAGGCGTGGTCACGCGCTCACACGGGGACGTTTTGGAAACTGGCTGGAGGAATTTGCTCCCATTAGCCACGAGATCATTAGCGAGGTCCGATACTGAGGACGGGTGATGAAGGTCTGTGTCCCAGTTCGTACCAAAGTGTTGGACGGGCATGTTTTTTTCCCACACAAAAGCAGGAAAACATGTCTCACAGAGTTGATTTTGTGCTACAACTGCTCACACCACTGCCCAAGTGTGTCCAGGACTGTTGTCATGTTGATGTGAGGATACACAAACTACACAACTGGTTTCAGGATTACACCACCTGGAGGAATCTGAAACAAATGATCCCTATATTTAGAAGAAAATCCCAGATTGCAACAGTTTTTCAGGTGCAAATGTGGTGCGTTCACCCCCAGATGTGTGTGGTTTAACGCATCCATGAGCCGTGAAGACGGTTACAGTCGAGAAACGTCAAGTAACTTGGAATATGATCGGAATATCAATCAGATGTTAAGTGAGTGCACCACTCAATCACGAGGAATATTTGAACTAAATTAACTAAACTGATGAAGAACACATGACCTTCCACGATTCTGAGGAAGAATTAAAGAAGTTATACCAAATGTGATGACTTTTCTGTCTTAACCCAACCGAGTTTTAGAGAGTATCAACCGAGTCGACCCGCGCTCAGCAGATGTATTTCGTATCCCAAACCCGACTTGAGCCCGACACAGTTAATATAAGAGTTTGTTGATTCTGTCACGCAATTGTCATCATTAAAACATGTCTGTTTCCCTGATCGCAGACATACTGATCGCATTCCATAGGTCTGAAATCCAGATGTCCCTTTCGAACAATCCTCAGCGATCTACAACTACATGAACGTTTGCCGCGGTAACAAATGCATTCAAAGCGTTGCCGGGTAAATAAGCCCTGACGGACCGAACCTGACCTGAACCCAGACATCGTTTCTAAATTTTCAACCGAACCTGGCCCAGCGTATCAGGGTTCAGGTCGGGTGTTCATGCTCTAGTTCAAATAATTGCAATATCACCACAGGCTCCGACTGAACTTTGATGATATTGTTGCCACATTGACCTCGTCGTTGTATTGAGACGTCACGTATACCTCTCTCTCTCTCTCTTTGATGACATGTTTAAAATGCAGATCACATTCACAGTGGACTATATAATGGTGACTACAGTTAATTCTTGCCCTTGTTTGAATGAATATGTTTGTATTTGATATACAGCTTTGTGTTCATTCATGCTTGCGTGATCACTTTGGCTCGAGTACCATATTTTCCCGACCTAACTGTCAGCTGCATGTTATATTTAGGACTTGTGATGTTGCAGAGAACTGGGCCGGCTGATAACCAGTTCAAGACCGAGACGAACTCGCATCGTGATGCAGTCCGCTGCTGCATCTGCCCGGGTTTGCATCTGCGGTTATGTGTGTGTTACACTGCAGTCCCATTATGATTCAAAATTGCTTAAGGATAACACATTTTATATCGAACGCCCCCTCCCCTCCTCTGTAAGTGTTTTATTATCTGAGACAGCTTAGCACAAGAACAGAGGAAATGTTGCTTCGACTACTGGGCATCAAGCGGGATTGGAGCCCATGGGGGACAGCGGCGTGTTTATATATATATATCGTGTTTTTTTTGTTTTTTTCCTACCCTTTATTGTTTATTCGGTGTGAACCAGCAATCTGCAGTGTTGCTCCCAGGTCGGCCATTGTGCCTTGTTTACTTCTGCGAAGAGAGAGAGAGAGAGAGAGAAGGGAAGAAAAAAAAAAACAGAAGCGCTGTGAAACATTTTTACATCGTCAGTCAGCCTCGGGGCGAAAAAAAGCCTGTAGACTGGGTTCAGAAGGCAAAAAGCTTCACTTTTGGAACTGGCGGGGAGCTGGGAACGACGAGGGTCAGGGGTCAACAGAGAGGAAGTTTAATAAAGAAGGAGGAGGGAGGGCGCGATGGGGTAGGGGGAGGGCGTTTGATTGATTGTTTCCTGTCTGTGCTCCAGTCTGCTCGCTCCGTTCCCTCACCCCTTCGCCACCGCACGGCTGCTCCGTCCACTTCGCCGTCTCGGATGGCTGTTTATCGGGAGCGTCGTTGCCATAGCAGTGAATGAATATGTAGAGGAAGAGACGAGAGTTTGGACATTTATTTGGTTTACAATCACCAATATCTGTAATGACCTGAAAGAGCTGTTCAACTCCTAATGTGTCGCGATACAATCATTCAAAACACAAGGGCAAACCGGTCAATGCAGTTACTATGACCTGTGTGTGTGTGTGTGTGTGTGTGTGTGTGTGTGTGTGTGTGTGTGTGTGCTGAAGGATCCAAGTCCCCTCTTTGATTTTTATTTAAAAAAATTAAAAGAACACATTTGAAGTAATATTATGGCAAAAGACCTTAAAAGAAGCTTTTCTATTCTATTTTTATTTCTTCAAAATGACCACAAACAGTGGTCCCCTCTTAGATGTTGAAAAAATTTAGTGCACTGTTGGCCCTGTTGACATGTATGTGTGTGTGTGTGTGTGTGTGTGTGTGTGTGTGTTTTGGGTCCACCTGTGGTCTCCCTCTCCTCTCCTCTCTCTCTCCCCGTCTCCTCCCGGGTAAAGCGGCCATTCAACGCATTCCTTTGTTTAACCTTCTAATTGGAAGACGTCTAGAAGGGAGCGCGCCAGTCTTTTTAGATCCTCACGAGCCTGATCTCACACACACACACGAGCACGCACGCACACACACACACACACACACACACACACACACACACACACGCTGACTCCCGCGCACACACACACACTCCACAGTATAATCTCCCGCGCCGGCGATGAGAAAAGGGAACAAAAAAAAAAGACAGAAGACAAAAAGATCAAATTATCAGCTACATTTAATTACCCACAACTCGACAGACACAATAACGGCGCTAAATCCAGATTTGTCTGCGCTCGGGAAGAAAAGGGAGAGAGAGAGAGGGAGCGGAGTGAAGCTCTCTCTCTCTCCCTCGCTCCTCTCTCTCATTCCTTTGCAGCAGTGAGTTTTTTTTTTGTTGTGTTTTTTTTTTGAAGGCATCGCTGCAGAGTGAAGTGATGACAGCTTATCGGATTAAGGATCGCTGGATAATAAATACCCTTGTTTGATTTCTCCACCCATACTCCTTAAACATGATTACTGCTTACTGTTACCGCCAACATCACATTATAGCGCGCTGCGCGGCGGCGGCGGCACAGGCATTTGCATAATGTTTATAGAGACGGCGAGGAAGTGACGGCTGCGGAGCGGGAGGATGCTGAGCGACGCGTCGAGCCATCGCTTCCCCCTCCATCTTTCTTTCCCTTTATCATCTTTGCTGCTCTTCTCTTTTGACCTTGTTAGCGCTCCCTGTGAGAAACGCATGGAGCCGCTCGCTCTGCACAGGGGTTTGTACGCATGTGCTGATACTGATGATAAAAGGATGAATGATACCTATACGCGCTTTTATTTTTTCAATTCAAACCAAACTTTTGGATCCAGGTCGAGGTTGGAGGAATGCCTGGATCTGCTTCTGCTGACGAATCTCCTCCTCGGTTTCTTTAAATCTTCCTTTTCATTGGCAAAGAGAAATGCCGCTCGTGGGCGGCGCTGACCCTCTCTTCCGCCCAGCTGAAAAGATGAACGTCATCGGTGGCAAATTATTTACCAGCCGTGGCTAATAAACATTAATTCCATTAGAAAACTTGACTAAAGGCCAAAATGAAACTCGTCGGTGCTCTGCCAAAGATCGTTCGTTAGGGAAAAGACACGTCGCTCCGTAACACCACTGTGGGGTTGCGAGTGAGTTGCGTTTGCACGCTGTCGAACAAGACCGACCAGAGTGTCCAGTCTTCTTTAATGAAACTATAAAGCTGATTGTGTTACATCAATTTCAGGAGTCAGCCTCGAACATTTTTTATCCTCGCCTAATTGATAATTTAAGCTTGTCAACCTAATAGTTCAGACTGAGAACCTCCAGTTTTTGGATCGAGTAGTTCACGAAAAGTAAGATGTGTAAAAGTTGGTAAGCTAAGATGCATATTTAATTTCAAGGTTGCATTTACACGTCCAATAATCAGGTTTCTATGTATTTCTCTAATCTCTTAGAAAACAAAAGGTGATAAATTCATGAATTTTATCAGCAAATTAAGTTATTTTTTGGTTTGGTTACTTGTTATTTCAAGTGTCTCTAGATAAAACCCAGATGTGATTTACCACATGTATGTCTCCTGTCGGTCATATCCCCAATTCTGATTGCAGCCTGTCTTGGTTTTCTCAGGCCACACCAGTCCAGAGGGTTGTGATAATGCTTCTCAAGTCTTTCACTAGCTGCCAAGAATAGCAGAGTAAGTATAACGTAGATGTAGACGAAGATGACTCGCTTTAATGGACCTTGAGTCGGACAATAGTTTTATAGTCTTCGCAGGCTCTTGTTAGCATCGCTCCTTCACCAATCTGGATCGTTCAGTGGTCAAACTGTTCACTGTTCCAAGGATCAGAAAGACACTACCTTTATTGTGTGATTGTTAGGGCTGCAACTAAAGATTAACTTCACTGGTGATTAATCGGTCAGTTATTTTCATTAACAATCGATTACTTAGTGGTTACAAAACGTTGGGAAATGGTGCAACGGTTCGATCAGCGTTTTTACTTAAACCCAAGGTGACGTCCAAAAAATGTCTCGTCCTGTCCACAACCCGAAGATATTCAGTTGGCTGTCATAGAGGAGTAAGAAAATCGAAAGATATTCACATTTGAAGTTAAAGTTGGAGATCAATTTAAATGTCGACAGCTAATCGATTAACGGTTGAAATTTGCCAGAGCTGCTTTTCCCCCTGTAGCTAGAGACGGGGAAACGTCAGCTTGAGTGCTACTCGGTTTCATTTAGCTTGGCTTTTTTTTCATATATATCAGCGATCTTAACTGGTCCCTAGATTTGATAAGGACTTGAAAAGGATTCAAATTCGATAAGTGGAGACCGGATAGTCAATTTTAATAAAATTGGACAGCAACCCAAACGGTCACAGAGGGCAGTTTGTGAAACGGTGGCCTTTCGCAGGACAGGGAGCTAACAGAGCTGTCAGTGTCTCCGCTCGACCGCTGACACTGACCAGACGACCTAAATATCTGTGTGTGAGTGTGTGTGCGCTACAGTACATGCATGTGTGTCACCGCACATGTGTGTTATCAGTGTGTGAATGTATGAGCTATCTGTGCGCTGCGTGTGTGTTGTAGCTGGTTTCTGAACTCGTGACCTCGCGGTGAACTTCGCTCCATTCTCATTCAGTGAGCATCGCCGCGGCGAGCCTTCGCTAGCAGCGTTAGCTAATTACAGCTGGGGCGCTTGTTGGCCTTTCCGTCCCCGCGGCTCTCGTGCACATGGGCACGGGCGCGCACATGATGCCCCCAGCAGGGCTCTGAGGCAACTCTGTCTAGACAGACGCGGCCGCGGCCGCTCTTTCTCTGGAGAAACAGTCACTCATCTGTTGAAGGCTCGGTCCGTCGCGGCGCCGTCGTCAAAAATGAGTCGGCTGCCAGAGGAGTCGAGCTCTTGTTTTTTTGTTTTTTTTCAGCTACCCTGGTTTGTCGAAGTACTTCAGCTAATGGTTTAGTTGTTTTTTTTTACTCCATTGTGTTCCGAGAACACCTTGAATAGGATGACACATGCTGTTCAGTTTAGGCTGAAAGAAAAGACAAGAAGCTCCATTGACAGATAAATAGAAAGATGTAATGCTACGCTCCTCTGCCAACGTTAGCTTCTTTCCTGTCATGCCAGCGATGCAGCTTTGATTTAAATTCGAGAGAACTGAAAGAAGAAGGGGGGGGGGTACGAATGCATAAGATAGAGCGAGGTATAGAGAACGCGGGGAGAGAGACCAGAACAGATGCAGCAGACGGAGAGAAAGTTTGAGCGAGAGGAGCTGTTGTCAACATCCTCTCCGGGGAGACAAAGGTCTCCATTGTAATTCAGTTGTTGTACTGTATTTTGTTTTGATGTCCAATATTTTGGGCTTTTTGCCGGTGCCATATGCCATAAAATGTCTGTGAGATTGTTTGTGTGTGTGTTTGCGACAGCCCCCGACGCGCCGAGCCGGCCGTCAGCCACTGTCAGGCCGTCGCCGCGGCCGGGCGTCACCCGTGGTTTCCTGTTCGGCTGATTGTTGAATCGGCAACGGAGGCGGGACGTGAGAGAGAGCGCCGGTCACAAAAAAAACCCGATTCCACCCATTTAGTTTTCTCCAATGTCTCTTCTCTTTTTTCGTCCACAAGCTGAACGCCACAGGCTGACAGCGCCAATGCAAATCCAACCTTACAGCGTCTGCTGCAACTTTGCTAGATCTACTCTCAATCTGTATTCCGAGCACATAAGGAGATAGATTTACAGTAGCATAGTTGTTTTTCAAGGAAGATTTTTCATACAGACTGCTGACTACTTATGATATATGTCCAAAATTATGTGGACACCCTGCCAACCCGCTCGTATATCTCATTCTGGAACCATGTGCATTAATCTGTCGCCGCAACAGCCTCCACTCCTCTGCTTCCAGGCGTTCCACCAGATTTAGGAACGCGGCTGCAAGGGATTCGCTCCCGTTCGGCCACGGAGCATTGAGCGAGGTCACCGATGTCGGCTGATAAGGCCCGGCTCGCTCGGCGTTTGAACTCGTCCCAAAAACTGTTGGATGGGCTCGAGATCGATCGCCCAGTCAAGTCCTTCCAGACCAGATTCAGAACAGTATCCTCTTATCTCGCTCAGTGCACGAGGGCGCTGTCATGTCGAGGAACAGGAAAAGGCCCTGTGCCACACAGTTGGAAGCACGCCACTGTCTAAAATATAATTCTACTATTGTAGAAGTGAGGCTGAAATTTAAACGGAACTAAGGATGTTTTCACACTTTAGGTGTTTGGTTTGATTCAGATGGACTCGAGTGTGTGTGCGTTTCGGTTCATTTGGGCTGGTGTGAAAGCTGTCAATCAAAATTGGGCGCGGATGAAACAAATAGAAAGAAAGTGCCTGGAAGGGTGGGTCCAAGAAAACTCTATGGCTTGCAGCGTGAAAGCGAACCAGAGTAGATTTGAGATTATAGCCTGAATTCCAGAGCACCTCAATTAAACCAATCTGTTGATTGTGAACTGTCAAATAAAAGGAGTGATCTGTATCAGAGACGTTCATTTTTTATGTAAAATAGAGCCCGGAGGATATTGGCATATCACTGATATATCGGTATTGGCCTACATTTTGGCTAATTGCCAATGTATCAATCTGGGAAAATCTTTACACTTTAATATCGGTATCAATATCGGCCCCAAAGATCCAATCTCAGTCGGGCTTTCATGCAAATTCAGTAGGAACGCAAACAGTCCAGAACTGAAAGGCAACATGTTTCCTTGACTACCTAACTACAGGTGTGAAAGCACCCCGAGGAGCCTTACCCCAAGCCGAGATGAAACGGCCCCAGAACAAAAGTACAAAAGTACCGCATAGTTTGTCCGGAACGTTCCTCCGTACGTCGACGACCATTGTCTTCAAGTCTAACTCGAGGAGTAGGGAAGTGAGGAATTCTTTGAGGTGGGCTTAAACGCGAGCTGGAGGCAGTCGTCACAGCTGGAGACACCCTCAGCCTGAACGAGTCGCTCCGCCGTCTCTCGTGGAAAAAATGATAATTTCGGCTCCCTCACAACAAAAGACACGACGTTCCTACCGCTCGCAAAAATACGAGGAATGCAATTTTCTATGGATCTGACAGTTAGCAGAACAAAGCGGCACGCGTGACAGATTTTCTCCCTGGTGAAACCGCGCCGTCGACTTATTGACTTCTCCTGACGGCTCTCTCCTTAATTCACTCTGTGTGCTTACTGCCTCCTGAAGCATGCGCATCGATGAATGTTTTCTAAGTCTTTGCATCGAGTTTGCTTGATGAATTAAAATTCGATGCGCTTGACGTGCGCTGACGGCATTGTAAGAGTCGACAGCGCGGATAACTGTGAGTGTACGCCAACTAATGAAGAAGAAAACATAAAGTTTGCTTCTTGCTGGTGGTTGAAGGTAACTTTTTTCAAAAATGATGATTTAGCGTTACAGTCTTGGGCTACTTCCAAACAAAAAATAAGGAAGATATGTTCCCTTCATGATGATTTCATTGTAATAATCTGCGTAAGGTCATAAAAGACCTTGTAGCTTTTACTTTATTCCAATTTTAGCCTCACCCAGAAAGTGTTATTTGTGTGTTTTTGTCATCCCGTATTCACAGCTTGTGTCTTACTCCGCTGCAATCTAATTTGATTGAGCTTTTACTTGCAGGCGATGCATAAATCTCTCTCCGAACATTTCCTATTAAATCCATTTAAGGAAGTTCAGATGAGTGAACAGTCAGGGAAAGAGGGCGATTTGGCCACAGCGTTGTTTATGTGTGTTTGTGCGTGTGTGTTTGTGTTTGGCGGACGTGAACTTATCAACCCTGTCGGTAACATGATTACCCTCTAGCCATGTGGCCTAGGAGTTAACACAAACACACACACACACACTCGCACACCAGGCCAGGGCCACACTGTCTGTTGCTGCGAGTGTCCTGGCTTGGAGACCCAACAGAAACAGACAGCACCAAAATATCACTGCAGGGTTCCCATGTCAACACGAGCAGATGCAACATTAATTCAATCAGCCACGGAAAGTCACCGAGCGGAATGGCTGCGAGAGGGCCAGCATCCGAGAGCTGCTGTGGCAGGGTTTGGGAGACGCCGGGGACCTCAGCCGACATTTTTTTTTTTTTTTTCATATTATGGGTCATTTTGTCGAAAAACCACTGCGAATGTTGTTTTCAAATGGCCAAAGACATCTCCGTTGGATCAAAAGTAAAAGAGAGAATGGTTTCATGTTATTCCAACAGGAAGCATCTTCCTCTTCATCTACATCTAGCTCCCAGAGATGTTTTCAGTTAGCATGCTTTGTCCGCAGGGTGACAATAGTGGGAGTATTTTGTATTTATGCAGAGTAGACTGTGGTGATGTCACAGAGCTGTAATCATTTGCCCTCACACTGGTCTCCAAACTCGTATTTATACTTAATTGAACTGAAAGTAGACACGTTTTTAATGCCTCTGCACCGCCGACAGCCGCAGTCAGAAGGTGTTATGTTTGCGGGTGGTCCATCCATCCTGTTCTCAAGAACGTCTTGAGACAATCACTTCAAATGTGGCACAAACATCCACTTGTACTCAAGGATGAGTTAATTAGAAATTGATAGTCAATGGTCAAGGTCACTGCAACCTCATAAAACACATTTGTGGACGTACTCAACAATTCATGTACATAATTATGACAACATTTTACATTAATGTCTAATAGGATAAAATTTTCAAGTGATTATGTTTTATATCCAAAAGGGCAAAGGTCAAATCCACTGCGGTGTCATCATATTTTGCAACAGCTTTTCTGGACGTTATCCAATCACAGCTCAGGCACAGCATCGTGACTGGCGTGAGAAGGCATCCAACTGCGAGGTGGTCATTCTAGTTCGCTTTAATTTATCATTATGAAGTAAATGGTGATTGCATAACGTAATGGCTGTAGGATAACGACACCAACGGTGATTGGTTCTCTATAAGCCCCACCTTCCCTATGCAGTTTATCTGCCATCGGGCACGAAATCTCCTGGGAAAATGAAGACTGACTGGTGCCTGGCATCATTACTATCTGCCTGAACATCTTCATTGTGGACTAAAATAATGCATAAACTTACGAAAGCGGAAAGCGATCCAGTTGTCGTTGCGATAGCGGCGCCAACAGTAACACCACTTGGAAAACCCTAGGTGGAGATTGTCTGTTTCCACTTTAACTTTTTACTCAGTTTTCATTCTGTATTTCATGCCATGCTCGGTTATTTCTTTTTGTAAATCTCCCCCTGTTAGGTTAACTGCTCTGCGCTGAAATTGGTGAGACTTGCCTTGGATTGCCGTCGAGTGTTTACAGCAGCAGCAGAAGAATAAATCACAAAAATTACACATCAGTTGCAATAACAAGTAATTGAAGTATAAATAAATGTGTTCTCAGCCTCGGCCTCGACGCTAAACGAGGAGAATCTCTGTCGTGTCTCGGCATCTGCGCCTCCGCCTCGCTGGCCACGGGTCCCCTACCTTTTTGGCAGCACAGACTGTTTAATGTTGACAGTTTGTATGTTATGCAGATGGAGTAGCTGTGGTGGGTGATGATGCACTGAATACCTCCCATATGGATGACCTACTTAAGTTCAAATTCAGTGCCCCGTCGCTGTGGGTGTGACAGGGACTTTGGTGAAGATGTAGCACACATATCTCTGCTCAGATGGCCAACGAGTCTGTAAGGCAATGCAGTTATTGTTCGGCCTTTTTCTCTTTCGAATCGTATTGTTTCCCCAGCAAATGTTCTGTGCACCAGTACTGGTCTGACGCCTCAAGATTAGGAACCCCTGCTCAGTTTTTGACGAGGGAGATGTGCATAATTAAGTCGACACTGGCTGATCCGGTTCCAGATGAGCTTCCACCCGCAGCTCTAAATTGTTAAAAGGGTTCAAACCGTGGATCTTTTAAGGTCCGACGGCAAACAGCTTACCGCATCCGTATTTATTTGGATCATCCAGATTTTGTTGTTGTATATTCTTCGAATCTCATTTTTGTCAGAAGACTTTCAACTGACGTAACACCAAACTAAGACCTTACAGCACAATCAATAAACTATACGAGAAAGATATATACTTGTCAAAGGCTTTAAACATTGGAGCAGAAACTGATATCATGTGTAGGAGTATAATATCTGGTGAGGGATTTAGGACTGTACACGCTCCAGGGAAAGTTATTAGTTAGTAAGAGCAGTGATTGAGCTCCAACTTCCTTAAATACAAAGACAGATGTGTCACAAGTGCTGGATTCACTGTTTGTCTCTCTGCACAGCAATGAACGCTTATCATACAAGCTATAGACAAAACAAACAGTAAAACACAGAAGCGCTCTCTGCTTTCCTGTTGTCACCTCTTTATCTCTTCGAGCTTTTCTCCCCGTCTCTCACTGTCTCTTTTTGTCCCCCCCGCCCCTCTGTCTCAGCGGAATCTAAACCAGATTTAATATTTGCAGAGGGAGTATTGGATGACCTGTGAAAGAGAAACACAGTTGTGTGTCCAGCTAATCTGTGAAACCGAGACAGAAGCAGAGGCAAACAAAACACAGCGCGCAGTGACGTGCGTGTCTATAACGAGTCGCACTCGTAAAGAGAGGGTACGTTAAATGTCCGCTGACGTATCCGTGGATCGACTGTTGTTTATCCTTTGACATTTTCAGGTAGCACATGCCTGGCAAAAAGCACGATTTGTAGATGTGTTTATCAGCCGCTGTGTATCCTTGCAGTAGATTTGTGACTTTCAGAAGACCGCTACGGCTAGCCTGTAACTCTTGCCGTGCATACAGCACGCTGTGTTCTCTAATCCCTCCTCATCCTTTTGGTGTCATTTGCAGCGAGAAGTGCTGCACTGTGCAATCTGGCTGACATTAAGCATATCCTGCCATTCAGCCCTCTTCTTTACCTCCTTGACTACTAGCTTACGCTTACTGTGACACAATCTGTCGCCTACATTCTTTTTTAAAGCTATTCATCCAGGAAGTGTTTGCTGAGCACACATGTTCTTTGCGACATCCTTCTGCCTTGCTTCCATGTGGTACTACACACATGGACCTGCTCAGCAGTGACACAGTCACTAATGCAGGCCACAGAGCAGCAGTCAGGAGTTCAATGCCTGCTTAAAGGACAAGCCTTTAGTAGGTGTTCAAAGAATGTATTGGCGTGGTTTTAAGGGTTTAGGTTCACAATTGAGGAATAAGTAAGATATATGAGACACAAATATGGTTCCACCACTAATATGGCTACAGATTTGCCCAGATTTGCCCCATAGAACCACATTATCAAAGTGACACCCTGTAAACTGTGGACAGAACACCTTGAACCACAAACATGGTCAGTAATTACTCTTTACATTATGAACCTTTGGTCCATTGAGGTTTTATATTTGTAAAACTTTACTCAAGCTGAAGTGATTTAAAAAATCATCTAGGCTGGGTATCAAATTTCTATCACTTCATGGCACTGACCAAATTACCTCGATACTATCTAGGATCGAACAATGTCTTGTCATTCGATCCCAAATTAATCTTGTCAGCGCAAGTGAGCCAGTAAGAGAACGGTGTGCTTCTAGCTCACCACGTGTATATGACATGTAATCTTTCGGAAAACAAATGTCATGAAATTGGAATCAAAAAAGTATTGTTAAGGAACTGGTATTGAAGTCAAGATATCGTTAGTGGTACCATCAACCAACAACCCTAAACTCTTCACCTGCTAGATCCCATCACAGGTCATCCCATTGATCCCTGAAGATGAAAATAATTGGACCAATTAGTAAATATATGAAAAATATCTACTTGACTTTTGACTGAAACACTTTCCGTCATAGTAGAGAGGAAGCCATCAACAAATCTCCACCATCGTCCTTGATCCTGGGCCAACCGTCCTCAGTCCTATTCGCGATCTTTTACTAGTGGCGAGCTTGGGTGTAAAAATGGGAGTCAGCTGGACAACTGACAACTTTCACTGTGCAGCATCATGTTTGTCTTGTAGGGGAAACCGATCAACTTCAGGCCCTGGCATCAGAGATTCAATGTGGTTGTCTTCATAATCACTGTTATCCCCTGGGCACAGGATTGGCCAACCCCGGCATCATCAGAGCCATGATAGCCAGCTCGTTGCCAGGTTGTTCTGTAACGGGCCTTCTTGGCAACGGAAGCGGCTGAAGCAGAAAACTGCCCGCTCTACATAGCCCTGGTTGGCGATCACACAATCCAATGTTTTCCATCACCAATGGCGAGGATGAGGGGTTGGACCATGGGAGAGTAGGAATGGTAGGAAATTTCACACAAGAGAACAGCTCAGCAGATGGAAATTACTCGTCATAGAGACGGCTCTGTTGTCTTCACATGATCCGAGTACTGTATGGATCCTTGGTTAGATAATTATGTGACAGCATCTACCCGCCGCTGTGCCACCACCTGCTATCCTGAAGGTCCATGCTTACATTATGTCAGAACAACTGAGCCATCCCCATGACAACTGAGAAAACTCTTCTGACAAGGACGGCGAGATGCTCTTTGGAGAACCTCGGCAGGGGACCTTGAGTTAGGATTTTTAGTCGGAACACGATTTTTCGATGATGTGAAGATGAAAGATGTTTGAAAGTAAGTCTAGAAGTCGGAGACTTCACATGAAACCCCATCAGAAATGCATCTGTAGCAAACGCACTGATGAGCAAGGTGGAATAAGTTAATGTGATGTGCCAAAAAAGTCTTGTTGGACTGATTGGAAGTTCAGTGCGAGGTGAAGCGAGTCGTGTTTGAAGCGAATCGTGACTTCGCCGTCCCTCCCTGTCCTGGCTGTTATTTTGCCCAATCTGTGAGGGATTTGGATGTGGCCACGGGGTTCCAGAGAGAGAGGGGCAAGTCAACATGTGCTGGGGCAACAGAAGGTGTGTCTCTCTCTCAATTTTTGTGTATTTGTGTGTGTGTGTGTGTGTGGGCAAGCGCTAATCTGCTATGAGGGGGGTCCACCAGGATTAGTATAATCAGGGGCTTTTGAGGACCCCCTCCCAGCCCCCCACAGCGTCTCACCTCCTTATCCCATCATCCCTCTGCTGCTCTGCCCTCCATCCGCCTCCTCATCCTTCCTTCTCCGCGGCCTCCGTCACCCCCTTATCCCTCTATCCTTCCCTCAGTCTCTTTACCGCCGCTCAGTTCCTCATTCTCATCCTGCGCTCCCGTTCACCCCACCCCCCTGACCTCATCCTCTTACACTTATCCTTATCATTACCTTCTACATTGTAGGCATTTAGCTCAGCAGCCCGGAATTACAAGCTCCCACCCGAGTGGAGTGCACTTCTGAGATACCGAGCATCAAAGTTTAGACGTCCCAGCTGTGCCGAAAAAAGTCAGATATCCCCGTGAACGCTGACCGACCACATGAGAGCGGTGCCTGCGGAAGTAATTTTCGAGTGAGGGAGGCACCGGGGTGTCAAGCTGCACTACAGATTCAAGGTGTGGAGGTTGAAAAAGAGCTGATATCCCGACAACAGCTACAACCAAAATAGAAGCGGAGACAAACGCAGCGCCGCATACAAATGTCTGCTCGCTGAGGCTTCGTGTTATTAATTTACACTCCACAGCGGGGGAAGATTAACCTTTTGAACCCTGGACTGCTTTTCCTCAGTGCCTTTTTTTTTTTTACAACCTTATGTCACAGTCACCAAACTGTATGCCTGATTTAGGCATGCTATATATTGTTATTTTCAGGTTGGCTTCTTGAAAATGTCATCAGTTGGCATGTGAGTGGTGTTTACCCTGATCTATAACACCTGCATTCTATGACTGTTGGTACGGTGGTCAAGACTCGAATATCTCAATGACTATTTGATGGTTGCCATGAAATATTGCACAGACGTTCATGGTGCCCAGAGGATGAACCCTACAGGCTTTGACGATTCCCTCTAGACCTCGTGTTCTTCAATCCTGGTCCTAGGCATGCCCCTGCCCTGCATATTTTAGCCGTCTGGTTGATGTTGATATTAATGTGAAAGGAGACATGTTATTGTCCCCTTCATGATGAATTCTAATAACTTTGGTAAACCTCTGAGGGCCCCGTGTCCATTTAGCAATTTATTTCCTGGCAGAAAAAGCCCCGGCCGAGATTGGGCGCGCTAGGATGAAGTGCTTGTGCAGTGAGGGAAAAATAATACCGCACATGGGAGTTTATTGACATTAGCTAGGTAATTATTTGAATGCTATGTCAACGGAGGGTTGACTACACAGCTAACAACAAGCTAACAGCTTGTGTAGAGTGATAAAGGCACATTACTCAACAGCAGCATTCAGTGCCTGGACAATTACCTCCAACAAATGGGCTTTTCTGTCTCTGTTGTGATCAATTTCTGTCTGTCATAAAGCTCAGGATTGAGAGCCATGGCTAGAACAAGCTCCTCCATTTTTCTTGGTTAAAAGGAGTGACTTTCTGAAAAGCTCAATTAGGAGCGCCCGAAGTGGCCATACAAAAAAAGTTGGGCACTCTGAGAAAAGGCGTTGGGTGCAGCGCTTTTTCTCTAGGCATCCACATGCTTACGTATATGTTGTCTCCTCGTCAATCGTCAATATGTTTGGTCTTTCTCGTGGCTTTATCGGATAGAACAGTGAAGTGTGACAGGAAATGGAACGAGAGAGAGGGAGAGATGACATCCACAGGTCGGAATCAAACCCTGGACTGCCGTGGACGAAGCCTCTGGGGCGCACACTCCACCAACTGAGCCGGTGTGGCACCACCAAATAGGCCTACCTGTAAAACCATCACATTCCTCTCAGCCAATGACGCTAAAGTAAAACGGTCAACATGATATGGTCTGGCAATGAGCCTCAAAGAGGAGGGCTGTAGATTCAGAGTCTTGTTTTGAAGTAACCATTTTACACAATTTGAAATTGATCACTCTTTTTTTTTGAGGAACTGACGAAAAAATATATAAATAATTGATGGTGTATATTGGGGAAAAAGGAGAATCTTCCTGTAATGTTACCATGGAGACAGTGAGTTGGTTGTTTGCTTTCACCTGTACCTCGTTTTATAAACCTAAGACGATAATGTTCTGGATCTGCGCTGTAAAGCCATGTTGCATTACCCATTCGCAGCTTCATGTTTGTGCTGTACCATCAATATGCAGTAGGCGACCAACTCTGTACCTTCGTACCGAAGGTGAAGTCAGAACATGCGTTTCTGCGTGTACTTTGTGGATGAAGCTGGACCATCTCCAGCAGTGTGTCGATGACAAATGCAAGTTCTGCGTTAACCAAAGTGTAACTCTGAAATGACGCCGGCTCGAAGTTTGTCAGTCAGGTGCTCGGATTGATAAAGGTTTCTGGCGGGCCGCGAGATGCCCGCGGCGAGGCGTAAACACAGCGGATCGAGGGTTCGCATCCCTTCCGGTTTAACATTCAGTGTCATCCTCCATGTTCCCTTCCCTCCGTCTGCATATATCTCCCTAAATGCTCCACTTTATCCCATCCCTTCATCCATTTATCTTCCTCCCTCTGTCATCCGCCCCCTTATTCCAGCGCCGGCTCCTCCGTACTGTAACTCAACGCTCCTCACAGTCAGCCTCATCTACTTATCTTCACCCTTTCTAAAGGTCATTACACGCACAGCCTGTTTTGCCAGATTAAAATAGAGGCCTACGGAAAAGGAAGATGAGGTGTGTCATATGTGCCAGCCTCCCACCTTATCAAACGCGCAACACACACATATATGGATGCAGATGCACACACACACACAAATGTATGCTCTTACAAGCTGCCGAAAAGTCGCACAGGCGCATATGCACATTTTCATACATGCGCAGAAAGAAGCGCATGAACGTGTGTGTGAATTGGAACACACACACACACACACACACACCCACACACACATACACATATGGACACTGCGCCACTACATCTTCCAGATGTGCGGGCTCATAATTCAGCACACGCATTGTCTTCCACACAAACACAAGTGCAGGGAAACACACACTTTTTTCGACACACACAAACATACTCTGAAACAAACTAGTGCACACACACACACACACACTCAATAACATGCGCATTAAAGTGGTTGACGCGCAGTCCTGAGAATCTATAGATGCTGTAAGGAAAAAAAAGGCGTCTTTGAGAGTGAAATAAGCGAGAAAGGAGGAGTTTATGAAAAGAAAGAAGAGGAGGCATGGAGAAAGGGATAGCAGGCCTTGAAATAAAAACCGAGCCCAGCCTTTAGAACGGGAGTTAAAAAAGGAAAAAGGGAGGTGTTTTGATTTTTGATTTTTTTTCTCTTTTTCTACATTCATTTTTGGGGAAAAAGAGCTGGAGGGCGTTAAAAAGCAAACGCCATAGTAGAAGGATTTGGCTGCGATCGACGGCGGAGCCCGGACGAATACAGATGAGTCTGAATTCACGGATGCAAAAAAAAAAAAAAAGGGACAGAAAGGGACCGTTGCGGCTCAATAATGGCGAAGGTAGTTTCTGTCAATGGCGCTCTGGCTGGCGCGGCGACGGGGGAACGAATTGGGATTCCACGGTCGCACAAGTCTCCCTCGCGGTTTATTGTGCCCCTTGCTGGCGTTGGTCGGTCTGTCGGTCTGTTTGTTTTCTTTTTAGCGCTCCCGCACTGCAAAAAAAAAAATATGTTCAGACTCACAATAAAGTAAAGATTCAGGACACATTCACAGGATGAATTTGTATTTTTGCTTCGGCGTTACAAGAATTTCATATTCCACAATCAAGACGATGAAGACCGGCGTTATCGAATGCTGCCGCATCCTGAAGAAATCAAATCTTCTGTCTTGTTTTATTTGTGCGGGGTCCCCCACCGTCACCTCCCTCTCCTTTTGTTTGTTGTTCGAGTGTGTGTGTGTGTGTGTGTGTGTGTGTGTATCCATTTCTTTGAGGAGGGTCAAAGCCTTGTGTGAAGCCTCCCGTGTTTTTCACATGCAGATCAGCCACATAAGCCTCTCCACACAGGCTTTCACATGGACCTGCCATGGTCTTCAGCTTCGTGACAAAACCCACTTGTCCGGCGCGGCTGGCTGACTGGCCACCAGCTCCTTTCAGCGGTGCACAAAGCGCGCTGGCTGCCGCCGCTGTCGCCTCGGCCGAGGGCTCGAGGGTCCGTGTTTGTTCTGGTCGGGTCGGAGCTGTGAGCAAACACCCGTCTGAAGTTTTTTGAGTTTTGACATTCTGTTTTTTTCTCGAAAGAAGCGCTCCCATGTGTAATCTGTTGATTCCAGCGCAGAAATGTAAGACTTTAAGGCTTTTTTTTACAAGTCAGCCGTTGCCTTCCTGAAACTGTGGAGTGTGTATTCTCTCTTACTGTTTCACCCCAGTTGTTTACCACACCCAGCCAACCATGTGGGTGCCATATGGGTCCAATGTGCGCTGCGAATGTGTGCACCGAGTGGGTTTTTCATGGGTTGCATGGTGGCCCCACCACTGTTTGCCAACATATGCTTAAAGTATGATTAAAAAAAATGTTAGCTGGGATGTTGGAATACCAATTGATCCGCATAGTAAGGCGCTGGCTTTTAAAAAAAAACAAAAAAGTTTTTTCCAAAACTGTTCTGTCTTTTGCTTTGCCTCTACTACTGAGTGACAAGCTAACAGGTGATCACAGAGTTGCTGTTGTGCTAATTGAGGCTGCAACGATTGTGTTCATTGTTCATTGTGGATCTTTTGGTTGATTTGTGATCACTTTGAGAGTATATAAAAATAAGTGTATGAAATAAGATAAATAATGATAAGCAGGCGGTTTTCACATTTCTTAGTTTCTGTCATATCCTACAGATGCATGACGTACCCTTTAGCATTTGTATGAGACACAGGAGGCTTTAAACTAACTCTAACTTAAACCCGGCCATGGGAACATGAGCAGATCAGAGCAACTGTTCCACCTGGGAGAAAAAAGGGTCCTATGTTTCCTGCTTTTCCCAAAAAGGGTCCTATGTTCCCCCAATATGTATGTGACTGGGGAACATAGGACCCTTTTTCAAAAAAAACGGTCGTATGTTCCCGGTCTTTTTCCACCATTACTGAAAAATTCCATGGCAAATAGGCCCATGTAGGCCTACAGGCTAACCCCTAACCCTAACCTAGGTATGTATTGCTACAGGGGAACATAGGTCCCTTTTTGGGAAAAATGGGGAACATAGGACCTGGGGAACATAGGGATGACCCCTTCCACCTAGCACAGTATAAGTAGTGTCAAGTCCTGAGTAGATCAGAGGTCGGGGTCGAGTGTTGAGTCACACACAGGACCTTTACCCAGGAGACTCGTTCACGTTCTGTCTCCAGATCTTTTCCTCAACCTCACCGAGCAGTTTTCTTGCCTAAACCTAACCCAAGTGTTGCATCTGGTGCTGAAGGATACTCTGTGTGTTATCCACTCAGCAGAGCTTGCTTGTTTCCTTCCATGTTGTGTCAGTGAAGACAACAATGACCACATTTACTAAGACAGCAGGGCTTGCATGAGATAAAAGTGATAACCGCATCTTAAAAATGCCCCCTGCGCCATATGAGCCTTGTGCGCAGTGAATATCAATGTATGCATTCGGTCATCACAAAGCAAATATTTCATTTGCTCCGTCCAAACAGTTTTGAGGTATATACAGATCCTCAGGGGAACTAATAAAATCCCGGCTGATCCTGGGAGTCAAGACTTGCAGTGTTTCGACGTTTAAATATCGTATAATAGGCGTCCAGTATTTTTAATTTTACTTCAGAGGGGAAAAGGTTCTTTAGTAGCGCCAAAAGCCTGCGTTTTACTGCCGTGAGTTGTATCTGTAGCCTAGCAACATGATCTCATTGACCATTAGCTCATCCCGTGTGTGCTTCGTGTGTGTTTGTGTGTGTGTTCGTGTTGTCGGTTGTTGGAATCTGCATCGTGCGGAGGCAGCTTTGAGCTTATATAGCTCACTTTGTTATATCGCACTGCATCCCTACAGGGGCACGTGATGGCAGACATGAAGGGAGAACACAGTGCTGATTACAGAGAAGACACACATAAAAAGACATGAATTATTAATCGAAATGTGCGTATAAACCATTCACTGTATATTTTGTATGAACACCATTCACTCGTGTGCCATTAGAGATCTTTTAACGGCGATCATGACAACAACAAACCCAAGATTTTAGGAAAACTCTCCCAGGAAATCTGTGTTTATCCGCAACTTTGACACAAGACTTATGCAATAATGAACCTTAATAGCGACCACAGTATATCGTGGAATTGGAGTTTGAATTTCCCAAACGTGGCACCAAGTTTCCTCCATTCACAGTCGTCCAAAGTGCTGCGATCGCCGCCGTTTTTTTTTCTCTTACATCTCCTCTCTCCTCATTAAGGCGCGGCGCCCGAGCTGTCCTTCCAGAAATATAATTGAAAGCCGGGAGAAAGGCAAATGTTGCTTTAATCTCATTTGCAGGCGAACAATGGGCCCGGGACTGCGCTAAATTCATAAAAAGTGGCTTTAATGCAATGAAATTTAATGAGGTAATTTGTGACGGGGGCGAGATGGTGGAAGCGCCCCGCCGCGCGCGAGGGTACACGCGCACACATACATGAGGGCGGACACACACGCGCGGAAACGTAAAGCCGTCACGTTCTATGAATATTTATAAAAGAGGTGAAAGAGAGAATAATCAGCCAGACAGGAGTTTTTTTTAAAATCTAAGTGGACTTGAATGGAGCACTCGTTCGTGTGCGTGAGCTGAGTCACGCTCGCAGCCGAAAAACCTGATCATCAAGGTCCACACACTGACACAGCATTCAGAATTTTAGCCTTCGCTGTCAATGGGTGTGATGGGAGACCCTTCACGCCCTGCAGGCATACCCTTGTGCACACGAACACATTTTAACGCGTCTGTTGGGATGCTCCTTTTTGATGAAGCACAGATGGGATTAGGTCCTTAAATTTGATGATCAGAAAAAAAAAAAAATGACCATGGTTTTTTACGGCTTCATCTGTCATAACCGCCCAGACTCGACCTCCGGTGCGTCCGAGGCAGTCAACAGCGCTCCCCGGTCCGACACACACAGACGCCAGATGGCGCCGTCCATCTCGCTCGCTCTGCAACCATCTGACGAGCACTTTTTGGAGCAGCCGGTACAGCGTATTGTATTTTAGTCAGCAAAAAATAGCTATGGTGTCTTTCTAAAGTAACTGAGAGCTGGAAAAAATGGCCTCCAAACACCAGAAAGTGGCACAGTAAAACTATTCCACTAACCTAGGCTAGTCACTTGGCGACTCCCAAGGGTAGTGCATGAGCTAACCGCTAACAATAGCTCCCCAAGGTTTTTTTTTTCTATTTTCCCAGTATTTTTCTGGATTGTACATCACTTAATCTGATAAATAGTTTTATTAAAGAGGGGACAAAACAAGCTAACAAACTTCCAAACTCTTTTTTTTTTTAGCAAACTTGGTAGCTCGATCGCTAATGGGACAGTAAGTTTACACAATTTAGTAGCAGTAGTAAGTATTTGTAGCATCAACTGTCCACAAACCAAAGAGAAGAAGCTTTGATAAAAATGGAAAACGACAGAAAACAGTCACTCATGCCTAGTGAAACAGGGGCCAGTGTTAGCATGCTCGAAGCTAACGGAGCTAACAGAGAATTCAAAAGGGTTTTGCAGGTTTTCGAGGATTTTGAGGAATATTAGAGTTAGAGTTGCATTTTCAGAGATAACTGGCGTTTGCAGAATCAGGGTTTGAGAGCTCATCTTATTTTGTGACTCGAAAACATTGCTGGACTCAAAACGCGACAGCCAGATGGATTGGTAGCGGCACCGCGACGCCGTCTTCTTCTTGGCATTCTCACCAGCTTACTTAAACTTGCTGTGAAATCATCTACTCGTTGGAGATGATTTCTGATAGTAAGAAAATTAGATGTTGAGAGAAAGTCAACTCCAGAATGCTGCGTCTCTTTAACATATACCAGTTACTTTTTCCTATATTGAACGTCGATGTTTTGGAGGGTGAAAAGGGAAGAATAACACAATCGTGTTATAGGGAGATGTAAAATAAATCAGTGCTTTCAGCTTACGCTGGATTGTTTTCATTAAGCAGCAAAAACAGTAGGCCTCATGAATACAGTCATCAATAGTGCTCATATATTCCAGTCGGGTAGCCTACATGAGTACATTCCACTTCTTGGCAGCAGACCCGCTGACTTCCATTTTTATTATGAATGAATTGAGACTGAATGCTGAAATTAAACGCTATGAATGATTCTCTTTTACTCACATTTCACGACCTACATTCGGTAACCTAATGAGTGCTCCCAAAGCTGCAAGTGCGGGATTTTACACCGAGGAGTTCACATATACAGTGTGCGTGTTCTCTCGGGTGCAAGTGAATGATGTTCGGCTCAGAGGTAGCACCGAATCGGGGGAGGGAGTGCACTGTTTTCTTTGGATTGTCTTGAAATATTATTTTTTTTACTACATTCCCCACCCCCCCGCTGTCCCTCCGCTCTCCACAAGAGTCGTGTAACTTTTTCAGCGGTTGCAACGATCCGTTTGAATCACGCACTTTTACATTTGACTTTGCGACAGCACAAACACACGCTCGTCTTTCTGTGCCGCCGAGCCGACGGTGCTGCTGCTGCTGCCTTCGCTTCCCCCTGCAGAAGCCAATAACAGTTTAACTGTACTGTCACTCAGCGGCACAGAGCGGGAGGGAGAGAGAGGGATGAAAGTGAAAAGGGAGGAGAGGGGAGAGCGAGACAAGGAGAGAGGGAGAGATTAAAAGCAGAGAGATGGATGAGACGGAGAAAGGAAGTGAGGGCGGGGCGGGGAGAAAAAAAAAAAAGAGGTGGTGGACGCCGGAGCGAGGAGCAGATGAGAAAATGTGACGGAGGGAGACGGGCGAGAGGGAAGGAAAGAAAGGGCGATGGAGGTAAAGAAAGGAGGGAGAGAAAACCTCGAGTTGAGTACAAGTGCAGTGGAGAGGAGAGCAGAGTGGTGGTCGATGCTAGCAGCTTTATAACAGCAGCGTTAGCGGCTAAAAAACTCTGCCAGGTCTCCATCGATCACAGGTCACCGCAGGCTAAAAGGACCCAGCGCTCACCCTGCTAGCCAACTCCAACTCCCACAATCCATTTAGAGCCTCACACAGCGGCGTATAGAGTCATATAATGAACTTAATTATACGATATATACAAATGTAAGTAACATATAAATTACATTTATGGAAATGAAGCGTGTTAAATGCTGTTAAATCAGTCCAGAGACGCTCCAGCAGCATCGCGTGCATCCTCTTCACTGGACTAAAGCGGACATGAAAAGTCTGTCTCGAGCCGGCTTCTATTCTATTACATCTAATGATTCAGAGTAATCTGCGTCCCAAGATTAAATATCCCCTTCCACCCTACCTCAGCCAGCCCTCCAGGCTCCATTAGCCAAGAGATGAGGTGAGGACGGGCGACATTATCTTAACTGAGGTGAATCACCTTCCCACCGGCTCCATAGGAGTTAATAACGCTCTCATCTGGGGAATGGGCCGGAGAGGGAAGAAAAAGGAGAGGGACCTTCCCCGCTGTACCAATATGGGCTTCGGGTCAAGGTAAATGGGTGTGGTGGCGGTTTGTAATGAAGCGGGCAGACACACAGGAGTCACGGTCACCCTCTCTGGAGTATATTTGGCGTCGGTGCACGCGTCATTTCAGTGCACACGTGTGCTATGTGCTGTTTGTGTGTGTGTGTTCATGCGTGTTGCGGTGCCGGTCGAGAGCGACACTGAGGAGCAGCCGAGCGGTAAATGAAGTCCAGCTACTGGATGTTCATCCCTCTGTAGGGACACCAGAGACGTCATGTAGGGTTTTATATATGTAGATTGCCCAAAGTAATGGCAGTCGAGGTTTCACAATCTACAATATTTAAGATATTTTATAGGGAATACATGTCTTTCAGGTCCAGTGTGTAGGGTTTAGGGGGGATCTTTTGGCAGAAATGGAATATAACACACTGTACATACCTGTGTATCATGAGCGTCATCACCAGAAAGTAAGAGTTGTAGTGTTTTTGTTGCCTTAGAATGAGTTTTAGATTTACGGAGAGAACGGGTCCAATTCCTCGGAGTTCTTCAGAGTTGCATAACCATGTTTCTACAGTAGCCCAGAATGGACATACCAAACATTGGCTCGAGGGACAGCCTTTCACGATTAGGGTTAGGGTTTGTTGGAGGTGAGGGGTGTTCAGTTATATGATAGGACTTACTGAAGACGAGAATACAGATTGAATAAATAAATGATTTAATAATCAAGACAAGTGTTAAAACATGCTGTTAGACATACTGCTGGTCGTATCTTTATTGATAAGGGATGGCAATGTCAGTCGGTTATTTGGTCCACAACTTTGGTCTGGAATGGATTTGTGGTTGCCAGATGATGATGTAACCCAATGACTTTCAAGCAAACGCAACAATGAGGCTGACATTTCTTTTTTCAGTGAAATGTCGTGAGTATTCGACAGATTTTGATGCATTTTGTTGCAGATGTTCGTGATGTCCAGGAGATCAATCCAGATGACTTTGTTAGTTTGCGTTCAGCAAAGGATGGTGATCGCTTAACTTTTCATCCAGCACCGTAACCTGCCATCAGGCCCAGCTGCACCCAACATGGTATCACTACAGTTTGTGAAGTGTCAACCTGCTTTCTTGACCCTCAACACGACAATCTTTCGTAACACAATCTGGGGGTTCTCATCCAGACTGTAGTTAGGTTTAGGCAACGAAAGCACTTTGGTAAAGATTAGGAAAAGATCTCTT
Source organism: Lagodon rhomboides (assembly GCA_039737535.1). NCBI lineage: Eukaryota > Metazoa > Chordata > Actinopteri > Spariformes > Sparidae > Lagodon > Lagodon rhomboides. The sequence goes on along the minus strand of CM077792.1, from coordinate 7,463,833 downwards.
CACTTTGTCTCAAAAGTTAATCTGTAGTATTCATTTTGTTTAAGGTTAGAGAAAGATCATCATTTTGTTATACGTTGAAAGCTTCAGTTCATCAATTCCTGCCAAAATACACATCCAGTGTTGGCGAGCTTACGTTCTAGAGTAGCGAACGTGGCGAACATCATTAACATTGCGATTGTGAGTATGTTAGCATGCTGACATTAGCAGTTAGCTCAAAGCACCACTGTACCTAAGTAGGCCTACAGCCTCTCAGAGCTGGTAGCTTTGGCCATAAACTCTTAGCCTAGCGAGATGTGACCAGCCAATCACACCCTGTAAGGAAAAACACACTTCGCTGTGGTGTTTCTCCAGAATATCGCCTGCTCACTCTCAGTGTTCTCTGTTCGATGCTGCTGGAACACATTTGTATGCATATTTAATTTGACGGTCACAGACTCTCTCTACAAGCTTTGATATAATAAGACACGCGACCATATGTCACGTTACAACGAGAGGCGTTCGATTTGAGGTATGGTATGTCTGCATGAAATATGCATGTCAAGATGTCGAGATTGTCTTTATACATTAACAATCAGACTCAAGCCCCGTTCTGATTGCTCTCGATCCAATAAATTCCACGGTAGATAACCTCAGAGTCCCGCACTGACGCCACTACAATCAGCGACGAGTGCCAGGTTGTTCCAGACACCTTTCCCCCCCTTCTCCCGCGCTGCCGTCTCCCCGCCGCAGACGCGCACGCCTCGCCCACCTATATGAAGTGACACTAATGGAGCGTCCCGTAATCTGCTCCATCCATCTATCAGTAATGGGCCGTGCTATCAATCCAGCTCAGGTGTGGGAGGAGGGGTGAGGGGAGGGGGGGGGTAGTATCCGTAGTCACCCTCATCGTAGCAATCCCTCATAAGAGGTGTAATAACCATTCTCCGGGGTAATCTCCGCCGGGATGGGACGGGTTTCCAGCCAGCCTTGACCCCCGGTGACACCGCGGCTGATGATGATGTCATTTCCTCCAAATAGGCTCCTTGTCTTCGAGCGTGTGTGTGTGTGTGTGTGTGTTTTTGCGAGACGACCGCTCATGAGTAGAGGTCAAAGCTCTGATCTCATCCGTCTCCCTCAGCACGCTGATTGAATCGAATGACCAGAGAGAGATACGGAGAGAGTGTTCAAAGTTGAGCGAGCTTGCGTTTGTGCGTGTGTGTGTGCGCGTGTGTGTGTGCGTGCAGGTTTCTCATTACTCCGAGGAGAATATGAAGCAGGTGTTCAGCTGATTCTCCTGTTTGTGAGCAGGAAGTAGCAGGAGGCTTCAGCTCTTCCAAGCTTCCTGTATTAATGAGCGCGTTCCTGTGAGGAGTGCCAGCAGTGCCGGACAGCTCGCTCGCTCTGCCGCGGCTTTTTCATCTCCGGGATAATGGAAAACACAAAGACTCGCTCTCGCTCGTCCCCTCCGAGTTCGCATTAATTCACCGGGCGCTTCGTTGGCATGACGCTGGGACTCCGTACAGCGCTGACACGCGCTGTGACAGAAACGAAATTGCATTCATTACGGAGCAACATATCAAAAAAAAAACATAAGGATGACTGCTTCACTTTTCCCTCCCGTTTCCCGTCACTCCTCGCAAGAGGCGCACGCTGATTATTCTAATCACAGGTGCTTGTAACTTTTAAAGGACTCGGCTCTTTGCTGGGTTTATTTTTATCAGCGGTAATTGCACGGCAGCTTGTTTTCCTCAGGTTGCCTGTTGTCGGTCCAGTTTTCCGCTCCGTTGTCTCCGTTTGCCGTCTTAATGAGCGCGGTGTTGCGAGGGGCGCCGGAGATCCACGACCTGTTTACACACCTTTCAGTTTACCCATCTTGTCGGGCCGACATCAATCTTTATAATAACTCCGCCCGTACGCGTCAAGCTAAGTAGCGTCTAATGGATGCGGGGCCGAGTTTTATTAAAATAGGTCTTTTCAGGGGGATGAAATGGCAACATTAGCAGTTTTAATGAGAGGCAAATGTGATGCTAATTCAATGAAATTCTTCATTTTCCATTCGCAGCCGAAATAAAAAGCAGCCGCATGAGTTAACTACTTTGGAAATAAAAGACAAAGGAATCATTAACTGCTAAAAATGCACATTTGTACAAACATTTGAGGAAGTGCTCGCTGACATTTGCACATTAGAAAACGAGAACACGCTTTTTAACAAGACAGCAAATGTGATGCAAATGTGGCGCGGCTCCCTCCGTTGCTTTTATTTAATTCTTTGAGAATGGATGCTTTTAACAAAATGTATTACGGCACAGGTCTGTCTAGATGTCTGCTCTCATCACTGATGTGGACAGCAGCAGACCTGCATGGCTTTCTGTACGACAGAATGGACCCAGGGAACTGGGAGTACTGACCTAAAATTAGGCATTGTAAAAGCGATCAGTTGCGTCTTTGGTGATCTGATCATGAAGGCACGGAGGCATCTTGACATGAGGGACTACTTTTGTTCTGGTCTTGCTTCCTTACTCTTCCTACAAAATCAATTTCTTTTTACACAAATAAAGAAAGAACTTATTGTGTAACACACGCTGAATTCCAAGAAGGCCCAGAATTTCTCATAATCAGCTTTTCACAAAGTTTATGAACGTTCTCCTGATTCAACGACTCACAAAATGGAACAACTTTATAAGGGAGTCTGGAGAATTGCTATCCCCCTTTGTCCCCTTGCTGTTGTAGACTGCAGTTGATGTGGCGGTTATGAAATTAATACGAAAGACATGAACACCGTGCACCATTTACACTGACACCACTATATAGAGTGACCTCTCAGCACCCCCAACTGTGACTGATTTCATACGTCCCTGTACTATTGGGTGAAGATATTGTCCAAACATGTGCTTTGGGATGGAAATATGTGAAAACATATAGCATCATTCCTTTCAGCAAATGCCCCCAAACAACATATGTCTACCCTCTAGGGACAACAACCCCATTTACTTTGTCACTTAGCGTAAATACATACGAGGAACATTCAAGATGTCGGAGCCAGATGTTGAAAATGTGCGAATGCATCCATCTCTGCAAGATGCCTACGCAACCGGTACTCCTGACATGGTGTAACAATGGGGTGAGGGAGCATGGATCTGTATGGATGGTGAGGTGAGGACAGTGGATCTATTGTCTCATCAGAAGTCAATGAGATTCAGTCTTTTATGTGTTATTGCTATGATTGCACCACTACAGTACACGAGATATTCTCATTCTGGTAATTTTTTGCAAGGATTGGATTCCAAATTGTGATCGGACCATCAGAGGTGCATATACAGACGGGAAGAACCTGAATAAATGAGTGGAGAAACATTACAAACTAAGGCTCTGCCATGCTGTGGGGGTCATTTCTCTGGCCGTTGTTCTGAGATCACCTTTAGCCTATTGGAAACATTTCCATCTCCAATGGGGTGGTCTCTCCCAGGATGACCATGCCTCCACCCATAGGGCACGAAGGTTCACTGGAGGAAATGATTTCAATCATATGGCCTTCGCAGCACCACATCTCAACCCAAGTGAACACATTCAGGAGTTTTTGGACAGACGCGTGAGACAGCGCAAAAACACAAATGAGGGAAAACTTTTGGAAGACTGGTGTTCATCCCTCAAGTAGGGAGTAGTGCGTCAATTAAATGTTGGACTTTGACGACAGAGACCTTTATTTGCAGCCATTGTTGTTTTCCTTTCACCATGATCTTCTGTAACCAGTAGTTATTATTTTAACTTTGACAAGGAAGGTCAGCTAATTGTGTAAATGTTGTCATGGTTTTGAAAGGCACGGGAAACTAAATCCTTCTGTTGATAGGGACGTCACATCAGAAAACACTTGTATGTGACGTCCTGGAGGGCGATGACAAACAACATTTTTTGCTGTGTTTTTAATTTGAAAAGACTTGGTGCAAAACGTTGACCTTGACCGCATAAGAAAAGAACATTTCCATCGATGCTCTTCCAGATCGTGTTGCGTGTCGGATGCTGCACTTGTCCATGTGCACGGTCCGCAGTCAGACTGATAGAAGTTTCATCGAGAAGTCGGCGTCTTCAGCGTTCGTCTTTGTTTTTTTGCAAAGCAGATTGCAAACTTCTTTCCATCACTTTCTTTTTCCTTTCCTCCCTCCCTCTTCCCTGTTTTCCTCCATCCCCCTTTTCCTTTTTCCAGGGGTGTCCCCCCTGCTGGTCATCTCTGTTGCACTGAGACACATTTCTGTTGGACACACAGGCACTTATAGAAAAAAGGAGACTGTTTTTTCGTCTACTGTATCGCTCCGTCAGCTCCGTCGCTCCTTAATTGATCTTTAATAAGCTAACTTGTCTTCCTTCGGTGACAAGCATCAGCCTGTTAGCTCGCGTTTTAGTCTTCCCACCCAGTTAGCTTGTTTCCTCTTCTCTCGGGGGTCCCACGAGGCTGAGAAACAACCTCATTCAGAGCTGCCAGTTTTGGTTTTAATCACCGAGCGTGTGTGTGTGTGTGTATGTGTGCGAGTTTCCTATTAATAGAACGAAAAAGAAACAGAAACTTTACCCGGGCTTTTTATTTAATCACTCACAGACAGAGAGTCGGATCCAGGAGGATTTATTCATGCTGAGATCAGACGGTTAAGTATTTTGCTCTTAAATATGCAACACTGCCACTCGGAGATTTCGTTCTCGAACACACAGTTCGACGTTCGGGCCGGTTCATGGCAGCGTTGTGTTCTGTTGCTGTTAGGTAAATGCATCATGTGATTGCGGATAAGCCCATATCATGGCCCAAGTGAAGGATAACTGGTGAAAATATAATGATGTGGATGAAAATAAGACGTCTGCACTTTTCCAGAGATTTTTTCCCTTACGGCAAGCTTAGATGATTTTGTCAACTAAAGTCACACTTCAACAGGAACTGAAGCATCAGAATGTTTAAATCCTGATCTGCTGTGCATATGGTCGTGTGTGTGTGTGTGTGTGTGTGTTTGCGTGCACATGATGGAGGTTAAGAGCGACAATGGCCACATTGTTTCTCGCAGCAGCTGTGATCGGTTAGAGTCAGACACAGAGAGATTGTGTGTGTGTGTGTGTGTGTGTGCTTTCCGCGGCGTCCATGTGGTGCCAATGTGACTGCAGGATGGTCGCACCTCACTAATCATGACATCATGGTTTCCACTGGGCCGTTTCCATCTCTCCTCGCTCTGTCTTCTGCCCTCCCTCTGTCTCTCCATTCATCTCCTCTGACGCTGAACTTCCTGTCTCTGGAGGGCAAAGCGTCCCGCGTCTGCACACTCCGAATTTGCTGTATTTCTCTTTTTCCCTTTTTTTTTTCCTTTTCCTTCTCTCGCTGTCTTTTTTCTCTGTAGCCTTGTGGTCTGCCAAGGCAAAAAGGGGGGAAAATCTTTCGAGCGAACAGACGGACAGGAGAGTCGAAAAAAATGAAGGACGTGCTGAAAAAGAAATGAAGGAAGGATGGTGGGATTAGGGCACTCAGAGCAGGATTGGTGTCTTTTACTGCCTGGCACAGCGCTCACCGAGGCCCACCCACGGCAACGAGGGAATCAACACATGCCCACATTCCTACTCGAGCTTGCGGCACACACACAATTTAGCAGAGACTGGCATATAATCACACGTGCTCTCTGCAATCACACATGTGCAGTTTGACAAACACGCTATTTCCCCCTGTGACCCTTTGTGAAGACACTATGTGAAAACAACAAACACATTTTGACCAAATGTCGGTGCTAGTCAATTGGACAGGGGGTTGCTGAAATCACTACAAGTCATGCTTTTGAACCATACAACGTTTCATGGTAGGCTGTCAAGAGGATATTTAGATATCTTACTTTGAAAGGTTCAAATCTTAAGTTTTGGTTAGTTGGTTGGTTGATTGGTTGGTTGGTTGGTTGGTTGGTCTGTTGGTTGGTTGGTTGGTTGGTTTGTTGGTTGGTTGGTTTGTTGGTTGGTTGGTTGGTCTATTGGTTGGTTTGTTGGTTGGTCTGTTGTTTGGTTGGTTGGTTGGTCTGTTGGTTGGTTGGTCTGTTGGCTGGTTGGTTGGTCTATTGGTTGGTTTGTTGGTTGGTCTGTTGTTTGGTTGTTTGGTTGGTCTGTTGGCTGGTTGGTTGGTTTGTTGGTTGGTCTGTTGTTTGGTTGTTTGGTTGGTCTGTTGGTTGGTTGGTTTGTTGGTTGGTTGGTCTGTTGGTTGGTTGGTTGGTTTGTTGGTTGGTTGGTTGGTTTGTTGGTTGGTTGGTCTGTTGGTTGGTTGGTTGGTTGGTTGGTTGGTTGGTTGGTTGGTTTGTTGGTTGGTTGGTTGGTCTGTTGGTTGGTTGGTCTGTTGGTTGGTTGGTTGGTTGGTTGGTTGGTTGGTTGGTTGATTTGTTGGACCGGTTATCTTTTGTGTGGATACGGATAAAAGGACGGATTCTGGAAATTTTTTCTTACTTTCTGTAACATTGTGAAATGGAGTGTTTTCTGACATTTTCTTTAATTTCTCAGAGAATAATGCATGGATCTTAATGAAAAAAGATCTGGCATATTTAGGCCGGTATCTATGTGTTAGTACAACTGATGCAGATCCTAGATCTGTTGAGCTTAAATTATGTCTAAGCACTTTGTAGGTGGTTTACAATTACGATTGGTACAAGGCTATCGAGTTTGATTTTGGTCTAGGTTTGATTGAATTAAAGAGAACTGTTTGGTCTCGGTGGAGGTATGCGCTTTACTGGGTGCCATTCTAGTATCTCAAAGTAATGCATGTAAAGAACTGATATTGGACATCAAGGCTATCGTCACTCCCCACAACGAAGCACCAAGCTCAGCCGGCAGAGAGCGGGGAGAGGTCGTATTAACTTTATCATGAGGGAACAATGGGGCAGATCTTATACAGAAGGTAAATGATTGGGAGGAGATGGAGGTTTTTCAGGCAGCAAAAGACTGAACAGAGCACTAAAGCCCACTGAGGAATGTGATTATGATTTTGGGCAACATAAATAAAATTGATTTGATAGCTTAACTACGCCGCAGTGATTAAATGGAATGCAAAAGATATATGTTGCAGAGGGATGCGAGAAGGCCTCCACTGATAAATGGATAGGACATGTTTTTGGTTTTCCTCCTGGTTCAAGCCGAGGTTACACCTGTCGAAATCACTGGAAAGGCGCCGTATTTATGCCTGGCTAAAGTTTACACGATGATAAGGGAACTTGTCATCCCGAACATGCGCGCGTACTCCCACAAACGCAAAACGACTATTGACAAAACTCCACATTTTAAGCTGACAGTTTCTCTCCCTGACACATTCAAGCTCACTCCTACAGCCTGCTGGGCCCCCGAGGTCACATTCAAATGATGACACTGTCACTTCTGCAACAGCCAACATTCGAGCTCCCGTCTTCTTACTCACAACCCCAGAGCTGCGGAGGAGTTTGTGGGGGTTTTCGGGGAGGGGGGGGAGTGACAGGAGATCAGCCCCGGGATAGTGCTCCGTCAGCGGGCAGGACTCAGACAGAACCCTGGCTCTGTCAGGGTGGAGGTGGTGGAAGGTTTTGGAGCATCACAGAGCAGCCTGAGGAGAATATCAAATTCAGTGAAGAAAAAAAAAAAAAAACGTTCTTCCCTGCGTTTATTCTCTTTATCGTTCGCATACCTTCCCATAAAAGCACTCATGCTGTTTCTTTTCCCCTCACCTAACCCCCCGTCTCTCTTCTTATAGAAAACGCCGCTCCTCTCGGCGCAATGCGACAATAAATTGAAATAAATAAAAACAAAATCACCTCGTTCCAGTGTTGTTGTAAAAAAAAAAAGTGCACTGTCTTCCGTGCAGATGTTACTGTAAAATATTTTCATAGGGTTCAGCCGTAATCTCTTTTTCTATGAAAACATCACTTTGGCGCTCGTTAACAGTTTGACTGTAGCTGTGTTTACTGGGATTGCGGGGCTCGTAAATGGATTTACAGACAGGTTTAACTGCGCTGAAGCAGGTGACCACAACATACTGTAGAGCCGTGTGCAGTATGTGGAGGAACGGGCAGTAGATAATACAAGCTGACAATTTCTGGTAGTCGATCAGTCATGCTGTGTGTACTGTTAGACTGAACGCCATGTGACCAAACGCTTATTGACTCACTTATTCAATTGTTCAATTATTTGCAGGAATGGCCCTTTAATCACTGTCTTTGTTGCATCCGTCATCCAGTTATTCAGCCAGATCTCATTAGTGCATAATGGGAGATCAAATGGGTGCTGTCGCCACCTCTGTGATTGGTTGATAGGACTATACCCCCGCTGACTGAGTGATCGGCGGCGGATAGCACACGGCCTCTTCGGTCGCACACACCTCACACCGCCTCTTCTCTCCTCGGTGCCTCCTCCTGTCCATCATAACCCCTTCCACACTTTTCCATTTTAAGCAGACACAGAAGTAAAGAGAGACAGGGGAATAAAGCGGTGAGAGGAAAATGAGCGTAATGACAGGTCGTCATCAGGGAAGAGAAAAGGAGGAAGAAAAAAGTTATTACAGAAAGGAGAAATTTGCTGGAAAAGGGTCTGAATATATAAATAAAAAAAGAAATTAAGAACCTGCATTTGCTTATGTTTGGATCCCCATTCAAATCTGCGCCCGGGGGTGTGTTTGGTTTTGTAACTGGTGTGCGCCGGCTCGGCTGGGTGGGTGGCTGCGTGTGGAATGCAAAGCTTTGGCTTTACCACCAGCTGTGAACTGAGCAGCGTATAGAAGTAAAAACCCTATATCCATAAATACAGTTGCAGCAATAATGGGAAGGGTGAAGCCTCTTATAGCCTCCAGTCGTGTGGCGTCTGCCTGCAGGAGCTCCGGTTTACAGCCTGGGCATTATCCGCCATGATGCCGTGGTAAATAAAAAGGTGAGCAAAAGCGTTGCGCGAGGCTCAGGCGTAAGGCAGCGGCGTAAACAAGAATCAATTACATCCGCACAAAAGCGCTGATTTATATTCGGCCCTTAAACAAATCCGTCCTCCAATAACTTGCTCCGGTTTGAAGCCACTCATTGTAATGTTCACAATGAATTCACATCATAAAGATTTTTATCATCTCGGAAAAAAAAAAAGTTGTTAAAGGTTGGTAAACACCATTCCGCGCTCGTAAAGAAGGGTGGTTTGGATTTAGTGTGGTTTACACTCCGGATCCCTTTGTTGTGGCTGGCGTCCCATTTGTTGCCTGACACCGTAAAAACCTTTACACGTTGTATCAGATAGAGTCGGAGACTGTATGAGCTGGTGGGGAATTTAATAGCACAAGTGGAACCCTTGAAATACTTGGGTGGGAGGTAGGAAAGGTCAGTGGGCTGTACTGTGTGTGTGTGTGTGTGTGTCTCTGCCTGGCACGGTAACGAGATTACCGGTCATGGGAAAAGCTCTTCCTTCATGTGTGTGGTGACGCTGGTTTGTGTTCTGGGAGCGAGGAAAGCACCACATGTGAAGCCTGTGAAACCAGCGCTAGCAGCTCACCACCTGATTGAGATTGCGGTGGGTGGGATCCGCGGTTCTTGGGGTTCACTCTAGCCACGCTAGCAGCGTGGCTCCATGGGTGGAAATGCCAGGCTGTCAGTTCGAAGGTCTACCACATCAGTTCGTATTTACTGATCCAAACAACTATCAAATGCATTTTGCGGACGTTCACGGTCACCAGAGGAAATGGTCTTGTGGATTTGGTGATGCCCTGATCTCCTGTAGTGCCACTGTGACGTTGGTAGTTGGGTTTGAATGAAATCTCTTGACACCTGTTTGATAGCTACCCAAGCTAATATCCATGCTACTGCTATCCATGCTAATGATATGACTATTAACCACGCCCAGAGGTCTGCGAAACCGGGGCTGCAAAACCCCAACCCTCCCCCCAAGGGGACTTTTAAACACCTTGGTAATGCTCTGACTTTCCATCCATCAGGTCAACATATTGATGGTTCAATAATATCACCAAATACTTGCAAAACTAAGGACGCTGCCCAGAGCCTCACCTGTACTTTGTATTTAGTGCTAATTTGTAAATGTTAAAATGATGACATGCTAAACCAAGATGATGGACGAAGTAAAAAGTACTATTGCCAAACATCAGCTTGCTAGCATTAGCATTGTGAGAACATTAGCATGATGATATCTGCATTCAGCTGTGACTCAGTCACACATAGCTACTAGCATCATCATACATGGCCTATAGGCCTAACCGTTTATACTTTCATTTTGAGTGTTCTACAAAAAGTGGTAACGTTCTTTAATTTTCAAAAAACAGATCATTGTTTTACTTCCTGTTAATTGCTGCAGCACCTCTATTCACCCTCTTTCTGACTGCTCAGTTTTAGTGCCTGTCTCATTGAGGTCCCCCTCTTGAAAAGCCCACTGCGCTCTGATTGGTCAGACGTCACAGGCCTGAGCAGTGTTTATACATGAGTTCTGCCTGTGTTTCTAAAGCACCTTGACCTGCTTTGTAACAGAAAAAAGACATAGAAATCTCCTTCTCTGCAATGCCAGACCTTTAATCTTGTTTTATTTAGTTTGATTTTGTTTAGCCGGTGACGTTATCGTCCGTGCGACCACGGCGGTCTCTGCTCACTACGTCTCTTGTCCCAATCAAACTGGAAGCGTTACTGCACCAGCTCTCGAACTGAAGAATGAAATAGCCTGGATATTAGACGACTGGTTTTCATCCACCGGCTTTATTTATATTTCCAGTTTGGGCACGAAAAGTGCTGAGTGAAAAATGCCAAAAAATCTCATCCAGTTCTCGGGAGCGCATTTGCATAAAAAGTACATCTCATCGAGTTGGAAATGGCTGAAAACTTGTGACACACTTCAATGGAGGAAATATAATTCAGTGTATGATTCAAGTAAGAGTTTCTATTCGAACAGATTGTTGAATTTAGTCTACCTTCGCTGTGGGCTTGAACTTCCGTGAGGCTTTTGCAGTGAGGCTGCAGACCCAACACGACTGCCACTGATATCTGACTGGATCTAACCTGGTGTTAGTTACAGATAGGACCCGTGTCTGGTTACAGCTCCTCTTACACTCATTACACTGATGGACTGTAACTCTATCTCTCTCTCTCTCTCTCTCTCACTCACACACACAGACACACACGCACACCCATGCTGGTAATTAATTGACACATGAGTTACGGCCCATGTAAACCCGAGGGAGTGTTATCAGGAAACACACCAATAAAGAGTGTGCGCATACACACACACACACACACGTGCAGTGAGCTGTGATCGCGCGTACACAGAGCTTCCACATCTCCTCTCCTATTACACCCACACACACACACACACACACACACACACATCTAAGAGTTTTCGTAATGAACATAAATTGAATGATGAGTCATTAGTGTTGGTTTCTCATCTTATCCTCCTGAAGCTATTTTATCCATCGGTGTGCGTGGATGTGTGTGTGTGTGTGTGTGTGTCCATGTGTGGGATCAAAGTTCAGCTCGTGCGTACGTCAGGATGTGCACGCAAGTCACACCATGTAACGCCACGGCTTATAAGGAATGTGTGTATTATTGCAAGGTCTCTTTATTTTTGTGTGGTCGAAGTGTGTGTGTGTGAGAGAGAGAGAGAGAAGAGAGAGAGAGAGAGAGGAGAGAAATAGAGTGTGGTGGTGTTCCTGTGTGAGTTAAAGATGACCAGAGGCAGAGAAAGATTGTTTCGTGTGCGTGTGTGTGTGTGTGTGTGTGTGTGCATGTGTGTGTTGGCAGCGCTCGTTCTCCTCAGAGCACATTCCACCGCAGACCACAAAATCCCTCCTTGTCCTTTCTCTAGCCTTCCTCGCTCTTTCATTCTGTTTATCCTCTCTTATCTCTCCCTCCATCTCTCCCTCTCATCCTACCTCCAACCCTCAGCATCTTTTTCTTCCCCCCCTTCCCTTCCCTCTCTTTTTGCTCTCTCTGTTTCTCTCTCCCTCTTTTCCATCTTGCCCAAAAGGTAGAAAATTCGTCTCCGGCGGATTCAGACTCTCTCTCTCTCGGCGGGGTGACTGAGAGTTTCTTTTCGGCGGAGTTCAGCTCAGTTTAGAGCGGGGATCGCTCTGCGTCTGGTTTCGGGCCGCTCGCCGGCGTTAACCGGCCGAAGCTAGACAATATGGTTTCGAGAAAGAACGTGACCTATCAAGTGATTGTGATTCAGAGTCTCACTCCGCCCGTTAACCTCTCGCACCACCCCGAATCCTCTCCCGTAATCGGCCCCTACAGCTGTCTACACACTGTAAAATTCACAGACGTTTTAGCGGCTAAAATATGGCTTCCCGTTCGGGGAATCGGTCTTTTTTTTTTCTTTTTTTGGCTAACAGCGCCGCGGGCTACTTCTCCTCTTTTGCTGCCTCTTTTGCTTTCTCTTCTACTGCGATACCTCGGCGCAGACACGCTCGCTACACAGTGGTGACACCACCAGGGGAGTGTGTTATTGTCTCCCACCGTATGGCTGTTTTAAATGGCAATTTGAAGCTCCGCTGGCTCTATAATTAGCTGTGAGCTCCCACAGGAGAGGAAGAAGAAAAAAAAAAAAAAAAAGTGGCTTATCATCTCTCCTTTGTAATTACACATCCGAGTAGGGCGACAGACACACACACGCACACACACGCAAGCAGACAGGAGTGCAGCCAGATGCACAGACATAGGAGAGGCGTGCATGTATCAGCATCTACATGCACGTTCATTGTTATTCACCACCTGTGCTAATCTGAGGCTCCTCTCCCCCGGTCCGACTCTTTTTCTGCCTGTTTGCCGAAAAGGAAGCGACTTCCTTTCTGTGTCAACACGCTGCGACAAATATGCAAACGTTGGGATGAATGACGGCGCGGCGGGAGAGCAGACGGTCCAAAAATACAAGTGCTGCTTTTCTTTGCCAGAGCCCTGCCGGCGTGTCTCATCCCGGCGAGGCTCTCGCGCGCAGGCAGCAGGTAGACACGGAGAGGAAGACGGAGTGCGTTGGAGGCCGCGCTCATTAATCTGACTGTCCGCTGCTCTCTCTGTTCCCAAAGAAAGTAGGGGAGCGAGGAGTGAGGAAAAGCAGAGCACAGGAGGAGCAGACATGATGAAATCATGTAGCGAAGGCCCCAGAGAGGAGCTAGCTTAAACATGGCATGTTAGCTATGTTAGCCTTCAACTAATGACCTCCTCTTGAATCCCTGAATTAATCTTCGGTTATCTTCATGTATAACAAAGTTAGCCATGTGTTTGCTAGCTGGTCAGAAGCCACATGGAATGTTGTTTTAGCTACTTGCTATCTTAGCGTAGTTAGCTGAGTAATCCAAACTGCAGTCTTGTTACCTTTGTTTTAATCCTTTTGAGACGGCAAGGGAGACAACGCAAAGAACAGGAAGGAAAGGGCAATACATTCATGTAGCAACTGTCCCAGAGAGTAGCTAGCGCAAACAAAGCATGTTAGCTATGTTAGCCTTGAACTAATGGCCTTTTTTTTTAACCTCTTAATTAATGTTATGTTAATTGCATGTGCAGCAACACTAGCCACGTGTTTGCTAGTTGGTCAGAAGCCACACGAAATGTTTTCATCGCTACTTGTTAGCTTAGCTCAGTTAGCTGAGTAATCCACGCCAAACTACAGTCTTGTCATTTTTGTTTAAATCCTTTAATGTGTTGTTTTAAGCTAGGTGCTGCACAAAGCAAACTATTGTAGTATGCTAATATGAACAATATAATTATAATGCTATCATATAAGCTGGCAGTTTATTGGTGGCTTAAAGTCCTTTTGATTTTACAACCTAGAGGTCCGTTTAGCCAATGAGAGGAACAGTACAGGGTCGTCTCACCTTAGACCAAACATTTATAACAGAATTCCTGTGCATTATACTGGGATACTCAGAGAAAAGTGTTGGTTGCATTATGGGAAATGTAGGACCAAGTGTTTTCTTTTTGCTTGATCCACACTACAGACTGGAAATCAGGATATCTCTGCCTCTGCTGCTACAATTTTGATCATTCTTTTTTTTTAAAATCTGTTCTCTTATTGGAAACGCAATGCTAAATTGCTGTCATACCCCTTTAAGTTATTGCTGGGCCATTAAAGTAGTCATTTGAGGTTGGAGATGTATTTTTTTCAGTTTTAGTCACCACCAAATACAATAGATATGCATCAGATCACTGCTATTTTCTATTGTGTAGTAGCTGTGTACTGCTCTACAGTGAAATTAATTGTACATTTCTAGACACAGGGAATCTCCGACCTTTTCTATGTCCTCCCCAGGTGGCCTCTTCCATATGTTAATGGCTGAAGCAGTGTTCCAACTGTCTCATTCGCAGCAAGTGTTTAATAAATGGCAGATCTTCTACCGGAATGATTAAAGGAGCCCTGATGTTTCCTGCTGGACCCGAAGTAAAATAAAGATCTAGAATAAAGCAGGATGTCTGTGAATCCCTGCGTGGAACGGTTTTGCCTGTTGGTCACTAAAGTCTCATTAAGCCAATTCTCTCGATGACAGCGCAAGTGATCGCCGGTGATCTGTGTGTCGCTGATGGTTTTCAGTAGCTTTTAATCTCATTCAAGGCCCCGGCTGAGGGGACTTTGATGAGTCAGTAACTCAACGAGGAGGGAGGAGGAGGGCGAGGAGGAGGGGAGGGTGGAGCGGGAGGTTGGAGGGAAAAGCTTCAAGCTCCTGTGACAGATACTTTGCTTTGTCTTTACTATCTTACCAGCGCAAATTAATAATTCACGCCTCTTTTATCTTTTTAATTGCTTTTCCTTAATGTACAATCGGCTCTCAAACAAACCGGAGTGCAACAAATACTAAACTAAAAGATAAACCGCCAACACTAACACACACGATCCTGAGGCTCACTTATAACTTTGGGTGTGGCTGTGTCCGGATTCACATTTTATTGTGTGTGTGTGTGTGTGTGTGTGTGTGTGTGTGTGTGTGTGTACAGCTGTGATAAGCTCGTGGCCTTTGAAGCAAGGCTGTCCAAACTGTGTCACTCTCATTGCTCTCTCTCCCACTCTCTCTCTCTCTGCATCCCAGAATTAATCGCCGTGGCAACAGGCCAGCGGAGGACAGCGCGGAGAAAAAGAAAGAGAGAGGCATTTATCATCCGTTTTTTCGGTCGACGTTCGCCCCCGTGACCGCGCCGCGACACCGTTTTCTTTATTCAGTCCGCTCGGGGGGCCAGCGGGCCGATAATTTACACGCACTGCCCCTTTAATAATGAGTCGTCGCCTCCTCGAGGTGGGGCAGGCTCTTGTTTACGCCGGCGTCACGCGGGCGCACGCGTAAAATGCTCAGTCAACATCGGGGTCTTGACCGCTCTTTGTCAAAGTCAACACTCGCGCACACACATGCGCGCTGAAGGAGTGGCAGTGATGAAGTATCCTTTCCTCCTGGTGTTTGCTCCACTCAGGCTGATCCAAAGGAGCAGGACCGTGTGTGTGTGTGTGTGTGTGTGCGTGTGTGTGTGTGTGTGGATACGAAGTTTGTGTGTAGCATCCAGTGGAATTTCTATCCTTGAATTCTTTTCCTCTCTTTTCTTTTCTTTTAAACCCGTACTCCTCTGTTTACCTTGAAGACAGCGGTACAACGGTCCTCGAGGCCCACACCTCTCTGCTCTTGACAAATTGAGCTAGTTTAGCAGTAGTTTCACTACTCACTGCAGGGCGACACACACACACACACACACACACACGTACGCTCACACCTACACACGCTGCTGCTAGGCCGCGCCGTACACGAGTGTGTTCTGCTCGGCTGCTCATGTGTGTCAGCTGAGCTGGTACATCAAGGGGGATTTTTTCTTTTCTTTTTTTAAATGCAAAAGAGAGCGAGTGTGACAAGTCGAAGAGAGAGCGGGGATGAGAGAGGGACAGACGGATGGAGAGAGGGAGAGGAAAACAAAAGAGGAATGCAATTGTTTTTTTTTTTGTTCCAAAGCTCCGAGGAGCGAGCGAGAGGTGGCGGGCGCCAAATCAGATACAGCGAGGGAAGTGAAACGCTGCGCAGATGCAAACACACACGCACACACGGAGAAACAAGCGCACACATATCACCGACAGGGCGAGAGAGATGAAGATTTGTCCTCACTTGTCGTCATCTCAGAGCTGTCAAGATAAAACCGTGATGGTGGGAGTGTGAAAACAATAGCTCAGGGCCAGCAGTTATATTTGGGTGCAGAAATGCATCCTCCGTCCTGATCCCCCCCCTCTCTCTCGACATCGACCCGAGTTCTTCTCGTCACCTTGAAATCCTCTGCCTCGCTTGTTAAACAGGGCATCCCCAAACATGCGGAAACAAAAAGGATGTCGCTGAATATTGCAGAGGATCTGTTCATCGGGACGGTGCACCCTCTACGACGCAGGGAATCTGACAGAGGCTATCAGCATCCAGTGTGACGCGTACCGCATTAATACCGCTACGTCTGCTGGTGGAGCACTGTCTGTATGTGTCTGACTTTGTCGTCACTTATCGGATTCAGGACTACCTACAGAGTTTTTGTCGGCAGACTTTGCTTTGGACATTGGGTGGAGCTGGGGAGGTTGTCCTGATTGGATCTGAAATAGACACTATAGCCACACCCTAAAGCATACCCTGCTCCATTTTCTATTTTACTCCAAATGGGATGATAATATACATTATGCTGTATTGAAGAAGACTTGAAACTGGGTAAGGAAGTGTCTACCGGGGTAATAAACCAAGTGAGAAGTGGGGTCATTTTCTCATAAGCTTACATACAATCGGACTTCTTTTTGAAAGCAGTTCTTTCATTAGAAGGAATGCTGGTTTATTGCGCTTCCCTAGTGGCTTGACTTGCCAACCCTGGAAAAGTCCACATTTTAAAAAGTCAATGGTTCGAAGCAACAGGAATACTTCTGAGCCACAAGAGCTCTTGTTCCACTGCAGCGGCAATAATGACATTACCGCTACAGTACATTATTATTGCCTCTACACTATAGCTGCTCTGCGGTAGAGTGGTTCCATAATAGAAGGAGCGCCGCGCCGAGTGTATATCAACCGACAGCTTGACAAAACACTCCTCAAAACTAACTTTTGCTGGAGCTTTTAACCTGGAATGTAGGCTGTCTGCTGCTAAAGCCTCAGTACTGCTCTGTGTTTGTGTCCACCAGGTTGCTCCAGAGAGAACTAGAATGGTACTCAGTAGGGCGCATACCTCTGCCAAAACCCAACAGTCCCCCTTAATTCAATCAAGCCTATATAATATTTTTTCATAAAGATCCATGCAGTATTCCCTGAGAAATTAACAAAAGCGCTGGAAATCTCGCAATGCTGTCCCATATATCTGGGTTTTACACCAAGGGTAAATGGGGTCTACTCTGGGCCGAGACCCATCCTCTGTCCAAGGTTCATGGTGATCCATGCAGTAGTTAGTTGTGTAACTGACAGCAGGTTATTGCGTAAACCTGCTGACCAACCAACCAACCAACCTACAAATGGGCACAGGTGAAAACATAACCTCCTCGGCGGAGGTAATTATGGGACGGACACAAGAAAGTACACGAGAAAATAAACAAGCGTCGTCGGTCACATCGTATTCGTCAATGAAAAGTTGTTAGTGATCCTCCTTTTTTCGGGTTTTGGGTCAAAACCCCAACCAGTCACACACATCACTTTCTGCCAGTTACTTGGAAATAAACATTGCGGTTTAAAGAGCAGGCAGCCCAACCACTGGAGCTTTCACTGCTCAGCAACATCTCGGCTGTTACCATTAAAAGTCTGTCCTCAAAGTGAAGGACGTCGACTTCACACGGCCTCCAGAGTCGTTACTGAGTAACACGTTTACTTCCCAACACCACTCCCTGGAGAAATGTTCGTATTTTCCTCGTCGTCTTCGGAGATAGCACCCGTTGGTTTCGGTCCAAAGTGGTTTGATTATTTCTCTGGTTATTGGTGCCATTTTGCCATGGGGAACAACCAAATTTAGATAACAACATGGACATATAGACGTGCCTGGGACCTGCTTATCATATTATATATAGTGTAACCTACCCAGATTCCCCCAGCACATCCTAGGTTTCAAACTCAGTGACTGCACCACTCTGTGTAAGTTTGTGGATGTCATTAGCTTCCCATTGGCCTCAGCCCGCAGGAGCAGCCTCGGGGAGAAAGTGTGGCGCTGCTGTTTTAGCACGCATCCAGACCTAGTTATGTCAGAAGCGCTCCCAGGTGCCGCATGGCACAGTGGGAGCGAAGGGAAGGAGGGAAGGGGAGCCTCGCGTAACCCACCTGAGCAAGTCATTTAATCTAATCTTTGACTGCCGACGGGCAGAGACGATTCCACTCCATCTCAGCGCAAATCAATTCATTTCAAGATGGTGAATTAATGAGTTGTCATTTCTTGACACCAGCCGAGTGATCTGCATTATTCCGCCTTGTTTCATGACAGTAACACTTGTTACTGAAATAAGTGAGACAGCAGTGAATTAAGGGCTCTTTTATGGACCCCCACTGGCCTTTACTTGTTTTAAAGGAGATAAGGCTCCGGCTAAATGACTTGAGAATGACATTTTTTTTTGCAGAGCATTGGAACGGGAGCAGAGAGATGGATGCGAGGGGATGAAAGAGGGGAGGAAGGGCGGATGAGAAGGAGCAAGAAGTGCGAGAAAATTATGAGAGAGATGTAGAGATGAAGTTAACAAGAGGGGCAGAAGAGAAGATGAGAGAGTTCGAGAGCGGGATGAAAGAGATGGAGAGCGGAGAAGCAAAGGCGACAAAGAGAATGAAGAACGAAGCGAGCTATCGTTCCAGGGACCGGTTACAACTTGCGGTTATGATAGCAGCAGGCAGGGCAGGGGCGCTGTGTGTGTGTGTGTGTGTGTGTGTGTGTGTGTGTGTGTGTGTGTGTGCGTGTGTGTGTACTGGAAGAAGGCTTGTGAGAGCGGCGCTGAGGGGAAACTCAAGTCCATCACGCTTGTGAAAGATTAAAGAGGCCTTGCACCCGCAAACACACACACACATACACACAAATGCAACCATGCCAGCCCAGCCTGGCTGACAGCAGAGAAAGTACTGTGCCATGTCTCCCTATCTGACAAGCGGGGTGTACAGATGCAGCTCTGGTGAAGGGAGTTGTGCCCGCGCCTTTCGCTTATCTGTGCACTCCTGACTTGAATAGAAAGAGACGTCTTCTGTGAGTGTCTTCTGGTTATAAAGTGTCATTTTATAGCACATATTCCCCAGCAGGGATGTAAGTCAAAGGGATGCAGTGACACTTCGGCGCTCCCGGCGCCCCTGCTGCTTCCGTGAGAAATCCTAACAGCGCTAATAGCGCTAATAAAGCAGGCCGAGGGGTCTGGGGGAAGAACGGTGGCATCAGTGTAATTCAAAGCCGTTGTCAATACTTGTGAGGGTTTTTTAATGTGAGAGCATCTAATTGCCCTTGCTTCTTTAGCCACTCTTGTCACATTCTGGCAAGTAGAGGCAGCGGGAGGTGAAAATGCTTCACTGCTGCTCAAAACAACAACAGCAACAGAGATAATGTACCACAATTTACTTGTAGTGAAAGTTAGTTTTTAGAACTTGGGTCATACTTTATATATTTATTTCATATTATTCCTTTGGCTTATGATTACATTTTACTCCCCGAGTTAATGTATGGCATGATTATCATCTGATTTGAAGAGAAAGGAAGATGAATGTAAGATTACCAGCAAAGTGTTTGTTGTACTCATCCATCAAACTTTTAAGACCAACTCTTGGGTCAACTTTGAGCTGCTGCACTTAACGTAATTACGCGTGCAATGTCGTATTGTAATGTAGAAGTGGACTGGGTAATCCGGTGAAGCTGTTGGCTTGTTCACAACTTGTCTGGTTCGTCTGAACGCTCATTGTTTTTCCTGTTAGACTTTGTTGAAGCGATGTCATAGCAATCCAATGGTACACCTGGCTGGGGACTGCAGATGGAATCTAGCCCCTTGGCTAATTCTGTCATATTTACAGTAATGTTAATTTAAATGCATTGTCCGTGGGCAATCAACTGAATAAAATAATATAAATTAATGAAGAAACGTGAAAGAAAATGTGCTGGAATGCTTTTTTCCCCCTATTTATTTATGAAAGTATTAAGTAAGCTTTACAGAAGACTGATAACAAAAAGGTCAAAAATTGGACAAAAAGTGCACAAACAACGGAAATGTCATCAAAAGATCATGAAAAAGCCAAAGACGAGGCAGTGAGCTTAAAAATTGCTTTTCGAAGATGTGCCCCAATTTGGCTTCTTTGAAACTTTACAGTGTGCTGTCCAACAGCAACAACAGCAAGTCATCTTTCTGTGTCGCCATTGTTAACGCAGCGGCAACAAATGTTTCTGTTCTTGCGAGTGTTCCAGAAAGTCTAATCAGCCTCAAAGCATTCTTATCTGACCACAACTGAAAGCCATGTGGGATCAGTTTGAACTCCGAACAAAGCAGCTCTGCTCTACATTGTTATTGGATTGATGGTATCAAAAGACCACTGGATATGGATTTTTGCCCAAAACAAAAAAAAGTCTATCTGACCAAACGGTGGCGGTGTGTACTGTACATTGACTTGACCACACCTTGGCAGTGTGTCTTCAGCAGAGCCAACTATTGTTAGCTGTTAGGGAAACAGCTTTATAGTGGCATGCTGTCACCGGCCAGCTGTCTGCCTGTCACTCTTTGTGTGTGTGTGTGTGTCTGTGTGTGTATTTGTGTGTGTGCATATGTGTGTGTGTCACCTGGGGCCGGCCTCCTGTTGTGAGAGCAGCGGTGCGACAAAAGAACGATGATTAATTTCACTCCGAGTAACCTGTCTCGCTGATGTGGCTCCACCAAACCACGTGTGTGTGCGTGCGTGTGTGAGTGTGTGTGTGTGTGAGAGAGTGAGAGAGAGAGAGTGAGAGAGAGAGCTGTAGACTGTGTAGTCAGCAGGTGTGCTGTGATACTTTGGATGCCCTCCAGTCAGGGTCAGACACACACACTCACATACACATTCACTGAGATGACTACCTTATAAATCCCACCTCGCCAACTCACATTGACACCGTTCAGTCCCCCTCTCTTCCTCTCGCACACACACAGGTTTGCGCCGCTGTTCCTGTTAGGACTTTACATTGACTTCCATTCATTTGTACAGCCTAACCAAACCCTTGAACTAAAAGGTTTTTTTACTTATACCTACGGTCCTCTTGTGCCTGCGTCCTCCAAAGGAGTGTTTCATTTTAACCCCATGCTAAAGAATTTATGCCCAACCCCCTACCATAGCCTAACCCCAATTCATACCTTACCCCTAAAGCCAACCGGGCTCTCAGAAATCACATTTTGCCGCATTAAGGCTGGTCTTTGGTCCCCATAAGAACTCTTGGTCCTGACATGGTCAGTGTTTATGCCAGAAGAAGGTCCCCAATAGGTAACAAAAACACACACACACACACACACCTTAAACCAAGTCGTCGCCCGAACATTTAATGATTTACATAAGGATTTGTGAACCAAAAAGGAAGGTGGGTCCCCACAGTGTGACTGTGTAAACAGTGTCCCCACACTGTAGCGTAAAACTGTTCATACATACACACATTGTGCTAATAACTTTGACAGCAGGTATTCTTTTTCCAAAAGGAAATTCAATTCAAGACCAACGGTTAGCAAAAATGGGTTTAATATTGAACAAGAAACAAGTCACATGTTCAAAGAGAGAGGGTGTGTGTGTGTGTGTGTGTGCGTGCGTGCATGCTTGCGTGCACCCCCTCTCAACAGATGAGACCAAAATCAATTTCATTAGGGATCATGAATACAATGAGGAGATGTTAACGCACACACACTCCTACACACACACACACACCACCATAGATTTCATTAAGGAGATGCCTTTTTCCCTCCCTCTGTTCCCTCTATCATCAAAGAGCTACTTGAACATTTAGGACCCAGGGTTCATTACTCGTCCTCACTGCACATTTGTAACATTGGTTTCGGTGAGAAACGCTAACAGGGTTAACAAGCTGCTCCTATCGCCCTCTCTTTCTTCCTCTCTGCAGCCCTTCCCTCCTTCTCTTCATCTCCCCTCCCTTTGTCCAGCCGTGTAATTAACTAGATGTTTAACAGCTGAGGTTGGACAGGGCACTGCTGTGTCTGGACACACATGCGCTCGCAGACGCACACACACGGCAGGAGAAAGAGGTCTGTGTCTGCGAGGGAAGAGAAAGGACAAGGGGGAGTCTTGAAGCGGCGAGAGGGCAGGAAAAAGGAGGACGGAAGGGAGGGAAGGGAAAGGAAAAGGGATCAAGAGCAGATTTAGGGGATAGAGAGAGGTGAAGACATTAATATATGAAATAAGTAGAACGAGGAAAGTTAGAAATGAAGGAGAAGACAGGCGAGAAAGGGGAGGTAAATGGGAGAAAAATCAGCGGCCTTCCATACATAAGGGAAAGAGTGAAGGAAGGAGAGAAACGGGCACTGACACAGAAGAATCAAGGACAATTTAAAAACCAACGCATGTTTCAAAGAAAAGTATTGGACTTTGGTTTACCTGACCCAAACCCGCGTGACCGCTGGTTGAACCCAGCGTGGTATTAATCACTGCGGCACTCAAGCCAAACCTCATTACTCCCCTTTGTTCACTTTTATTACCTTGTCCTCCTCTACACACTCCCGACACACTCCTGTGCACACACACTAAGCATCCTTCTCTGTCTGCCACCACACCTCCCACCTTCATCCCACCCTCATCTGTCTCCACCGTCGTTATCAACTTTCGCCTTCATCCCGACCCGACTTCAGTCCCCCTGCTGCGAAACAATCCTGCATGTTAGCTCGCTAGCTTGTACTTGTGACTTACAGTAGATGTACTGCAAGGAACGTTTGACTGGTTATGAATTTAGTATCAGTTTATATAGTTATTCTTAATGCCTGCCACTGGGTCAGATTCTGACCTGTAACTGGGTTTGATAAGCCGTAAAATTAAAACTTATAATAAAGAAGTCACTCGAGGAAGGTATATATCTGCCAGTGATTGGATGGATGCGTATTTACTTTGATCGACTTTGTTCCATTTCATGGGGACGTTTAATGATATCAGTTGATGTTTGATCATTACACAATGTTAAGCCTTCAGACATAGTACTGTTGGGTTGTCTTTGGGGTTCAATTAACACTTGAATACTTTCTCCAGGGGTGATTGCAAAAAAAACTTTTTTCCATGCCGATGGGGGTGCACGTAAGGGGGGAGGGGGCGTACCTACAAGTTGTATCACCTACAATCAATATCAGAGCACATCTATGGGCAAAGAAAAGAGTTTTCTTGTTCTTGATAAGAAATAATGACAGAGCTATGGTATCGTCAAGACTGGTCCGGGGGTATGTTCGTTTTTCTTGGTGAGTGAGAGACACAGAGAAATGGGTGAGGGGGGAACTAAATTTAAACAAATCTCAGATGCCCTGGGGGAAATAATTCCAGTTTCTTATGTGAAGTCTTAAAGGAAAGGGGCTGTGAAATCTGCCACGTCGATTTTCCTTTCAGTCGCAGGGGGTCACGTCACATCAGTGTCCATAACCAGGGTGGTGAGAAGTTAAATGAATGAATGAAAAGTCAAATTGAAATGATTTGATGTAAAAAATGCTGTATCATTTTGCTCATTTTGTTCCTTTTATTCTTTAAATGCCACCAGAATCAATGGAACACAATCCTCGAATCTGACATTTTTGGGGTTTATGAGCCCCTCGAACCCCACTTTGGTCGTAATCCTCCCTATTTTTGTGAAGGCGTCCTCACAAGAAAACTGATACATTGTTTGTATAAAATCCTCAGTGTTTAGTTAAAGGCCTTCTTGGCGCATCGTCGTGCGCGTGGATTACTTTATGTGTGAGTGTGTGCATTTTTGCTTAAAACTTGTAGAGCTCAGCGTGTGTGCGAGGGTTATAGTGTCCTTGGCGATATCAGCGTTGGTTTGGTAATGAGCCTAATCCCAGGAGGACAGAGGAGACAGAGAGGTCTGAGGGAGGGACACGCAGGATGGCGAAGAACAGAGGAAAAGAGGAGCCCGGGCTGCAAACTCATTAGGAAAAGTCACCTTTAACTTTCCTCCCGCTCCCCAACTTTCTCTCCAGCGTTGTCATCGCGGAGCCGCGTAACTCAAGGTGGCCGAGAGAACGGCGCTTCAGCCGAAAGGTCAAAGACATGATGCATGTCTTATTGCGCCGTCCTTAAGCGAGACACGCAACCTGTTCCTGCCTCCTCGATGTACATCACCCCGGAAAAGAGCAGCGGCTTCAACGTCTGGAATATAAATGGAGGGTTTAGTAATCACACGCAGCTCGGCAGCCTCGCCGCCCGGCGTGATGCCTCGTCTCCCGTCGAAGCGACCGGATTGATATGTCACTTAACCGACACATATTCCAAATAAACATTGTGTTTTGAAACTAATTGATTGGTGGATAATTTGAATGCAAATGGCAGCAATTAATGTTCAGCGCCCTCATTGGAGAGTGGCGCCGCCGAGCGTGATAAAAACACATATGACTGTCTCGCTTCAAAGAGGTAAACTAATCAGTAAAAAAAAAAACGGAATACTTTAATGAGACCTAAGCTGTCAGTAACATCAAAGTCGAAACATTAATAGCTTTTTTCTTTTTTTTCTTTTCTAATCATCCGGGGAGCAGCTATAAAAGCATATTTAATAAGCGCCTTTTTAAAACAGGTAGACGGTGCTTTTGTAGCGGAGTGCCTTTCATCTTATAGCCCGGGCTCTCCGCTAATAAGTTCCAGAGAGGGAGAAACTGGACAAACAGAAAGATAAAAAAGTCCCAGATGCCCCTCTGTCTTTTTTTTTTTCACTTTTATGGCTTTGAATTTAGTGAGTACCGACGACACAGAGAGATGTGGAATCTATGAAGTTGGTTCCTGCGTGTACGCAACACTTGTTACGGCCATGATGGTCACTTTGACCATTTTCAACAGTGTCAGTATCAAATATACGTGCTATAACTTTGTTGAATCAGAATTGCAATGCTGCTGGTACCTGACCCTCCTATGAATGTCTGTATTTTCGTTTAAAATGTTTCTTTTTATAGAAATTACACAAAAGGCAGAGAGAATGCGATCATTCTGACCTATCTCGGCACCAGGCGGTCATCGACCGCACAGATTTTGCCACGTTTAAACTGATAATGTTTTGTGTGGCAGGAGATGCATCTTGGTTGCTTTGCAGCTATCATCGCCCTGATCAGAAAACCTTTGTCTAGAACAAAAAAACTGATACAGGTGAGCGCCGCTCTGCTCTGCTTTCTCTTTGAGAAGCATAAAGTAGGTGACCTGGTACGGTTGTAACACTTTCTCTCTTAGCAACCATAACCAGCATAACCAGCAGAAATGTTTTGTTATAGCTCTGAAATTTTGACACCAATTGATTTGACTTAGGTTTTCGACGAATAGCAATGTTTCTAACTTTTTTGTTTCTATTTCTAGCGCAATTTTTTTTTTAAATACACAAGTAAGACAGAGATATACTGTTACCAGAGAGGCAGAAGACCCAGTGGGCTTATTTGGAGCCTCCACCTAAATAATGTAAACATTTTTTATAAGGTTATATAAAACAGAAAATCATATGACTGCATATCACTGATGGTACATACATAGTATACAATGATTCGCGTGTGTGTGTGTGTGTGTGTGTGTGTGTGTGTGTGTGTGTGTGTTGTAAAGGGGATATTGACTTGTTAAAACATAATCCATACACAATAAATGCATCCTTCTCTATGTCGGGTGTTCGCGAGAGATCATAGAGTTCGGAATCCTGTGCTCACAGCAGTTCTTGTCTTTATGCATTTCCGGCCCTTCTAAGCTTTCCAGCAGGTCCGATCACACGGTCTGCAACATCACAGCGAAGCTTCTAAGAAAAACAGATGAAAAAGAGCGGCCGATGCGAGGGTTAATCAGAGTTTCTCGACCTTAAGTGCTCCCGCCTCCTCAGCGAGAAGTCTGACACGCTAACTTCCGCGAGTGCAGAGGTCGCAGAAGGAGAGCAGAAAGCTGCGGGCGAGTGGACTCGGTGGGAATCTACGGTCACCTGCACCAGTCTGCAGTCCCCCCTGTGCCAGCTGACCTGAATCCCACTCCAACTGCCCTCTGCCCCGAGCTGTAGGGCAGCGCGAGCTCCGTGCTCCCGTTCCCCCCCTCGCTCCGCCGCGGCCCTTCACTCATCTGAAGCGATACGGTGGCCCGGGGCGTGTAGTCGTCTCAGAATAAAGAGGAGTTTTGTTTTTACTTTGCTTTGCGGCCGACCGCGGGGGTGAGCTCGCCCGCGCCGCCGTCGAGAGAGAAGAAATCATCGGAACACAAAAATACGCGGTGACAAAAGGTCACAATCGCATCAATAAAAGGTTCAGCGTGTGTGCTCATGTGGGAGCAACAGAAGGGACTGCTCAAACAAATGACCTTTGGACAGTTACAACTGGGATGCACCTTCTTCACAAACACACACACACACACTTTTCAAACTTTGGGGAAAAGTTCTGCAATTTGAAACTTTCCCGACACAAACAGAATTGTCCAGATGCGGTAAACGGTACATGAATACAGAATCGGATGTGAGCAGCGTTTGCCCCGTATTCGGTTTCTAACTAATCTTGTTCCTCACATTTGAACATTTGACCTCATGGCGTAAAATTCAGAGATTTCAGACTCGCTTCCCCGCTGAGTAACTCCTCAAAACCGATTTGTCAAAGCACTTGACTTGGATTTAACCAAAGCCGCTTCCTCCTCTTAAGCAACAAAAGCACATACAGTGATGACAGCCTGTCTGTTAATGAACCTTCTGTTCAGAAAAAAAAAAAAAAAAAGATTAAGGAAACTGATTTGGCAGATAATAACAGCAGAGACTGTGGAGACTGAGGAGGGAGAGATGAGGGAGATGAGGGAGTGAGTCCGGGCGACAGAAAAACAGAAAAGTTGTAGGAGACTAAACTGCTGTCAGGTGATGGATGAGCAGATGGAGGTTGGGAAATTAGAAAGTATCCAGACAAAAAAGTCGAGAGGGAAGGAGAAAAACCATTTACTTGCTGGTACACAGGGAGTCGTCCTCATAACTCTGTAATTTTGTCAGCAGACTCAACACTGTGAGCGCCGACAAAAGAGCCGTCGTTCAGTCGCGTGCTGTAGTTACGCCCTCAACAGCGCGGCACCAGGACCGATGGGTGTGATTTTTTTACGAGTTTTAGCATAAATTGAGAAGCAGGTGAAAGTGCTGAAAATTGTCACCCGCCGCTTCGGTAGCTGTTTTTCAGCTGGCGTTAACATTTAAAGTAAATTTTTAAGTGCTACGCCGGGCTGCTTTTACAAGAGGTGGAGAGGAACACATCATTTTCTTTAAACATCACTGCCGCACCTCGGAAGGGACCTTTGCAGTGAGGATGGGATGAGTCTTGCAAAGCATTCAGCAATAATGTGCCATTGTTCTTGAGGGAACACCGTGTTCGATGCAGTGACCAATTGATGTCTGAGGATAATAAAGAAACGTCAGGGGAGTGTTAGAATAAACTCAATAACGCTGCGTGTGGAGCAACGGAACTGAACAAAATGTAGCAAAGGTTATCACACAACTCCAAGACAGATACAAAATAGTCAGCTAATTATTTAACTAATTAAAATGGCATGTATGATGGCTGTATGGCTTGGTTGTTTGAGGGTTTCTACTGGGCAAAAGCTAGCACCACCAAGGAACGTCTATACAGTTTCCACAGGGACTATTTCTTTGTTAGAAAGTAGTTCCAAAGAAAAATGTTCACCATGAGCCCTACACTCTTAGAAATAAGGGTTCCAAAAGGGTTCTTCTACAAGGGCTGAGGTTCTACCTGGAACCATTTGCTTCTGTAAAACCCTTTCCCGAAGAACCTTTCAAGTGTTGTTGGTAACACTAACAGTTCCAGTAAGAACTATTTTGATCCAGAGAACCCTTTTTTGGAGAAAGAGTTCTTCAGGGATTGTTGAAAGCATGGGTATAAGATCCTGTATGGGTTCTTTGTAGAACCTCTCATGGGGGGTTCCAAAAGGGTTCTTCTACAAGGGCAGGGGTTCTGCCTGGAACCATTTGCTTCTGAAAAACCCTTTACTGAAGAAATGGTTTTTCAATGGTTCTTGGTAACACTAACGGTTCCTGTAAGAACTATTTTGATCCAGAGAATCCTTTTTTGGAGAAAGAGTTCTTCAGGGATTGTTGAAAGCATGGGTATAAGATCCTGTATGGGTTCTTTGTAGAACCTCGCATGGGGGGTTCTGGGTGGAACCTTACACACACAGTTCTAGGTATAACCCTTTATGTTGCGCTCTAGGTAGAACCCTCCACCTTTATAAAAGGTTCTACCTGGAGCCAAAAAGGGACAAGCCGAAGAACCTTATATGGTTCTACTTAGAACTTTTATTTCTAGCAGTGTATGGATTATCCAGCGTAAAGTTACTTCTGTGATTTATATTATTGTACGGAACTTTAAGAAATGTTGGAATTCTACTCATGCCGTTTCCTTTCTCCTCTGTCCTCTTCCAGATCCTGGTGAACTCCATCATCCAGCCTGCCTTGCTGTATGAGAATGTGGTGGTGAGCGACGGGAGCCCCATCCTGCGAGATATGCTCTTCAGCCCAGATCATCAGCACTTATACGCCCTCACGGACAAACAGGTAAGAGAAGCAAGCGTGAACGCCCGAAACACAATGATCTACGGCCAGTCAGGGTTAAAAGTGCAGACCATAATGCAGCCTGCAGTTGCCGTTGACAACCCTGAGGAAATGATGACTAAATATCAATAGTCATTTATCCGTCTGGTGGGTTTAGGGACGGGTCCAGCGATACGTGACAGCCTATGGCGGTAAAAATACACACCTTGCTCAGTGTTATGTGTCTTTGCAATGATACACTCGCACACTGCTTCCACACTCGGATGCGTTCACATGCCGCACACTTTCATAAATATACATTACTCGCCGAGCGTTCACGAAAACTCGCACACACCTCCTCGCTACTGACAATGGACGGAGCGTTTCAGTGGGACGGCTCCGCAAAGACTTGATGAGGAAATATGTCTTAAAAGCACGCACTCTGGGAGTGAGCCATCAAGCTAATTGCATGCATATGGTGCACCATACAGCACGTGACACATGTGCAGTTCAAGCAATATTACACACACGCAGACACACACAAACACACACACACACAGAGTCATAAGTGCTAATTAATGTCATGAATATTAAAATGTGTCATATATAGAATGAAGCCCCATACCACCATTCCACCGGGGATACAGTGTGCTGTACATGCAACCTTTGCATATTAATTGGGAGAAAGATTTATATATTTATTTGTTAATTAATTAGACTATTAGAAGACTAATTTTGAGAAGATCTGAATTGTGACTAATATTTTTTGGTTTTTAATGTGTACGGACTTTCACTTTAAAGTCCCGGCCCGGTTTGAAACATCACAATTATGACGCAAAATCAATGGACAGTACTGACATTTGATGGTACGGATAACCGCGGAGTCCAAAATGGAGGAAGCTAATTAGCTGTGTTCCATCACCCTCTTTTATTAAAATGATCAGTCATAGTATAACCTGTTCTGCAAAAAAGGCATGGCTCGTCCAGGGTTATGAGATAGGAGTCAATGGTACAACATTCTTTTGAATAAGCCGTGTGAAGTCACAGTGAGCTAACAACCCTGCGAGTTGTCAATTAGCGTTGTGATTTTTGTCCGTCCTCTGAAAGTCTTTATTGAACGAAATTATGTATGATCTCAGGAGAAAATTACCGAGCGGAAGTAAACATTATAGTACAGAATAAATAGAAAGAAGCTCAGTGAGCTACTGTGACTAAGGAGTGCTGGCATGGTACCATCTGGCCGTGTCGTTAGCTGTTAGCTCTCCAGCTACAGGAGTTCAACTAGCCCTGCGAGTAGTCCATACATCACCGTCAACGCTTCTAGAGTCAAATAGTTATTTATTTCATTGATTAGTTTATCTGATGGGAACATTACATGTAGGCACTGTTACATCAAATTCAAGTGCAACTGATTGAATGTACACGGGACTTCTAGCCATGGCTAACTTGCGGTCCTTGTCCCTGGTTAGACTTTTGGGGAAAGAAACATGATGCAAGACACTGAAACAGAACAATCAAGCAGACATAGACAAGCAGCCACATAGATACATAGTGTGTCAAGACAGATGAAATGCTCCGTGCCACTTTCTGTTGAGAACAGGCCTCAATAAAGTATTTTATAGTATTTTATATCATAAAATAATAAAAAAGGTCGAGCTAAAATACCTTCCACAAAAAGCATGACCAAACAACAAAGGAATCCAATAGTTGGCTCGTTAAAACGATAAGAGAACGATGCATAGTTTCATGTTCTCCTCATTTCCAATACTAATCTCATCTTCAGTATTTACAATGTAATCCTGCAGCTGTGGCGTGTGGTGGTTGTTCTCTTGGAGTGACATCATTCATAAGAGTTGGACTTCAGTCATGTCCTCTCCATCGCTTACCTGCACGGCTCTCTCTTATCTCGTAACGGTTAATGACTGCGATGTGATAACCTTCAACGAGACTTTCCCCGGTACGTAGACAGTAACTGCCATGCGAGCGCTGTGTAATTTACCAGCAATTAGACATAATTGACTTCCTTGTGTCTGCATAAGCGCAGAGAGGAAGTGGAGTGTAATTGATACCAATGGACGGCGACAGTGTTGATGTGACAGGGGGAAATAAGGCTGTCGGATCACAGCGGCCCAGGAAGCTGAAATGCACTGCACGGAGAGTCCAGATATCCGAAGATACGCGCATTGATTTGGGAGAAACAGAATGGAACACGTATATGTATTTAAACATGCAAAGAAAGCATTGATTCACAATGTTATTGAACTCTCTAATTTATTAACCTTTACTTCAACTGCGACAATTACAAGAGAAGAAGCATGAAGAAGTGGTTTGTTCCTAGTTTTTCAACACAAGAAAATCAGAGAATACAGCACGAGAGGATAAATCACCAACATGACAGATATAATAAGACTGCCAGTATGACAAAAAAACAGTGACAGAAAGGGAAATCTCAGCCAAAGTACTCAACAAGAAATGAGAG
Source organism: Lagodon rhomboides (assembly GCA_039737535.1). Classification (NCBI taxonomy): domain Eukaryota; kingdom Metazoa; phylum Chordata; class Actinopteri; order Spariformes; family Sparidae; genus Lagodon; species Lagodon rhomboides. The sequence continues at coordinate 7,432,780 of CM077792.1, read as the reverse complement.
CTTTGGGAAAGCTTGACAATAAAATATGTACCCCCCAAAAATGACCTCCTTTTAACAGAAAGTAAGAATTAGAACGATAATCACAGCGTGGTGTTCAACAAGTGTCTTTGTTCCAGCCACCAGTGCTCAGCAGAGGGAAGAAAGCTTTCATTCCATGCTGGGAGTGTTGTCGGATTTTTCCCTTTTAACTCCTGTCATCTGCATTAAAGATGACAGCTGACGCCACCAGGAAGTCTCTTTCAATTATTAAAGCGGGGGCTTTTATTTTTTGATGAGCGCCGATATGTCCACTACATGTCTGTGCATGTCAGCGCAGTGACGGCAGGGAGCTCTGGTGACAGGAGAGAGGCCGATACTATTCTCATACCTGCCAGCCGGAACAAAAAACAATTAGCGTAGCTTAGCGTAAAAAAAAAAAACGAAAGTATAACGAAATGGCTAGCTTAAAAGAAGTCTGCCTTCCAGCACTCCATTATAGCATCTCACACATTCAATTTATACATTCCATACACCCACAGAAATATCAAATCCACAAGTTTTGTGTGCTGTAGCTATTTCTTGGCCGGTCGCAGGGACCTCCTGGAGATTCCGTTGGTTGCCATGGCAGCCTCAACAGGACTCAACAAGAACGTGTTTCTGGCCGTCGAGGCGCTTTCAGGCAGATTTTTTTTCAGTTTGCGTTGGACAGAGCCGGGCTCGCTGTTTCTATATGCTACCAGTCTTAATGCTAAGCTACGCTAACTGTGTGTTCTTCTAGCCAAGCCAAGATATACGATAGAATCAATCTTGTCATGTTAATTGTGAAGAAAGGGAATGAACCTTCAGTATTTCCCTAAATGTCTTTTCAATATCCATTAACCTTTCCTCTAAACATCTCTATTAGCAGTTGGATGTGTTTCAAGTTCTGTCTATTCTGTCTGTCTAATTTTGTTTCTGACAAAAATCGGAATGACACCAAATGGTCGAGTCGATGAGATGAAATGACCATCAATAATGGTCAAAGCAGCAATGTTCCTTCACTTCCAGAGCTTCAGCCTCGACCAAATTCACAGTCCAGTCAGAGAATGAAATGGCGAGGGAGAGAGAGCTGGTGAGAGCTGAGGAGGTGGGAAAATATAATTGGTTTGCAGGATACGGTCCGTTCCTTTCCGCGACTCTTCCCGCCTCATCTGCTCAATATTCTTAGGGGTCCTCACTTCTGTCTCTCTCAGATGGAGTGAGTTTGTGGACTAACTGCTCTCCCAGCAGTGGCTTCAGACAGCACAGAATAGAATAAGGATCTCCCCTCTGCTGCAGAATGTGAACTTGTGTACCAGACTGTACAGGACCAGAGTGTGTGCAGAGTCTCCCCGGCCTACTGATGAGGAGCGTCTTCATAGCCAGAGGCTGTCTGGACCAGAGATAATGCATTGTGGTTTAAGGTCGCTGGCCAGGCCCAGGGGTGTATAAACTTCTGCTGTTTTCAAGCCAAAAAAAAGTATCCGAAAGAAAAACTGTTGCTGGTTCCTCGGGACTCGTCTAGTAACATTAACAGACCCGGTCTAATAAGAAAATACAAGAAATTATGAGAAATAGCACAGTTGAACCACATTTGATGAGTTGTCTCGAGACAGAAGACATTCAGACATGAAGCCTCGTTTCCCTCCAAAATGACCGGAGGGTCTAACTGTAAACTCACCCCCCATTGGCCCAGGATAAGAAGGGGAGAGTTAAGTGAAAAATATGAATAGCCTTTTAATGCTGAAGCTGTTAGCCTGTAGCTATAACTTCATCCTCACTTTTTTATAGAAGATGTTTGTAACAAACATTGGTATTAGCAAAGCAATGCATAAAAATGTCATGCTAAATGGATTACCAACGTTTGCGGGTTGCTAATAACGATTAGCTTGTTTTATGTGGCACACAAAAATCTGTATCTGTAGAACAGTTTAACCCATCATCAGACTGTTACCAAACATGCTAACATTCAGCCTTCTCATTATGTAGATAATTTAGTTGATTATCACTTTCATGCTAAAAACAATACCAAAAAAAACAATATTTAGCAAGCCACAGTGATTTAGGTTTAGCTAGAATTGGTTGTTGTTGGTGAACATGTTAGCAAATGTTAGCCTACCTTTAGACACACGGCAGCATTAGCATTCATTTATGGCCTTTTTTTGTAGCACGGTGTATCAGGCTCTTTAGCTGCTACGCTTCAGCATGTTTAGCTTGTTGCTAACACTGTTAGACTGCCGTTCAGAGGTGCACTGTGTAAGAATTTGGTTCAAAAACAAAAACTGAGTTATCAGCGGAATGTGAAGAAATAACAGTTTTTACATAATGGCATCTATGTAGCTACTGTGCTGCAGATTCGTCTACTGAAATTAGCGTTCCTGTCCTGGTCCAAAGCTCCTCTGCCTGCGGTGTAAACACAAACACTTCCTTGGAGCTCCAAGCTCATAGTCTGGACTGCTAGCTGCACAGCTAACTGAGCTAACTAGCAGCAGTGGGCAGTCATTCTGGTGATATGTTGCCCCAGTTTTTTCAGGATGAATTTGGCAGGACTCGAGGTCTTACGTGTTGCACCTTTAGAGCTGGGTAGGTACACAGTGTACAGTGGGCTTAGCATGGCTTTTCTCCTTGTTTGAACCAAAACAGTAAAGTTCTGGGCCATAAAACTAAAAGCTGAAGGAAGTGATGCATGGACCTCTGGGTCCTCGGTGAAGTCAGCATAAGGACTCTCCTCACCATGCCGCTCAAAAGCCTGTTATATACATACTCTCTTTGATGATCACTCTCAGAAGTGAGGTATACCTTCATCCTGTTTGTCCTCTCCTTCTCCTCTCTTCCTCCTCCTCTTCATCCCTCCAGTCCCTCTCTCCTTGTTGAATAATAGAAATGCCAAGTGATGAGACCTCAAACATCAAAAAGCCCATTTCCCAGCTTGACAGAGCAATTTACCTTTTCCCATATTCACTCACACACATAATTAAAAGTGGTGGATTGGACTGCAGCATATAGACTGCGTATCTGTACAGCAGCGCTGACTCACATAGGGGCATCCGCACACACACACACACACACACACACACACACAGTGCGAAAACATAAAACTGTCCGATTCACCGAGAGAGGAGAGTTTTCGATTAGCGAGCGATGGATTTATACATGGCTCTCTTTGTGTCTCTTCTTCACACACACACACACACACACACACACACACACACACACACACACACACACACAGCCTCTCCATGTCCTTTCTGCTCTATGTATATCTTCGCCTGCCTGTAGCTTTTCGGTCTCTCTCTCTGTGTTTCGGCCGCATCGCATCATATCTGTGCTCATAAAAAAAAAAAACGGACAACGGCACTAAATCAATTTTATCATTGCCGTTGTTTCCTCATTACGTGGTCAAATCGTCCCGATCTAATAAAAACAGCGGAGTAAGAGAGATTTTTCATCCTGTCATCGGCCTCTGGCGTGGACGTCACCGAGACAGAAATATTTCTCGTCTCGGCGTGCGTGTCCCTATGGATGACATCACCTAATTGCGTTAAAGTACATGACTAAGTGGATTACAGCTCATGATCTATTGATTTCTACTCTAACTTTGTGCAGAATTCCTCTCTTATCATATAATTACCAGTCTTGTTTTTACTACGCAGCCATGAGCTTTCTGCTTACCTGTTTCCTGTTACAATGAATGACTCTTTTATTTCAATACATTTAATAGAGCCCTTCTTTATTTTCTGGATTTTCTAATCCACTTGTCGTATCGATGTACAGTGCGCCTGCGAGGCCGAGCCCCGTCTCTGATCTCCTGTCTGCCGTAACATCACCGCCGCATTTCCACTACTGAACTCGCTGGGGCAAGGTCAAGCCCGCCCCGCTTGTAAAACAGCTTCGTAAGGTGACCTGTCGGCAGCAAATGCCTTCGCCCCCCTGCCTCGCGAGGCCGCCCAGACAGTGGCATAATGGTCTGATGATGTACCTCCGTGTATCGATTTAGCTACAGTACAGAAATGTACTCAGCCGCACTGTACCGCACAGTGGAGAAACCCTACCCCTGGCACCACATCAGACAGGGTTCATATTCAATTCACTCAGCATTTACTGCACTTGGAGGTCAGGGGGAGAAGACTGCCACGCGCTCCTTTTATAAGCAGTTCCTTTTGGTGTTTGTCCAACTTTTAAGTTACTAAAAAATGATGGTGAAGACAGGGACGGGGAGAATAATGAGGCGAGGAGACAGAAATCTAGCGGAAGTGCCCTTGGCCCCCGTCAGCTAATTGGCGATTTGAGTCTTGGAACGGCTTGTCTTAGTGGTTGTTTTTTGCGTGGGCAAGCTGAAATTAGCGACGGGGTGCGGCGGTTAAGACACTGTCATTTCGAGCAGAAGACGACCGTGGATGTCTTCTCTGAAGTCTCCGAGCAAGACGTCGACGTCTGTCGGAGCTGCCGCTGTCCGAGGCTCAGGTTTAAGACTGTGCATTCACTGACCACCGAACCCATTGCGGTTTTTTATCCAGAAGGGTTGCGAGAGGCATTAATAGAGAGCATTTAAATCTAGTTCTTTTTGCATAATCAATAACGAGCGGTGGCTCGAAAGCGGATGTAAACATCCACTCTGTATTTTCCCCGAGGCAGAGAAAAATCTGTCGAAGTTGACAACAGTTGGGGAAGTGCTGCTCGAAGTGTTGATGGCAGTCCTGCGCTCATTAGCAGTCTGTGTGGAATGTGTTTTTATGAACTGGACGGAAGTCGTGTTCCTTCGTGGCGATAGCAGTTCAGGTAATTGGCGTGGAATCTCCAAACCATTAGACATGTATGTTTAATTGTACATGTCATTACGTGTCCTAGCATGGCAGAGTTAAGATGGCATATTTGCAGTGTGCAGTCAAAAAAACTCAAATGACTTGAAATGGTGCAGTGTGCTTTACTAAATTTAGCCCTTGCACTAGCACATTTTTGGATGGCATGATATCTGCTGGAAACCTCCCTTACTTACACACAAATGCACACACACAACCACACACACCCCAGCTGTCAGCTGTCTGTCAGGGCGGAAAGATGAGTGATCGGCTGATCAGAATGTGATTTGTGAGACCGGTCAAAGAGACAGCGAGAGAGAGGGACAGAGAGAGACAGAGACAGTGAGTGATGTCTTAATGTGGTTGAGAGGATCAGTGTGACTTGTGTCTGAATAAGGAAATTGGCTGAATTTGATTAGCGAAAGAACTGAAACTGAGTGACTGTGGAGAATGTGTGTGTGGTGTGTGTCAGATCCTTCGACTTCCGTGTGTGGAAGTTTTTATGTCGGAGTGCATGTGCAGATTTTTGGACGCGGACGTATCGAGGACAGTTTTATTTGTTACTTTAATAGTTTGGGGTATGATTAGGGTGAAAAAAAAGGTTTCTTTCTGACCAAGACTTTAATGATGATTAGATCAATACCACTCTTATTTCTTTCGTTTGAATATGTGCCTACAGCGAGCTAGCGCTAAGCTAAGCATACAGTAGCAGGGACAAACTAGCTAACCTGACGTTGTGCAGAATTAACAAAGTCCACTTACCGGCATCTGTAAAACTCTCTAATTATCCCGCTGTATCTTGTGAGATACAGTCAAAGGTGCAATATGAAAAAAATCGGCCACCTGTTGAATTGACACTCCCCAAAAATAGGGGCAGCATGTCACCGCAGTGATGGCTAACTGCTGCTTACTGTTTTTAGTTAATAAATACATAACTGTAGGCGTGCAGCTAGCCAGACTACAAGGGAAGTGTCGTTTTTTACACACAGGAACTTTTGACCGCTGAAAAAGAAAAAAAAGAGGCCAGGCGCTAGGTAGTTAGCATGCTAACTTCAGTAGATATCTCTGCAGCAAGTAGACGTCTTTGACAGAACATCAAAACTGTGATTACTTGACCACTTGATTTATTACATATTGGAGCTTTAAATGAATTAATACTGGGGTTCAAAATCCCAAAGAAACACTGCAACATACTCACAAGAAAGCAAATGTTCAGATTACACGAAAACTATTCCTTTAATGTCACTTCAGGTGAGAATAAAGGTAATACTACTTTGGACAGTGTGACTTGACAGCTTCTTCTTCTGTTGTCACTAATGTGGAGGGTGGGGTCTTTACATCGAGCCACACCCAGTGCGGTTTTAAACTGCGTATTGTCGACTGTAATCTTAGCCCGACTCAGACAATGCGGCACATTAACGTCACGCAAAGCAATTTACCTCCTCTTCACTATCTGTCTTGTGCAGGAGTGACACAAAAGGAACGGGTGACAAAGAGAAACATGTCGAGGGGGGATTACTTTACAGGTTTCGCTCTTCATATGCACTGTCAAAGGCGTTTTAGCTCTCCGCGCAGCCTCTGGATGTGACGGCGCCAAAGTTTCCCATTGTGGCCTCGTTGTTGGGACATGGCTAATACCTGCTTGTGATTAGAGAATTTATGAAAACCAGAGTAGAACACACTTCAAAAGGATAATGATGGAGAGAGATCCTCTCATCGCCAGACTCTATATTTTTCCTCTTTTTGTATTTCTCTCTGTCCGTCTCTTTTTTTTTTTCCTCCAAGGTTGTGTCTGTCGGTGTCCACTTGTGATCTATGGCCTCATTTGCCGCGTTTTTTCGGCGTGTCCGGCCGAATTCGTGACAGATGAGAGCGTAACAGAGAGACAGAGGGGCAGGGAGAGGAGCGAAGGGGGAGGAAATTGGAGAGACAAATAAATAAATAGATGAAAGAAGAAAAAAATGTCAGGGAAGGCCTTCTGACGGAAAATAAAATGTTTATTTCAGATCCTGGTGTCATTTGTTATATACCTGTGCGTGCGTGTGTGTACCCACGCATGCCGCGTACGTGACGAGCGCCCCTTGTTTTAATTGAATAGTAAATCACATCCGTGTGTGAGAGTTTATGTAGTTTATTAACTCACATGTGCCGACCACATACGGCTACGCCAGAGTGCGCAAGCCACAAATTGCATATGTACGCGCGCCTTATTGCTGGTTACGTGCGTGTTCGTGCCGCCGTCTTAAAATCCGTGCGCCTCTGCAGAGTGAGCCATCCATCAGTCCGTCGTGGCACGATGGCGTCTTATATTCGCCCCCCCGTATTATACAGATGGGACAATTACAGCCGGGCCTATAGCTGGGACGGCACGGGCCCCATATGTGGAATGAAACATCAGTCGCAATTACATTTGTGTGTCTCTCTCATCCATCCTTCTCGGCGTCCCCGGCCCCCTCCTCTCATCTGCCACGAGGCAAATTAAGAGCCTCTCTTTCACGACCCAATCGAGAGAGGCTCATTTGTGGCTGTTATTTATTTGTAATAACCCCCATCATCTACTCGCCCCCCCCCTCCCCTTTCATTCACTCGCCAAAAAAAAAGAGAAAAAGCATCTGAATCCCATTGAACATTTCCTTTTGGTCCCAAACTCTGCCCACGATGAGTTTGAAGGCTAAAATGAACGGTTGAAATGGACATTTTTTTTTTTTTTTTACCATCGTGATCTCATTCTTTCTATCACCCTCCACCTTGTCTCCTAATTCTCCTGTCCCCCCCCTCCCCCGCCTCCCTCCCTCCACCGTCCATAGATGAATGTGTTTCCCTCGGCAGCAGCAAATAGGCCAGGGATGAAAATGCCATATTTAATATGAATAGGTGGTTCTCACTTACTTACTGTCACACACGCGCTCACGCACACACACACACACACACACACGCTCCCCAGCCACCTCGGTAAGACAAAGAGTCTTCGGCCGAGCATCCTCCGTTTCCCATCCCATTATCTGTTTTCTAAAACTCAATAATTGAACTGTTCCATTGGAATACATCATCCGCCCCGCTACCACAAGGCCCCATTGAATAAACTTCTCTCCCTGGCTGTTGTGCTCCAGCGCGACATGTTTTTTTTTTTTTTCCCTTCTCCCTCCATCAGATAGGCTGTATTACTATTTGTCCAGGCACAAGTAATGACTGCAATTTGCTGCTATTTGGTGTCCTGTGAGAGGCCTGTGCCTCGGTAATGGTGGCATTATAATAGTTATCAGACACAGGTTACTATTATCATGCTATGAATCTGCCATAAGCTATTGTGTCCGACTGTACGTCAGAATGACACGGGAGGAAGAGGTGTACAATCTGAGCATGAAATGGAGGAATAACTAGCATCCAGTTCGGGGATGTTTTTTATTATGGAAGCTGTTCAGGGATGCAACTTTCTAAATAATATTTATAAAGAAGAAAGAATTTTATCATCACTAATTTTGTACTGGAATGACTCAGCTCCCAGATTAGTGAAAGTTTTTTGCTGCTATGCTGTCGTCTTTAACAAGCCCAAGAAGCGTCTTTAATGATCCCGCTGCTTTTCTTCCTAAGATCTGCCCTACTCTGCTTCCGATTGACTCATTTCCTTCGCCTTACTCTACCTCTAATTAGCATACCATGATATTCTTATCCTGAGTCTAACCAATCACACTAACGAAAGCAATCAGTCAACGGCAGAGAAGGGCGGGTCTAAGCACGGAAAAGCACTGGGATCTATAGTAACTCCTCTGCTGCTGGTCCGCTAACTAGCTCAGAGACTGAAACAGTTGAAGGGGTCGGTGTGTTTACTGGGGAAACTACAACTCGCAATCTGCTGTATCAGTTCTGCAGCTGACACAAAAGCTTTGGAAAACTTGACGAAACACTTCTTTACAAGCTTTACAAAACGCTGACACAAACCATTACCAGCGGACCATTGAACCGACGCTGAGCTCCCTGATCTCTGTCAGATTGATTCCGTACTTTCAGCGGGAAGAAGGAGCCTGTCAGTCAAACTCCATCACTTTTCTCAACTTGAGTATGAAGTACAAGGACCATATACCTGTCAAGGCTTTCGTCATATGAAGACGATAGACTCAAGCCAAACAGAGGTGAAATAGGTGATCCTATGAAAGCGTCTAAGGGCCAACAGTCACGCTAGTGGCACTGACGCTGTACACTGTTTGGAACAGTAATTGCTAATGCCAAAATCACCATGTGAACGAACCTTTACCTTTTTTATTTAGTTTTCCTTTTTTCTTTTTTTTTTTACCTTTTTGGGTTTTCTTATTAGCACGCTTACATTTGCTAATTAGCACCAAACTCATCGCAATCCCCTCTGGGGACAATGACTATTTGTACCAAATTTCATAGCAATCCATCCAAACATGAGGTTTGGATGGATTGCTATGAAATTAGACAGGAGACAAAAAAAGAAATCCATTCTCTGGAGAACATTAATGTTTTGTTGTTTTTACTGAATACCATGCCAGTCTGTCGAACAGTTGTTGAGATATTTCAGTCTGAGTGAAAACATTGATTTTAATTTGTTTGTTTCTCGCTTTATACTTTGAAGACGTTAACTGCATCATGTACCGATACATCCACACAGCAGTTAATTACACGTCAATACCGTTTCTTGGAAATATATAAATATTGTGTACCGTCTTTTTATTCATAAGACATTGTGATTTAACGGCGCCTGCAGAAATTGATACTGAATTTTCAATCTTGTGTATCCTTAAACTACTAAATCTTATATGTCAGAAGGGAAACTTGACGGGCACCAGCAACTGTCTCAGCACACCACAAATTGACTGAGAAATGCTGTCTTGAATGTCAAGTTCCGCTGCAGACTCGGAGGATATTTTGCTTACGCCGGTCACGACTGGAGCAGGTTCTCGCGGAGCGACAGACAGAATGAGGAAGATGAATGTTTTTTTTACCCGAGAAGCTGTGATGTGCTCGGCTCAAAACTAATGCGCTGATTGGACGGACGAGAAATAAAAGATGGGACGGGAGAATGAGCATATTTGAAGTACAGTGACATAAAAAAGGCCGACACATGCACTCGCGTCTGATTAATCATGCAGCAGTTGTTCAGGCGAAGGACATGAAAAGAGCCTGATTCACTGTTTGAAGGTAGAGAAGTTAAAAAAAATCGGGCGCATAAAGGCAGAGCTTCCTCTTTGAAGGTTCCTCCACTGCTGTGCCTGCAGCTGCCATTAGAATTCACCCTCACCACCTTCCAGCTCACCTGGCGTGCCCCCTGCCTCCGCGGCGTTATTGATGTCGTACTTCACCTGACGGAGGCAGCTGGACTCGTGTGCGCCAACGTGTCCTGGGCGGTCAGCGATCTATTTAAGTATTTAACAAGTGCCCCAGAAAACTTGTCTCAAACTCTCGGGTTGGTCCAAATAGTAAGTTTCTCGCCGGTGTGTGTTGCCTCGGGCGGTTTTCTGTCTGCCAATCCGTCTGTCGGCGGCAAACGGCATCCAGCAGGTTGAGATACAACGCGTGGAAGCGGGTACGCCGGTGATTTTGGAGATTTAAGAGAGAGCAGAGTAGACCCGAGCGCGCGCAGGTATGATTAAAGCGTCTCAAAATACCTTCTTAAAGGATAATTCCTCGACTGCGGAGTGTTCCACCGCCTGGGCGAGATTCAAGGTAACTCGTCCTGATGATCGTGCAGACAGATGGCGGATGTTGGAAACGCAGACAGCGGCGGAAAAACACGTCTGTTTTTGTGATAACGGCAAAGACGGCGACGTGCGGAAACGGACGTCTTAAATGATGATTTGTCTCCCGTCTCGCCGCCTCCCCTGATGTTCGGATGCATCTCCGGTTGCGGTGTGAGAGACAGGTACATTTGGACAGCATTGTTTGATGTCCTTGTTAATACCCAAGTTCTCCGTTTTTTTCCCCAAAGAGATCATTAAAGTTTCCTCTTATCTCAGTCACGCAGACACACAGATGGCAGCCGGTAGAGATTTAGCGGACAAAAGGAGTAATCCTTGATGTTTATCTCAATGGTGTTAAGTACAATAGCATATTCTTTGCAAGGAATTCGCAGGCATTAAGCAAACTGGGTCCTCTCACGAGGGCTCGTGCAGAAATCTGTCTTCGGCGTGTCAGATGCGGTGTGCAAAAACAAAACGAAAGGATGAAGGTCAAGTGTTTCCTTTTGGAATAGCATTTCATTTGAGTTCTGCAGCTCCGGTTTTAAAGGACAGATTTGAAGTGTTCCTGACGACTTGGAGGTTTTATAAAGAACATATGTTCTTATTTATTCATAAGTGCAGCTGAAGTGTGATGATTTATTATGCGTTGGAATGCGTTGCAGTGAAACTAAGCCCAAACAGCCTGAAGATACTCAAGCATTTTTTTTTAAGTCACACATCCATCGATTTGGCGGATTTACAAGGGTGCAAAATTGGTGCAGCAGAGGCCGAGATGTCCTCACTTTTAGCCCTGGTGAGACTTCAGAAGGCTGGATCCTACTGAATCCTACATCTCCCATCATGCAGCTCATCCTGTCCACCTGCCGTGCTTTCAGACACCATGCCCCCAAAGTATTGGACACATGCAGAGCGTTGACCTGATAATGGTGCCAGATGGAACATAAACATCTGTACCAGATGTCACGGCAACTCATCCAATACTCCAAATTAACTTTCTTATAAATCACTTTTTTAAAACCGTCTAAAAAGTCTTCATCTTTTTTTCCTTTTACTCGTTCTTGTATCCTTGTTTTTGTTCTCATCCCTTTTATCCGTATCTTAATCCTCTCTTGTGATGTCATCTTTTTATTGTCTTTATAGAGCTTTTATTCTTTTTTTATTTGTTTTTAACTGCCTCTATGTGTTGTTGCCTTTTTTTTATTGCTTCTTTTCCTTTTTTAGTATTTACTCCTATTGAAACTTTGTGTTTCGCCCTCTTGTTTTAATTGCTCCCTAGTCTGGAATTGTCTCAGTTTGGCTTGACTGTCTGGCCTTTCTCCTACGTTACACTGTCCTTTGTTTGCCAACTGATGTAAAGTCTGTTTATAAAAGGTGTTATATAAATAAAATAGTTATTATATTAGTATTATATTATAACATTTCACTCAAAACCACAAATATCACCCTCGTGGAAGCGTGGAAATGAAAGTGCCCTCAGACGATGAGGCTTCATCACGAGGCCTACCGTATACGGCTCATTTCAGTCACACAGAGACTTAAGAAAGACCTTAGCTCGGCTATATTAAACACACGTACAGCCTATATTGATATGGTCAAAAAAACAACAATAAGGCGTAATGAGTAACACGTTATATAACTCCATTACTGCTAAAAGAAACACATTATGCTGTAAACACGTGTTGCTTTTGTGATGCGTGACCCCCAGCACTGGTTATCGCTGTTGAGATATTTTTAGTTGTGGACTCACAAGTGGAAGCACAGACCTAGTCTTCGAGAATATCCCCGATGACATCCCAAGACGGAGCTCGCTCTTCCTCATGAACAGTAAACTGATCTTAAAGCGTACAATGAACAGCGCCCCTTCAAAGTGTCAAGCGGTCTGGGACCAGTTTTCTTTCAGTTTGAATGCAGTTGTAATCCGTTCTTCATACCAACAGTGACACGAGGTGGTTAAAAATCCTTCCACATATACAGCGGGACTATGTACAGCTGTTAATTTGGACTCCTGTCATAACAATTTATAGATGATTGGAAGTAAAGCAGTGACCAGAAGGCCCCATATGTTTTAGTTTGAGAGGACTTTTGAGGATTGTTTTCAGTTTGGACAGTTGCGATCTACTTTCCGAGGTCTGGAAGTATGTTTTGATCAGCTGCCTGATCCCCGGGAGGACTTGTGGGCGGCGCACGGTATATTACAGAGAGAGAAGTTTGTCCGAGGGTGTAATCTCAACCCATCCGTGTGTTTACATGTGTTTAAACGTGTACCCCCCCCCTCCTCCGGCGAGCCTTGCACGCGGCGGCGCAGAGTTGTAAGCGGCACCTCCAGAGCTGTTTATCTCTGATAGTCACGGCGGGCTCGTTCCTTTTAATCTCGTGTTCCGGGGCGCAGGACACCTCCGGTGGATTCCCGTGGTCATCCGGCCTCTACGGTATAAGCTGTTTGAAGGTGGTGTGTGTGTGTGTGCAACATTAACCAGGTGTGTGTTTTCTTTCCAGGTCACCCGCGTGCCGGTGGAGAGCTGCGAGCAGTACGACTCCTGCGGAGCTTGTCTGGGATCAGCAGACCCTCACTGCGGCTGGTGTGTGCTGCATAACGTGTAAGTGCCGCTCACGCTCATCACGCGTCTGAGCAGTTAGTTTCAGTGCTTACATCACAGCGAGGGGGCGCCCTGCTGTTCATCGAAATTCTATCAATTCCGTTTTTTACGAGTCAAGTCAAATTTATTTGTAGCACATTTAAAAAAACCACATGATTTGACTGAAGTGTTTTACAAAGACGAAAGGAGATAAGGTTAACGGAACAGACGACGAGAGATCGCGCCTGCACTCAGAGTTCGAAATTTACATCCCTGAGCGATGTAAAAACTAGTAAAGCAGCCCCTGTGAGAGCCCGTTTATTGTGGTCGTAATAACAAAACGAGGATCGATAGACAAAGAAAAAGAGGCGGCTGATATCCAGCATTTTCTGAATTTTTCCAGTTAAATAAACAGATTGCCGATAAAATGAACTAATTTAAAAAATGTGCTTCTTTGGCCCTGATGCAGCGTCCTCTCACACAAGGTCCCGCCTACAACGATATCTGATTGGTTACACGTCACAATTATATGACTCTTCAAAGTAACTGGTGTTTGACATGTTGTCAAATAAATGTAGTTGAGAGGAAATATGGAAATACTCTTTAAAAATCGTACTTAAGTACAGTACTTGAGCAAAATTGTACTTATTTTTAAATTATTTATTTCATCACTGGTTGTTTTTGACACGAAGAGTTTCATTTTTTACTGCAAATGAATATCGGTCCCAAATATCGTTTTTCAGTCTCCTTGATTTCTAATCATCGGTGTTGGTATCAGCCCTGAAAAAGCCACATCGGTCGACCCCCTTGTATTAAGTCGTGTTTATATTCATGCTCACCGGTATTAAAGACCTGTTTCCTGTTTGGCGTCGCATTTCTCTGTGTTCTAACATGACAAATGCTGCTAGTCGCCGCCTTGCAAGAGCTGCGTTCAACAAAAACAGTCACAAGAAGATGAAAATGCATGTTTATTAATGCTGCGAACATATACATTCAGTCACTTGTGCATCAGAATGAGATTTTTGAATGACAAAATAAAGAACTGTCACTTTATACGTGATTTTTGAGATTTAATAATTGAGATAAAGTTTCCCTACAGCCACAGTTTCACTTCGTCAGGTTTGCTTGTCCACCTGTCTGATTTCTCCTCGGCTCTCGAAAAGAGCCTGCGGAATTCGCAACATTAACGATGGCCGCATTCTATTTAGGTGAGCTATTTCCAGGGCTCTGGCGTCGTGCGTGCTCACTCACTGACACGGCTAACTGGGACACCGGTAGAACGGAGCCACCGTTAACGTTACCGGTCACACCTGTGCTTCTCCTGCTCCGACGAGTCAGAACGGCCGCCGTGAAAAAGGGCCTGTTGGCTCCGGCCTGCGACCTGTTGCTTAGACTGAAGGCGAACTCCGTCTGGTGTTTCATTTTAACACATATGAAAGCGCATATCAGACGGCCCTTCACATACACCAGGCTTGCGTGTGCCAGCGAAAACAGAAAGTACCAGGCGTGGAACGGGGAATGCTCTCCACAGAATCCTTCTCGATGTCGCTGTTTTGATTCAAACATTGACAGCAGCCGTTTCGTCTCCCTTTCTCGTCACTGTGTTATCATTATCCGTAACATCGAAACAGCGTAAGATCCATCCCGTCAACGTGCGAACTAAAATACTACGAGATAAACCCCGCACTCTGAGTTGACATTTGCCAATGATGCTACAAACACCGATAAGGCCCAATTAGGAAGTGATTGTGGCCTTTTCTGCCCGTCCAGGCACAAACACCGACACCGATTCTCTGGATATCTTCACCCTGGAAGGAAAAGCCGTCCAACTGTGTACAAAAGGAGATTTTTTTTTTGTACGAAATACCCTTGTGAGTGCACGGAGCCTTAAGATATGCCCAAAATTAAGTAGTCTGGACGTATCGTCTAACAACATCCGAAGACAAACGTATCTGTAGCTGTTCAGAGCAGGGTGAAGAGTCGTGGCGAGGGGGGCCTGATGCAACAATTGCTCAAATGGGGCAAACGCCGCACACGTTCTCACAGTCTTTGCTCAGACGGATTGATGGCGTTGCACTCGTTTGTACACATGAAAAAACAAATCGCTCTGTGAAGATCGGAACGGGAGCTCGAGAGAGAGAGGTTCAAACCTTCCCCCGCCGTCTTACCTCCGCATGTGGCCGATCGGTTGGTCGGGTTGTCGTTTTTTTTCAAAGTGCAAGGCCTCAGATGTTTAACGATCCGATAAGCGCATGATTTTAACTCAAGGACCTCTTTGCAGTCCAATCAGCGTGAAGTCAAATTTTTTGAACTGATGTATCGGGTGTTTCAGCAAACTGCGTTCGACAGTCCTGCTCCGGAGACACTTGTGTCAAGGAATTTACCGCTTGCGGCAAATTAGTCAGCCACATTTGTCGGGGAAAGAAAAAAAAAAAGGTTCTACTCTGTGAGAGTGGCTCCCGCGGGATCAGAGATGAACGTGCGAGCCGAGTGATGGTGAGAGGTGTCGGGGCTGTAAAAGGCCACCGGGTGCACCTGCGCCGGAGCAGCTGACGAACGGGCCGCCGACGGTGAGGCATGAACGAGCAGCTGGTGCCAATCAGCTAATGCAAGTGTGACTTCAGAGCTCTGCCCGGGCGAACGCTTCACCCCGCCTTGTGTGTTTGTTATTATGAGACGAGAATCAAAGTACAGCACAGCAATCAGACAGCTGCAGCGTCATCCGCAAGTGCTCTCAAACCTTTAGGATGCGTACATTGTTCATGATCGACCCTCCGTACACACAGTCGCTCTGACTAACAAAACACGTTCTGCATCAACAGGGACGACAGTGAACGGGATTAGACCGGCTTGACACGCTGAAAAAATGTGAATGACGTCTTTTGAACGTAGATTTTGACCAAAGTGTGTCCTCCTGCTCTAGGTGTTCGAGGAAAGATCGCTGCGAGCGGGCGGAGGAGCCTCAGCGCTTCACCACCAGAGTGGAGCAGTGCGTCCGACTCGCGGTCCAACCCACCACCATCTCCGTCACCATGTCAGAAGTGCAGGTACAGTGTGTCAGAGTGTGTGTGTACTGTGTGTGACGGGAAGGGGCTGGAAGAACAGGCGATGGACGTGGAATGACGATGATGTCATAACGGGTCCATCATTTTGAGTAGGAGCTGAATATGGAGTTTGTCCTGGCAGCATTTTCTGCAGTGTAGCGGCAGAAATCTTTATCGCTAATGAATCAATTATTAATGTGCGTGTCCCTCACGGTGCTGCTCTCCTCCTTTTTCCCAGTTGGTGCTTCAGACGCAGAATGTGCCCAGCCTGTCTGCTGGGGTGAACTGCTCCTTCGAGGACTACGTGGAGACAGAGGGACGCATCTACGGCGGACGGATCTTCTGCCTGTCCCCCTCTACAAAAGAAGTGGCCCCTATCACGCGAGATCAGGGTAAATACAAATATCCAGGCGTTACAGAAACACGTGGCGTGCAAAAGGTCATCATAGATTTTTTTCCAGACCTCTGACTTTAATTTGAATTTTGGCTTTTGACAGATTGAGGGACAACATTTATTTCATCAAACGAATTTGTAAATTAATGAATAAAATAATTATAAAAGGACGGAGGACTTGATTTTGAAAAATATATGAATGAACCAACAATTTCTGAAGTAACTGAAGTCAATATTATGGAATATTAACTCATTACTTATTTTCATAATGAAATATTTGTACTTTCTCAAAGGTTTTTATTTCATATTAACATTTTCCCAGATGAGACTTAATTTATAGTCATTTCATACTGACCCTTTCATCAACCCCCTCGTCTTTCAGCCAATCACATGACCCCGTCTCTCTACTGCTAGCAACTGCTAGCCTACTGAAACATTTAGCCAGTTAGCTCCTGTTAGCAGGCGCAACAACAATGCTGAAGTGATTCTGAAGGGAACAACTAAGGCTAACACTGTAAGTAAACAAAGTAGCCAGACCTAGCCAGCTAGATAGCCGGCTAGCTGGTTAGCATATGCTGCCAAGCTAAGCTATAAATATGAATGAGTGAGGAGATGTTGCGTCTGCGTCGGCGCTAATTTACAGTGGCAGCAGTTGTGCATTATCAACTACTGAACACTTTGGGATCATTCTAGTCTATTTACTGCAGTAAATCCTGCTACCACAGTTCTCAGTGACAGTGACTCTGTCTCTGGTTCACCTCGTGTCCGGAGGTTCCGCTGCAGTTTCAGTTTACTGACATTTCAAACAATTAGCAAGCTTTTGTTTTGTGGAGAAGATGACTCCACTTAATTCTGGGCTTTTTTTGCTTGAGCAGTTTCGTTTGATGCTGCATAAACATCTTCTTTTTTTTCTTTTTTTTTTGCACCGTTCAGCTTGTTCATCCGAGCGTGCGAAACACGAGTCACGCCGCTCCTTAAATGCACCCATTACTTTGTGATAATCAAAATAAGAAAGTGCTGATTCACAAACTTACTGCACCAGGCCCATAAACGTATACGTGGACAGCTGAACTGCTTCCTTCACCGAGTCACTTCTCCACCAGTTCTATTGATTCTGCCCCGGGGCTCTGCTTACTCTCTAGCAGAAACACTGTGGCTCCAAAATGTCAGCTATACAGGAATCGACAAGTATTACCTAAAAAGGGGCTGTTAACATTTCCAAATACATCACAAGGGCTTGGACATGATCCTGGGTTCATGAGTCGTTTTCCATTCCCTCACTGTTCATGATAGTAGCAGGTGCACACTAAAGACACGTGACAAAAAGCTCTGGTAATATGGTGTTTTGTGACTCCTTGTAGGTGACCAACGCGTCATAAAGTTGTATCTGAAGTCAAAGGAGACGGGGAAGAAGTTTGCCAGCGTGGACTTGGTCTTCTACAACTGCAGCGTCCACCAATCGTAAGTTTTTATCAATTTTCAAAATGAAGAGTCTGTCGCTAAGTGTAAATGGAGTGGAATGGAGTGGAAAAAAATCTCTTTGCATTTTTTTCCGTGGTTGTTTACCAAAGGCAATAATGCCAAAATATTGGCCTGCGAATAACTCTTATAGTGGAGAATGGAGAGAACGGCGTGCGACCTCTGCTAATTCATTATTCAATGTATTCAAGCTTTTTACAAATCAATTAGTTAATTAAATCTCGAGCAATGAAGGGACTACTGGTGAGTGAAATAATAAATCGATTCCTAACCATGCAAGACCGAGAAGGGCGGCCAAGCTTGGGTGGCTAAAACACGTCAGACGTGTTTCTTGGAAATGAATTATCCCTAATTTAAGTGTAGGAATACTGATTGGCTTCTCGGCGCTGGTGTGAGAGCGGGTTGTGTGTTTTATATACATGGCTGAGTCTGGTGTTCGAGAAAGAAGAACCGGGAAGGAGAGAAGGATTGGAGAGACTAAAGTGTATAGTCTTTATATATATTTACTGAACAGAGCAGTTCATTTAATTTGTTGGGAATTGTACATATTCATAGTCCATAGTCTACAATCTACAGTGTTAGAGCTGAACTATACATGGTTTTCTATCAAAATTGCAGTTGAGCAATGGGTGAAGCAGTATTTCAGGTCCACAACATGTTACTTCTGCATAAGATTGGAATGTGATTGGTTCGTATTTCTATTTCCTGCCACAAACTCGGGATACAGCAAGAGCTTGGCTCCACATGGGACTCGAACCCCGGCCTCCATCCTGTGTTAGACCCACCCATCCACCAACCTGGCCAGCCCAAGACATTTCCATTAACCTAACCCTGTAATTTTGGTGCCTAAACCTAACAAAACCGCAGCCGTTTCACTGTTAGTATTTAGCTTCACATACATAAGCTCCTTTCTCAACATGTTTAATCAAACGTACACTATTTTATCTTAAGGAGCTGTGAAGGGGAAAGTTGTTTTCGTTGTCGACCTTCAGTGTTGTTGGCTGTCAGTGCAGCTCTCGGCTGGAGCTAATGAACCTTAATTATTTAAGTTTACCAAAGTATAAAGTGAACCTGCTGTTTTTTGTTTAAGGTTATCTACTTTTTGCACACTGATCTTGTACAATTAACGCTCTGCTTTTTAAAATGGTCTTAATAGGATTTCTGAAAAGCTGAAGTGTAAATTGTGGTGAGAAATGTTAGCAGCTGGCAGTGCAAGCGGCCAACAGCTGGTGGGAGCAGACAGCAGTCAAAATAGTACCAGCATGCAACATCGTTAGTGTAGCTTATCTTAAAAGAAATGTTGAAATTGGACCTGTAGAATTCAGGGTTATAAAGGTATGTTTTCTTTGAAGCAGCGTTGCCTTTTCTGTGAAGCTAACTTTAGCTTCAAACACCGATACAGTCTCAAATAGACTCCACATCTGTCCATATCGGTTTGCATGTCTTAAAACCAATCCCAATCGTCTTTGGTCGCGTTTAACCCTGCAAAATAGTGTTCATTGCACATGGGGAGGTGAGCAGGGAGACACCAAATGACAGGTTTTATACTGACCATCAACATCCGATAAGTCACACTAAGTCTGAAAGAAGACTTCACCAATTGCTGAAGCTAATCTGCATTCTTTGCAATATGCAGGTATGAAATCATAATACATTTCCAAAGGATTCAAATATTTTTTTACAAAGTGACTCTAGCTAACTAGCTTTTACTATTAGCTTTAATTACCATTCAAGTTCCTATCACCTTAATGTGCATCTAAACTAAACCTGCAATTACACAAATGTCTTGTGTAGCTATACGATGATGACACAATCCTTATAATGCAAGACTTAATGAAGAAAAAAAAAGAGAAAAGATTAAATAGTCAAGTCACTCATTAATTGAAAAATACTGACAACCCTCTTTATAAAAAAGAGGAGCTTGGGTCTACCTATAAAAGTCGTAAACAAGTCGCCAAAAGGGTCTTTAAAATTGCCAAATCCGGCGAGAGAATGAGCTGATAACACTGCGAACATTAACGCTCAAAGCAGCTCACGGGCAGAACTGCAGACATTAGTGTGCAGCAAGGTGTTCACCGCTAACAACCGCAACATGGCTGTTTGGTGCATTTTCTACAGCGCACTCGTTTAATTAGAAGATTAGATTATTTAGAAGTCAGCGCCTCTCCCAAATGACTCGTTTTAATTGGAGAACCCTGGCAGGACCTCAACAACAAGTAGCAGTTTTGTTTTATCTGATTCTTCTTTTAATGTAGTAACACGATACGTTTGTGATGATTACCTTATTAAAAACCGTATCTTGTTTTTCCTCGCCATGGAGACCACAAAATACAGACCCAGAGTTTAATCCCAAGTAGACTAGTCGGAGGAATTATTAGTCAGATCCAATTAAATCAGATATTTTCCCTCAAATTGTTCGGCTTTGGTTGGCGTTTGTCTTTGAACGCCGCCGAAGGTTTTCAGCTGAACGTGCACGAGGAGAGGAGGGGGAGAGAGGGGAGAGGAGCGGTGAGATCGGGCCTGATAATGAATGAAGAATGTGCTCTTAATTGACCTGCCTTGTTAAATAAAGGTTAAATGAAAATAAATAAAATGTCATTCCCTAAATGACTCTTGGCTGCTCCTCTGCAGTCGCCGAGTGGGATCCCCCCACCCCCGCCCCGTGCTATCTTTCTCGCCCTAGCCTCGTCCACCTGGCACAGGCTCGCGTCTCACATTTAGGTATCTGCACTTTCTGTCAATACACCCGGAATGAAAATGCATCTGTGGCACGCTCAAAGTGGATTCCTCTTTCTCTTGCCAAGAGGAGATTGATGACAGCATTACTTCCTCCCCCTAATGTTTACATCATTTGAAATATCCTCTCGCTCTGTCCACTTTCAGCTTTTATTTAAAATTATTTCTCCCCTTCTTTATTTCTTGCAAAAGGGGAGGATAGTAAAAGGGAAACGAGAGGAAGAATATCAGGACAGAAAAATGGGAGACAAAGGGACAACGAGCAGTAGAACCTACGGACTCTGGAAGCTCAATCGTATTTCCAGATTATTACCCCTATGCCTGGTTTTCAACTCCCCCCTTGCCCCTCAGAACAGAGTTACAAGGGGTAGCGGTTGACATCCCCTCCACCATGAAATGGGACAACCTTTCATACACGACGACCCTCATACATCATCAGTTGTCGTCCATGGCGATCAGTAAACGGGCGTGACCGGACATTTTTAATATGCCGTCTCCAGCTGGGGTGATTTTTCTTGGGTTACTGAGGCAACCCTGGTATTACCACAGGGCCATCTTCACAACTTCATGCTGTCAGTCAAGTCCTCAAATATAAAAAGAGCGCTGATTCATTACTTGGCTTTACAGGCTAACGTTAGCAACAGGAAGTGCAGCAACTTTGCTGCTTGACTTCAGTAAAAAACGCTGCTGTGATATATTTGTCTTAAGATAACTATGTAATAGCAATACATGATACCATATATTCCAACAGTAATCACTGTTACAGGGTGTAACCCGTGGCTCCTCCTCTGTAAAACGGACAGGAAGTTAGCTAAAACGACGACAACGCTTACAACAGCTTTACATTTTGGATGTCACGTGCCGTCAAAGAGCGGGAACGCAACATTGAGATACGTCAGAACAAAGGACTGTTGCGCACAAATTAGCAGTTACAATGTAGCGTTAGCTAGATAGCTAGTTAGCTACTGAGACATTAGCAAACTAGTAGCGATTGTTTTATGCTTGTTGTAAAGAAAAAACATAATACATTGAGTTCTTAAGCTCAGTCTGAAGTGAGCCTCTGAAACACCTCTATTTGGTGGGGCCATGTCACCGTAACATTTCAGGCTCGGTGGCGGGGTCAGTGGATGCACACGGATTGGGCCAAAGTCTCTCGTCTGCACTGCTTTTTGGGTTCGTGAATAGAATCGACCAATGCTAATTTTAGACTCTGGCTCCTCTGTTCAAAAAGTTCCCCCGCCAAAACACTGCGAAAAGTTCTGAACTCAAAAGCACATATTGTGACAGTAACCTTTAATTTCAGACCTTACAAGCGACTAGTAATGAGGAGTTAAAGTGCACTTGTCCTGCTTTCATTCTCTGTCTCCCTCCTTCCAGCCCCCTGGCCCTCTTCTCCTCTCCCGCCCTCCCGCCTCCCACTTGTCCACCCATTACTTTCCCTTCTCCTTCTCCCGTCCCCCTCTTTTACCCGCCTCGCCCTCCCCCGGCCCTGAACCCCTCTCAGCCCTCTCTCCGCCACCACCCCCGTTTCCCTTTTCTTGCCCCCTCTCTCGTTCATCAGGCCCGTTTATTGCCTGCGCTCTGCTCTCGGCCCCGCATACATCTGCATAGTAATAGGCCGTTAATTAGCTCGAGCCGGGGTGCCTGTGTGGAGATGGTCGTAATGGAGTGGGGCTTGGAGAGAGAGCTCACCTGGGCCACTTCTCAGGGCCTCCAGGCCTGGTTCAATGGCTTTGATTCATTTTGTGAATGTGCGCCCGTGTGTGTGTGTGTGTGTCGGTGGAGTTTTCTGTTTGTTCTTTGTGAGTTAAAGAGTGTACGGGATGTGTCAAAGTGACTCCGTTTTATTCACGCGCGTTTGTGTGCATGCAGAAAGTGTGTGTCGGCATGTGTGTGTGTTTGTGCTCGGCGCTCCTGATTAAGCAGCCCACCTAGCCCTCCTCTCTTTGCTGCACAAACAGGCGTGCTGCTGTTTAAGCCTTTGATGTCGGCTTCGCCGGCCCCCTCAGGACTCGGCGGGCCTGTAAAAAACCACGGTGCAGTTATTACCGCGGCAGCTGAAACATAAACCCACATATTTACACGCCACTCCCCCCTCCGCCGCCGCCACCTTTCACCTCCGAACCTTTGATCCCGCCTGTCGGAAAAGGTGCGGGAGTCGGGCCGTTCAGCTGCGGATAATGGAGTTCCTACTCCGTGGGCGGCGGGCGGGTGAGAGCGTAGCACAGACCCACAGCGGCAGACGTACAGTATCGGCACAGATGCAGCAGGCAGAGCGGCCCGCGGGCGAGCGCCCAGACCGGCTCGTGCGCCGACATCACGCAGCCTCGCTCGACGCGTTCAAAGGTGGACGCACCGGCCTCGCACATTCTCACGCAAACGCACACAAACAGGTGCACGCACAGTCGGGAAAGGGAGACAGAAGGCGCAGGACTTGGAACGGCACATTGCGCCGCGAGCTATTTGCATACACTGTTACAATATTAGAAATTTGCATTAAAAAAGAGCTTTGGAATAGTTTAATTGAGCATGCGGGAGGAGGAATAATGCATCTTTAAAGAGAGGAAGGGAAACAAACGGGAGGGAGAGCGCTGGAGGGAAGAAGGGAGCTCGCGCTCCCCGAGAGCTGCCGAGGGAGAAGGCGACTGAGAGGGAGGCGCGGGGCGGGAGAGAGAGATATAAAGCGGAGCGTTAGCGAACGAGACAGAGATTGTGCCCATTGTGTCAGGAAGAATGCGTCCCACACAGCGAAAAGGTTAGCGCCGCAGCCTCAGGCCACCGTGACCATTACAATATGAAAGGGGCTGAAAGTCTACGCAGTGAAAAGAAGCACTCGAGGGAGGGGACCGGCCCACGCCATGCTCCGGCCCCTAGGAAGGGCTCTCGTGCAGGCAGGCCGTCCAGCCTCGCCACCCGCCCGGAGACCGGCCGCACTCGGCAACTTCCAGAGTCGTCTTGTTGGGAAGAGTTTAGAGTTCAACTTTTCTGTAATAGCATCACCGTTAGGTGATTTTTGTGGCAACAGTCTGTGGTCCAATTTCCAACGAGTGTGACCCGTTTTAATTAAACTGAGGGTTGAGGCTCGCAGACTTAGTGCTTTTGGACATCGCCGTGACAAGATGCAATAATATCTTATAATGAGTCTGAGTCCCCTGTCGAGAATCTCAACTTCTCATCCGGTTGCTGTACTTTGTAACTTAATGATGTATGCGTTGTTTTATTGCTGCACACTTTGGAGCTTTATGGCATTAAACATAAAGAAGCCTATATATAGATTGCGTAGCACAGCCATACTGATCCGTCTTCTAAACACCGTCCACATTAAAAAGAAACCTGGGAGATGTGTTTTCAAACCGATCGGCAGAAACATGCCTATAGTTGCTTCAACCACTGATTGAGCTATTAAAGCTTTACGCTTTGTACCTTAAACTGTGTCTCTGGCCTACTTCATTGGGGTCGGCACATGTTGACATGGCGTGGCGAGCTTTAGATAGAAGACTAACCCCCTAGTCTGAAAAAGAATCGCAACTTTGTCTGCAACTTTCTTGACCAGAATTAAACGATCGTTCGCTCCTTTCATATACGTTTGAGCGGGTCCGCTGCTCGCATATCAACAGCTTTGTTCCATCGATCCAGCCTCGCTTAGAACAAAAGCTCGAAGAAGATGAAAAAGGCGTTTGACCCGGCTCTGCTGCGAGGCCTTGTTAAATAGCGGGGGATTTTATTGACTACATTGCAGCAGCGCAGCCACTTACCCAAGCCAGTTGTCCAGGCATTGACAGTTCTACTGTAGGACAAGTCTCCACTGCCCAGGTGACCCAGAGGAAGGCTACCATGTCAACACGGGCGACAGCTTCGTGCGAAGAAGTGTGTCTCAGCCTGTCAGTGTGTGTTATTGCAGTCTTGGGCGCACATACACACACACACACACACTCAAATGTTGTGTGCACACATCCCTGCAACAAGAAATCGATGAACCCCGGGGTTAATAGTGAGGAGGAACTGGCTCACCAGCTCTGCTAACAAACATCAGACTGTTAGCATAACCTCAGTCCACCCTTCTCCCCATGGAAATCCACTGGCATTGATTATAAACCTCACACTGCAGCTCGGTCTAGTCTCACTAGCTTATCGCCGGCTGTATGAAGCCCCTATCACTCTGTCACTCCAATACAGGCGATTTAGGAGTTAACCCTCGGAAATCTGAATAAACCAAGGACAGAGGGACAAAGACAGAGCACGGATTAGACTGAAATCCAATTTAAAGTCAGTCTTTCCGGCAGCAGGGTGGCATTGTGAGCTCAGCGATTGTCCTTCAGTTTGGAGGACCTGGTTTTAAACTCCCGCGGTGGCTCATTACTGTGCTGTTTTTGCACCAAACTTGTTGAGATCGCTTGTCAGTCAAACGTTAAAGGTGGTGTTGTGATTTATTTTACCTTTGACTTTGGGGTTCAGAGTTTGCAATTCTTTAGGTGGAGCTTGTTCCAAGAAGGAACCGCTCCTTCAAAGCCAGATAGTAACTTATTAGAACAGGGCAGTATTCATGAAGTAGCTACAGACTGATTTATAGATATGTTTGATACTGATAAGGTAGCAACATGATAGCATTATTCAGTACAAAAATTTGCTCAGCATAGCTTGATTTGACTATAAGATGTGAAAGAAATATCAAATATCAAGGAGCAAAATGTAAGAATTTTAGTTTAAAAATGTACTATTTACTAATTTCTAAAAGAATGTGTAGAAATAACAGTTTTAAAATGATGTCTAAGTTGGCTTTTTTTTTGTGTTGCAGACATATCTTTGGAAGTTAGCATGCTAACAAGCTAGCCCCTAGCCACATTGTTCCTCCTCAACAGGTGACAGTCCGATAGTAAACAACACCAACTTTTCCGAGCCGAGTCAGCTACTATAACTGCTAGCTGCAGTTAACTGAGCTAATTAGTTAGCTACAGCCACAGTTAGCGGTTACGCTGGTGATATGATGCCCTCTATTTGTTTGGAGTATGAATTCCACAGGTGACCAATTCTTACATATTGTACCTTTAAAACGGAATCAGTTTTTGGGCTCTGGGGGTACACAGACTAATCGTCATGCTGCCTTCAATTAGTCATGGTTCATGCTAGCGTCCCAGAAGGGTATTAGCATTTGTTTGGAGTCATGTTTCTGGCCACCTGATGAATGTCACTCTCTTTTAGCTAAATTTTGCTCTCCAACAACTCATGAGGAAAATGGCTCTTAACCTAACTTTGTCTTTTTGCTGGGAAGCTAGGAGTGTAACACACAATAAAACCAAAACAAGCTAAAACAGGCTCAAAAACTCTCTATAATCCAAGATTCTATGTGAGTTTGTCACTGCGAGCAACCAATTTTTGGTAATTTAAAGATACTTTTTTAAGAAGATAACTATGCATACTTTTTCCATATCAACAACAAACAAATAATTCAATGTTTTGGGAAAGATGTATGCCAAGCTAAGCTAACATCCTGCTTGCTGTAGTTTCATATTTAGTGTACACACACACAACAAAGTACAATATTTACCTGCCATTACAGTCGTCAGTACCATGTGAAAATAAGTCGGGGGGATAATAACCTGAAGGTGGATGCATACAATGGACCCCACAGGCTCCCAGTCGGCTCTTCGGGTGGATGCGAGTCGGCGAGCAGACACTGTGGGTGTGTGGGAGTTGAGTCGTCGGAGGCCTGATTGAGCACAGTGACAGCATGTGAGAGAGAGCACTGGTGTAACATGTAATTATAGCTCGCTTTTCCTTCAGCCAGTTAAGTGAAATTCAGTTCAGAAGTGATGTAAAGAGTACAAAGGAGAAAGACTTGTTCTAGTTGAAAGAGAATACCGGGGCTCTTTAGAGTTACTGAGCATCAACTCCTGTCAGGGTCTGCAATTATTGTTTGTTTAACTTTTAACTACTTTTCATCCTTTTGAAGCATCTTCGCAGCTTACAATAGAGCGTTTTCTAGGCTAGCAAAGACCTTGTGCGTTAAGATCATGACAATAACGATCGGGAAGTGTTATGTAATACAGCACTGACAAGGCAGATGGTAGAAACTTGGACAAAACAAGTAAAGTTACACTTTTTCTGAACATGTTGAAGGATGTATGCTTGCTTTATTTATCCCTTTTTATCCTGGAAACGAGGCTTTGCTTCATTAAAGAACTATTAAACAACTTTTAATTTAAGGTCTACATATATTAAAGGTAAAGTGAATACCTGAACCAACCTTTTGTTCTCGTACAACCTCCACTTCCGTTGTTTTTTTTTTTCTGCTCGCCATGATAGCCTTGTTTTTAATCCGTGTTTGAATGTGCATATATTCATTTTGCTTCCTCAACTCTGAAGAAGAAGAGGGGGGGAAAAAAAACAAGTGTTATATAAAAACAGGCTTATCTTGGTCTGCCAGCTTAGTTCACTGTAAGCCTCCAAGCATGGAGAATAAGGAAGGAGGAGTGGATCGCCAAGGATTCTCTCCTGCGCTCTCTCCGCTGTTTTTCCAGCGTCCGCCCTGGCCTCGCTGACAGCCGGAGTGAAGTCTTAACGCACGAGGCCGCAGCTACACTTGTCATTCGGACGCGATTTCTGAGATTTGGCCATAAACGTTCGACGTCGCGCGACTGTGTTGATGCGCGTGCGCGCTCAGGCTGTCGGCGTGCGATACGCGTGTTTCCTTTTGATCTGCGTTTCCACTCTTCCTTTATTTCACCCGGCAACAGCTCTGCCGCAGCGTATTGCACCTAATATATGATTATGAATTCAGGTCATAGAAGCCAGAGTTTCATCAATGTGTTTTTATGCTAATTACGAAGAGCAGTTCGGTAGTCACGAGTGAAAAATAACAAAGTTTAACAAAAAGTGATTTTCTTGATGATGTCCTTGTTTGTCTTCTGGATGTTGCTGCACATTAGGGCAATTAGAATTGTATTATGTGATTCTCGTGGCAAAAATAATTCGCATAAAAACATGAAAATGTATTGCGATATCAAAAGAAAAGAAGATGCTGTCTAAACTACTAGTGCAGGGAGGCGAAGAGAGAATGTAAAGAAGTACCAACATTTCCATTTTATGGTGCGTTGAAAACCAGTGTGAAGATGCATTACTGCCACCCACTATGACGAAGCATTAACGCAGAAAAAAAGATGCTCGGGGTATTTTATAATTATTAACTATGACTTGTGACTTTATTGGATGGATAGCTGCAGAATGACAGGAAACAGGGTGAGACAAAAATGTATGTATCTAGCTGATTATTGAGATTGGAATCAGAATATTTAACTCTCTAATATCAGCCCGACCTGTGTGACGTTTCTACTGTGATTATTTATTTACTATATCGCTTCGCTAGCATCTTTGGTATCCGCACAACAGCAACACAACTGCTAGTTTGGGGTAAATTCAAGCTGTCGTTGTCTTTAGACTGTAGCTCATGATTGGCCGATAGAGGAGTGTCTTTCTGTCATTTTCATTTTTTAAAACATGAAAAACAAAACTCGAACAATCTCGTCCCAGAGGAGATTATGATATGTGATCAGATAAGCTTGTTAGTGCTCTCCTGCGGAAAAAAAAAACTCGACGACGCTGCTTCCAAATTACCTTCATCTTCTCGTCTGGCATTTCTCTACAGCACTTTCCAGCTAATGAGTGGCTGGCTTATACACAGATACAGCTACGTCTGCAATAAGCTGATACTGATTTATCTGTCTTGCTCTTGTTCTCCGGAATAAAAAAAGTAATTGCTGAAAAACTCTAACCTCTTCTCGCCCGCTCCAGGTGCCTATCCTGCGTGAACGGAAACTTCCCCTGCCACTGGTGCAAATACCGCCACATGTGCACGCAGGACGCCAGCGACTGCTCCTTCCAGGAGGGACGAGTCAACACCTCGGAGGTGAGTCTTTGAGCGCAGAACGTGCGAGCATCGGTGAGCACATGTATTTAAACATTCGCACACAAAGAGACGCCGACTCGGAAGCACACAACAGGAATACATTTACAAGTATCAATTCACGTGCGCACACTCACACACGAGTATGTATTACTGGCATAGTAATGCCAAGGGTGCAGCTGGGACCTGTACACCATTCGAGTGTGGGTATGTGCTTGTATGAATGAATGGTGCTCTGAGTGGCCCAGCAGCAGCTGTTGTACTCCAAGCAGCGCTGGATTTATTCACTTATAAACAAGTCGGGGTGAATGAGTATGCAAATGGAGGCGCGCGCCGCCGTCCCAAATGTTATATTTGCATGAAAACCCTCATCTATCCATGAGCCGACTCGCTTTCACAGTCCCTCTGTCTTAATCTGTAATTCTCACTGTCTCCCGCACAAACATGGTAATTCACAGTGACAAACACAAATAAACTTTTGTGCTCTCGGAAAGTTGCGCTTGACACCCAGCCAGCTTAACATAAGCTTTGTCTCTATTTCAGGCAGAAGTATGAAATCATTTGTATGCGTGGCTAAGGTGAAGGCTAATTCAGATATTCTTCTTTTTTTTCTCTACTTTTGTTCGTTTTTCCCTGCCTTTTTTTTTCTTTCTGTCCTCTGACAGCACATGTTAAAAACAATATTAGTTATTTTAATATTGGTATTTTTTACAATCAGATTAAAGGTACAGTGTGTTAGAACTGTTCTCCTGTTGAAATCTTACTCTAAACAAATAGGGGTCAGCATATCACTAGCGTAACCGCTAACTTGTAGCTACCGTTAGCTAGTAAGCTCAGTTAACCTTGCAGCTAGTGGGCGTATGAGCCGACTCTGCTTGAACTTGAACATAGCACCAGGTTAGCCTTGGTGTTGTTTACTATCAGACTGTCCCCTGTTGAGGTACAAGGTGGTTAAGGGCTAGCTTGTTAGCATGCTAAGTTAAACACAATAGATATCTTTAAGGCGCAAAAAGTTAGAATTGGCCACCTGTTGAATTCAACTACAGAAAACAAATAGGGGTCTGCATTTCACCAGTGTAACTGCTAACTGCTGCTAACTGTAGCTACTGTTAGCTAGTAATCTCAGTTAACCCTGTAAGACCCAAATATAGAAAAACCTAAAAAAAAATTTTTTTAACCTTTCAGATGTTGTTGTAGGAGGCCTCTGATGCAGAAATTAAAGAGTTTTTTAAAAATAAATGTTTATGTAAGTTTTTAGAGAAAT
Source organism: Lagodon rhomboides (assembly GCA_039737535.1). NCBI lineage: Eukaryota > Metazoa > Chordata > Actinopteri > Spariformes > Sparidae > Lagodon > Lagodon rhomboides. The sequence goes on along the minus strand of CM077792.1, from coordinate 7,402,892 downwards.
GTTGTAATATTGCAACATTGGGCTTAGGTGGGAGCAGAATTTTGTTGTACTCACATTGTCTGAACAACAATTCAGAACAACTAAGGGTTCATTTTATAGGGTTGATTGCTTACTTAGCCCCATAAAGGTATATAACCTTAATAATAATCACACATTAGTCATATTTTTATGAAGTTATTAATTTAAAAAAAAATTACACAGGATAAAAATCTAACTTTTTCTAGCAACTTCTTCATTCTTTTTTCGTTTGATGACTGACTTTCATTGGTAGTGAAAGTCCTAAAAAGACCAGAAGATGTACCAGCGACAAATTTGATGGGGAACTTATATTTAGGCTTCTCAACTTCAGTGTAGGTTCTGGTGGCTTTGTCCCAGCATTGAATCAGGTGCACAGGTTCAGGTCCAGCAAAGGATGACACTAGTGTGACGGCCCTGTTGTCATACCATTTGACAGCATAGATGTTATGATTCCCCTCAACTCTGACGTCATAGCTTCTTCTCCCCTTTTTCTTCAAGCTCCTCTCATCATCAAGGTTACAGTTGGGTAGGCGCACCTGCTCAGCTGTTCCCACATATTGAATTCCCCGATCAAGGAGCTTCACTAATAATGGAACACAGTAGAAGTAGTTGTCTGCAAAAAATTTGTAGTTCTGACCTTCTGGAAGTGTGGAAGCAAGCTTCATCACAACATCACCTGACAATCCAAGTTCAGATTTGGCTCGTATTCTGTTGACACTGCCTTGTTAGACATCGAAGTCACACATCATGCCAGAGATTCCAGTTCTCACCCTAAATGTAAATTTAGATGGCTTAGCCTATGCTCTCAACTTATCATGCTAAATGAAATATGCATCTCAATCATTAGCCATTTAGTCACACAATACTGCCTTGCCAGCTTGTTATGCTCTCCACTTATCATGCTAAAAGAACTATGCATCCCAATCACCAGCTATAGAGTCACACAATACTGCCTTGACATGACAATACTGCTTGTTAAGCTCTCTAATTATCATACTAAAAGGAAAACATGTATACCCCCACTTACATCCACACCCAACATTCAGGAACATTTTCATCTTTCCCAGAACTGAATTGTCTGTTGATCCGCTTTGTGGACAAAGTCATGAAATTTTAGGTCAGTCTGATCAAATTAACTACATTTTTTAGAGATAAAACTTTTAAATCAGTCAAATTTGACCACAACACAACACACAGGTAGTATGTATACTGTCCATGTATAAAGAAAACACTCAGTGGTGTAGTGGAGGGAACACAACCTGTCTGTGCCCACTGCAACAAGCCTGCTATTTTGACTACCACACTCACCCAGTGTTGTAAAATTACAACAAATATATAACAAGCTCTAAATGAAATTTGATGAATCTATTCCACAATAACTTCATATGTACATGTTCTAGACATTGTAATAACAACAAAAAAAAATATAAAAGACATTTTTCTTACGTGAATCTGATGAATCCAGTCCAATGAAATAAAGAGATGTTGTTCGAAGGAAACCTTGAGAGGTTGTGTGAGTTCATGGCCATAAGGGCGGGACTTCTAAACAAATTTACTATCCAATAGCATTGTGAGACTGAACAATAGGACCCAATGACTATGTAAATGTGGTAAAAAATAAGATAAAATATAACAGATTGTTTTTTAGGATGGCTAAAGGTAACGTTGTAATTTTACAACAGTGGGTCTTACAGGGTTAACCCTGCAGCTAGCAGGTGTATTAGCTGACTCTGCTTGAACTGGGAGCTCTGAGCACCAGAATAGCATTGATTTGGTCTACTATTAGACTGTCACTAAATGCTAGTTTGTTAGCATGATATCTACAATAGCTATCTCTGCAGCACGATACATAAACATCTTTTAAGGTGCAGTGTGTAAGAATTGCCCACCTGTTGAATTTAGTTGTTAAAGATAAATAGGGGTCAACATTTCACCTGAGTAACCACAAACTGCTGCATACTGTAGCAGCCTAAAGCTATTTAGCTTGTTTAGCCGTGCATCTAGCAGTCAGGACCGGGAACTCAGAACACCAGAGGAGTGTTGGTGTTTACACCGCTAGCACAGGAGCTTTGGATCAGGACGAGGCAGGGATAGCCGTCTCTGCAATACAATATATCAACATCGCAACATAAAGCTATTATTTCTGCACATTCTGTCGATAATTTTTGAATATTTGAAACAAAAAATCTCACATATAGCACCTTTAGCGTGTTACATGTTGTACACAAATGCAAGCCGCCCCACTTCTACTCTCTCCTCCACCCTTTTGTTGACTGTACTTTTGTGTTATTTCCTAATTCTTTCACTCGCTCCACCTTTCGTCGCAGGAAGCCATCCGCGTTCGTCTCTCTTTCTCTGTGTTATTTTTATGTATGCACAGCCACTCGCTTCACTCAAGACATTCAGCGTCTCCACGTGCACGGGTGGCTATCAAATGGAAAGCAGCGAGGTCTGTGTGTTTTATAATGTCTGTTAAAGTGGTAAATCAGACGGCAATTACAGGGCATTTTGTGCAAGTGTGTGTGTGCGTCGACGGAGCGAAGGAAGGGAGGGAGGGGGGGGATAACACTTGACTCCACACACCCTGTCATCACATGTTACACCCTCCTGTAAACACACCAGGCTGACATCCATCCTCGTCTCGTTCAGAGAGCCACACCGATCTGCCCTTTTATTTTCTGTTATTTCCTGTTTTTTTTTTTTTCTATCTCTCTGATGCACTCTGTCTTTTTTGGTGCAGGCGTTGCCATGGTTACCAAGACACTTTGAATGTCAGGGGGGTTTTGCTGAATTTTGATAGACTCGCACACACACACACACACACACACCAGTGGCATCGCCGCATCTTTTTACGTGGATTATTGTTATTAGCGCGGCAGACAGTGGAGTGACAGCTGTGGGCTGTTGTGACGGATGTTTTGACGCATCCTCGTGCGCGGTCCCCGCCGGTGAATAGGTTCATGTTTTGAAGCGATCGCATATGCGCACTTGAGCCAACGGCGGCGCTTTTCGTCGCCGCACATTTACCTCCTCCAGCCTTGATTTTGTTCCAATTTGCCAGTTCGTGGCCCCTGCTGAAAGCAATATTGCCCATCTCCACTGCCTGAAAAAGTTCCCCCCCTGTGTCATTAGCAGCGGGTTGCCAAAGTGATTGAATTCACACTACACTGGTTATCTTCCCAAAGGCATTTGTCATATTTCTTGAAGCCGACTTCACTTCATATCTGATCAAATTCGCGGCATCTGCGAATCCGTTCCGCAGGTACATCGCAAAAAAACAAACACCTTTTTTTTTTCCTCCTGCAAACAAACAGCCTCTAATGTGTGATGTTTGCCCCCTTAAAGTAAATATAATTCTCCGTTGTCACTTCCCGGAGATGTAAACGTATATAAATCAGCTGTGTTCTGACAGCAGATATGCAGAGAGGCATATTAGGGGCGACCAGGCAGAAAATTGCCAGAGTCGGAGAAAACACTCGAGAAGGCCACGGACAGAAATGTGCATAAACACAAACAATGAGAGAAACAAACACCGGGACAAACAAATTTGCCGCGCTCCGATGAATCCCTGCGCTGGGCGGCTGGAGCCGAGCGGGCCCAGCGCCGGGCCCGGGGTTCGGTTCAAATGACTTCAAACAGGAAAAAATAAGACAATAATAAAAACCAACAGAAAACATTACTGAAGAAAAAAAGACTTTGGTTTGCATTTGTTTTCCTGTCGACGAGCTCGCCCGCTGCAGTCCGCCCGCTTGTTAATGAAGTCGTTCATTCATTTTGCATGGGTTGGTTTTTTTTTTTCCTCTGGATACTTCATGTCCCGCAAATGAATTAATGCGGTGCGTGATTGACGGCAGAAACAAAATGGCTGCCAAGAAAACTAGCCCCAGATGGGAGCTTTGACAGGAAGTGACTTATTTATTTTGTCGGCTTGTGAAACGCTACAGCTCCGTACAACAGCGGTTTGGACGTCAGTCGTGACCCAAGCTTCCCGTTATTGATGGCATCCTTCACGTATTGTTGAAAGTGTCGCATACTGATGCTGCACACAGCGGAACACGAGAGAGAGAACCAAAGCCAAGTCAATTACAAGAACAGTAGTTACTAGATGTGGGAACACTTTCTGTTGGGGCACACATATTATATACAACTAGAAGATTATTAGCATATTAGTAGCATAGTGACTCTTTATTAGTCATTAGAAAGCACTTATGGATGCCTGAGTGTGCATGCCGTATATACTACTAGGCCAAAAGAGTTTCCCTCACTGACCTAATCAGTCCTCATTGCTAGTGAGCAGTGTTAAGATCAAGACAACCTAAACCGAGAACAAGTCACAACCAAGACCAGAGAGTATGGAGACCAGGCAGGACCAAGACTTTGAGGGGTTGAGACCGAGAAGTTTACGTGTTGGAATTTTACCGTGTTTTCTACCAGGAAACAAATACAAGCAAACACAAATGAGCTGATGTGTATTCAACAATCTTTATCCAGCACTCTCTTTCCATGTTTCGCCATCGACCGAACACAACACCATCAGGTCTACTGGGTGACGTCCTCCCGTAGAAACCATCATTAAGTGCAGGATGTATGCGACAATTCAGTGACGTCCCTGCAGTTGTGGTCTCGGCTGGCCTCGCAGTAAATTCCAGAGTTCTCTTTGTCTGAGACCGCAACAAGAGCCCAGGAAGTTCAAGAAGCGGTCTCAAAACGAGTCTTGAGATCAAGACTTACCCCGGGTACTACAACACCGCTAGAAAGTAAGGCAGCTGTTGTACATTAATTATGATCTTACTATGCATTATTTAGTATGAGCCTTACAAGGCGGTAGTACCACAAGAGTAGTCATTCTCCCTACGCATTATAACCCTTAATACATATGGCAAACAAAAGACAAAACTACAAAACACAAAACTACAAAGGATAGCATTGTCCCCACTTTAGAATCTGGAACTTATTTGGACTTAATTAAGCATTACTTGGACACTATTAGTGTTTTGTTATACAAGAATAAACCATATTTATGAAGTTGAATTAAGGGGGACTGCGAGGCCAAAGTGAGCAGCAAAGAATATGTACTATAAATAAGCAGTAATTAGGAGGTTACTGAGGGGAAACTCGTCAAGTCATGCAAGAAAAGGCGTTAATAACTGCTTTTTTATTGACTTATAAATATCCAATAAAAGGCAGCTACCTAATGGCTAACATGTGCGCCCTGCTATAAAGTGTTAGTTTAATTGTTTTAAAAGTTTTATTTGTAGCTTCCGACTCAGTGTACAAGGAGAACTTGCCGGTAGTGCAGCCATATTGAGCTCCGTCATACTGCTGTGGAGCAGTCTAGTCAACTGCATTGGAGTCCCGTTAAAAAAATAGAAATAACACACCTCTTAATCACCGAGATAGAGTTATCACTGAGCTTGCACTGTGGAAGCGCTGATGGCTCTGGCACTCGTACCACAGCGGTGTTTGGCACAGTTTTTTGCCACAACACGGAAATTTCATCCAGCGCACATCCCCGGTAGAGTATCGTGTGACATAACTATCAGACGTTGATGTGGTCCCAGATTACCTTCATGTGTTTTCCAAGCCGAATGTCACATTTTTAAAGATTTCAAATGTCTTCAATATTTATGTGCATGGCAACAGCAGGGAAGCTTGTAATTATGGAAAACTGTTATGCCGTGGCGAGGGTCAGGAAACACCCCGATACAGAACAGACACCACTTCCAGCATTAGCACTTGATCACTTTGTTCTTTCTTATATCAATCACAAAGACTGCTGAGGTCTCAGCTCGTGCTGATTTTAGACCCATTCATAATTTTGCGTTTGTTTATTCATGTTTTGCGGAAAGTGTTGCTTCCAGTCAGTATTTATTTGGGGCTGACGGATTCATTAAGACGCCGCCTGAGTGAAGTCGTCTGAATCTGTCAGGAGGAGCGCTCATTATGAGCCAGCTCTTGTTCTGCATCAGCTCTTCTGAAACCGTTCATTTAACTATCAAAGCGCTGACCTTTTCAGTATGTGAAACCTCGGCTCGCGAGCTCTGAATGTTTTCAGTGCGATCTTTTTTTCTCTCTTTTTCTTTCTTTCTTGAACCTCCTTTTCTTCCCTCCTAGATTCCATATTTCATCCCCTTATCTGTTGTTTTCTTCCCTTCCTCCTCTCTTCCCCCCCTTCCTAGAGGCCTGACCTCCTTACACTCTGTGAAATACAGTAGGTCCATGATGCATCGCTGCCGCGCGGGGGGATTGAACCGGTGGCTTCGTAGCCTAGCCTCATTGATAATCATTAGCAGGCTGTGTTCGGCTCCAGAAGAACAGAAGGTGAATATAGATATGTGGATCAGCGTTAGCCTTCGTGCCGCTAATTAGAGGATGAATCACCGTGATGGGTGAGTTGGTTAGATGCTCATCTGTGTCTGTCAAGTCACCTCGCCGCTGCGGGAAATGCAAATCGCATCCACGCAGGAATACACGGGTGCCCGTGCGCACACTGCAGAAGCCACGAGCCAGCCTTTTCGCGAGCGCTCTCTCGACTGCATCGCTGCACGGAGCAGTTCGGGTTTCCCTTTCTTGATCTCTAACCCTGTGAGCTCCATCCTCTTGTTCGCCCGCTCCCTCGCTCCTTCAACAAGTCAATTAGCAGGAGCCAGACACCGTCTCTTTTTGTCTCTCGGCTGAGGGTGTCAGAGTTACAGCTGTGTCTCCATTGTTGCCGGTTGCTGGAGCCCGGGCTGGTACACGGCTCCGGGCTGCCCAGCTCGGAGGCTCTGGGGCTGGCACAGACCGAGCTTCCCCTCTCCCTCCGGGTCCCTCTGGCTGAAGGGAGCCGCCTGCCGCCGACAGACTCAGCTGTGTGTGCGCGTGTGTGCGCGCATGTGTGTTAATTATTCAAAGTGTATTAAAGCTTAAAGATGCATCTCCAGATGCCTCTCTGATCGTCGGCGTGTTTAATGGAGAGAGACAGATGAGATGAGAAGCGAAAGGTGGAGTATCCACAGTGAAAAAAAGTAAAGGGGAGGAGTGTGGCAGTGGCCTAGTTGTTAGAGAAGAAGAAGAGGCAAGCTTGCTAAAACAACCAGGGGCTTCATTTATGAAACTGTGTGCAGGCTGCACATAAATAATTAGGAGAAAATGCCTTCTGCAAAAAAAAATAGTAATTCATAAAATTCTGAGAACACGATCATTCATGAAGGTTTAGTTTTTGAACAAATTTGTGTCGGCCTCTAATTTTGTGCAAAAGACTCACATCTTGCCCCTTCCATTTCACATGGACTTGTCTGTTTAGATGAATACAATACAAGACTCAGTACCATTTCCAATTTCTTTCAAGTGCCCCCTTGCCCCCTCAGAACAGAGATACATGGGCTGGTGCTCAAAATATTCGCCTGTTAAAAGGGGCATCGCTTCAAGACGCTCGTACGTCATCGCTCGTCATCAGTGGCATTCATGTAAACAGATATGCCCTCAGTTGTAGTGGTTTCACTTGCGTCACTGTGGCAATCCTGGTATTATCGCAATGCCATTCGCCATTTGTCTGGTGGAGATAGACACAAACTGCACACTATCAACCCAGTCATCCAGTAATGAAGATTGCTGATGGACTGTTTGGTGAAATTTTGGCCATATGTCATCAAAGAACATTGAAATGTGTCAGAATGCAGGATGGTTAGCTTGCTAGCTAGTTAGCTAACATTAGCAACACGTTCTGCTAATCTACCTTGTCTGAGCGGGAGCGTGTCTATGTTTCCTGGGTCCTATGTTCCCCTCTTTGTATGAGACTGGGGAACATAGGACCCTTTTTTAAAAAAAGGGTCCTATGTTCCCAGTCTGTTACTTTTCCACCATTACTGAAAAATTCCATGGCAAAAAGGCCTATGTAGGCCTACGGGCTAACCCTAACCCTACCCTGCCCTAACCCTAACCCCCTACCGTAACCCTACCCTAACCCTAACCCTAACCTAGGACCCTTTTTCATAAAAAGGGTCCTATGCTCCCCGGTATGTATTGCTACAGGGGAACATATGTCTCTTTTTGGGAAAAACAGGGAACATAAGACCTTTTTTCTAAAAAAGAAGGGAAGGGGAACATAGGGGAACATGGGGATGACCCCGTCTGAGCTGGTATAAGGTGAGCGATACCGATTGCAGCAATTTCGCTGCTAAACTTTAGTTAAATTTTGGGCGTCATATGCCATGAGGAGGGGGGGAAGTGCAATGTTGAAATACACCGAACTGTTATGACTGTTATCCACAAACCAGCGATAACAGTGTAACGTTACATAGCTAGCTGGTTAGCTGGAGACATCAGCAAACTACTAGTTTGTGTTTTGGGATCGTTTTGAAGAAAAGGACCATAATACATTGAAATGACTTCGCCCTACCCCTCTTTCCCAACGTGAATCAGGACACCCTAACCCTGAGGAAAGTCAGAGGTCATCACAAGATGCTTCTTAATCTAATTGCGATGGCAGACCGGACTGGTGGTCATGGCCAATTTTGTCAACAAGCTTTTTTTGGAATTAGGATTGATTCAATGTGTTGTTTTTAGTTGACATATATATGTTAGGGCCTGGGAAAAAGAAAACTGGGCAGTAGAGAAAATACAAGATGGGGAAGGGAAGATATGGTAAAGGAGGAGAGGGAGACAGAGGAAGGGGAGAAAGCACCGGGCGGGTAAAAACAAGAAGAGTTTAGCAGAAGAGAAAGACATCAGAGCTGGAGGGAGCGACACCAACGGCAGACGGAACAGAAGGAGAGGAAGGAGCGAGCAAGTTGATGAAAGCAGGAGAAGGATGGAGGCGTGGGAGGAGGATGTGAGAGATGTTTAACCATTCAGGAGATGAAAGGGTACTTGAGGGTCGTGACACCACCCTCGCCTCGTGTCTCCTTAGCACCTGCTTAATAATTCCATGTCATTTAGTTAATGCTATCTGCTCCACTTTTTTTTTTTAATGTATTTATTTTTTATTTCCAGGAAGCTCGGCTGCTGGAAGCCATTTAATTGCATCGCATGTTTGTCTTTAGGATTACAGAACTTACTCTTGTCTGCGGAACATAAATAGGACATATTAAATGTCACTGATGATTAAGTCATAGAGCATTCAGAGCTACCGTCACATCATTGTTCATTACCTCGTTCCTGGCTCCTATCCATGGCTCCTCTCGCACACACAGCATCGCAGAGTTGATATCTATTATTTTTTTTGTAATAAACTCTTCCTGATGAGGTTTGAACAGTGAATCATGACTTGTAGCACTCATGTGATTTTCAGTCCAAATGACAATTTCCCGTGCTGTTTCCCGTCCGAACCCCGCTTACTCCTTCCCGCTAAAGGCTTAATAAACGTCACTCCTCCGCTGTTGCCTCAGTAGGCGCATGAGTAATCATATGTGGGAAATTAGTTTTGAAAGAGTTTTGATGGTGCTCACTGTCTCGGAGGATACATTTAATGGCCATCAGGCCGTTGAATGGTGCGCTGAGGAGGAGGGACGAGGGTATTAACCACGGTATCAGTGCTCTTCAGTCCATTGTTGTTTGCTAATAGGATGTATCAACCATATGCAAAGCAAAAGGGCTAGATTAGATTATTTTTGTATTATTCTTAAAAGGCCTTCATAAAGATGGGTTCTAATAATCTGCTTTCACATTCGCCCTATATGTTTTTTTCCAATTTTGTTGGGCTGATTGGGATGTTTTGAAGGAAGGTTTTGTTTAGGTTGGGGAAAAATCAACATCGGTTTTATGGCAGAAAAAGTCAGCAGTGACTAAGGACATGCATTTTACATTTTTTTTACCGAAATCACCATCGTTCCCTAACCTTAACCGAAGGGCTTTAACTGCCTAAACCGAACCAAAGACAGGAGGCCGGACGCAAACCCTGGACTCTGATGCCACAGTCCGTCGTGCCCGTCGTCCACCTTGCCCACCTCCTGGTGACTGCAGCCTGGTACCTAAAGGAATATTTGTCTCTGAAAAGAATTCAGGAAGCAATTATCCACTACAACATAATTATTTAAACAATTTAGCGAAACAGACAAAGTCATTTCTAGGAGATACGGTTTAAAGCCCTTTGAAGGAAATTTGTGATTCAGATAATGCAAGCAGAATAAAGAAAATGGAGGATGGTCATTGAAAGCCTGTTTTAATCAATGAATCTTTATTCAAGTGCAGAAAGGGCAAGGCTAGGTCCCAGCAGCCATTTCATTGATTCCCTTCACAGCGCGTTGGCATATAATGTAGTTCAGTTTTCTACAGTGTTGGGTTGGCCTTGCTGTAATAAAGTTAACTGGCAGTGTAAACGTATTTGAGTTTGCAGCAGCAGGTTCCCATTGAGATACGAAGAAAAAAGGTCACGAGTTAGATTCATTAAAAATGATTCATCTTGTTTGTTCAAGTCTTCAAAAACTCCTGGCTTCCGATGAAGCTGTAATACAGCCACGGCATTGTTTGTATTCAAACATTTATGTAAGTTCAGAATTTCATAACAGTGTCAACTCTCTCTGTGTTTTATCTTTACCGCATCACCCGCCTCGCTCCGTATCCCCCATGGTGCAGGGCTGCGAGGAGTGGGTGGACACTCCAAAAGGCTTCTAACACAGTTCAAAGTGTCTTTTATTGAACAGAAGAGCTCCCTAGCTCGGTGCGATGGGGTTGCGTGCCCCGCTTCCACCTGAGACTACGACTGAGGAACTCGGGTCATTTGAGCAAAATAGATGAAAAGTTTCCCCGTTGAAATGAAGCACAGGGGGGGTGAGTCACGGATGTGGAATACAAGATGAAACAGGTCTTGCAAAAGAGAAGCGATAGCTTTCCAAAGTTCTCGGCCCCAGTGAATTTGCATACAAGATACTGTGAAATCTTGGGTTGTGAAGTTTGCTGTTTTGTGCGTTGCGTAAACTTTCCGACCCGGGGTCCTTGGGACTGAGAGACTCACTCGCTTTCCCCGAGAATAACACAGGAAAAGAACCCAAATACATGAAAGCAGTTGATGGGGAGGTTGGTACATTTTTCATGGGCTTTTGTACTGACCTTGAAAGGTTGGCTGATACTTAGTTGGGTCACAGAAATCTCTTATTATTCACTGGGTCATGGTCTAAAACGGGGTTGCGAGTCTGTTCTTGGTCGGTTCCCACATGACCAGGAGCACCGTGTCATTTTCATCTAACAAGAAGAAACAAAATTCATCAAATTTGATCCTGTGGGCTGAAAAAAAAAGAAAGAACACAGGGCTGTAGTTAGCGAGGCCATCCTGAATAGTTCCTCGTTATCTGTCATGTATCTACTGTGTCACCCTCAGAAATACACACACACTCACAAATAGATTGTGTATTTCTAGAGGCCCCCATCGATCCACTAGCTGATGCTTATCGGCTACATCCTCCTCTTTGACCATCCAGACCCGATAGCATCCAGATAGACACACAATCACGCCCGGTCATCGGAGATACCGCGCAGGGCAATGCTATTCTAATGGAGACGTTTGTGATGAAGAGCTCTGTAGAGTCAGTAGAGTAGAGGGTCTTTTCCCAGTAGACACGGTATCTTTCCTGTAGCTTGATAGCTTCCTACAAAGTTGAACTGTTGAAGAAATGCAGATATGCCTCTTTTAGCTTCATATTCTTTTATTCTAATGATTCATTTCCCCTGTTTAAGCTGGTAGACGGTTGGATTTTGTCAGCCCTGATCGATTATACTACATTTTAGCACTCAGCAGCTTATAGAATTAATTACAGGAAGTATGTTGAAGATACAAACTGATCAGATGCTCAGTTTTCAGTGACTTTATATTGTGAGAAACGGTACATGGAGGAGGTGTGAAGGAACAAATTGCCCTTGCCAAGAAAGGTCTCTTGCTTTAAAGTGGCAATAATTGATTTTTTCATAAGAACAATGTATTCAAGAATAATTACAAACCATGTGACAGGAAAGGGATAAATGTATCGAATGTATCTGCAGCATCCTCTCGGGCTTACGGAGCTTTATATCGAGTTTCAGCTCATTGATACGCTGTCTAGCCCATGCATCAAGCCGCTGTTTCACGCAAAAAACCCTAAAAAAAAACACTTTACAATATATTCTCGCCTTGGCTTTAAATGGAAGAGTATAATGCTACATACATAGTGACTGGATTATGGATCCCACTGCTTTTCTTGAAAATACCTGCCCTACTCTGCCTTTGCCCCCAGATGAAGAGGTTGGTTGGTAACCCTGTTAGTTGAAATGTAATGAGCCAGAAAACAGACCCATTCTTATTAGTAACACCTTATCTTAGCCTACTTCATTACTGCGATAAGTAGTATAGAAGAACATGGTAGAAAAATAACGTAGTAGTTGTTAGTTCAAAATTCAAAATGATGAACAATCAACATTAACTTGTTCACTGAATCTGTGTGAGCTGGACTTTGTGCTAGCTCTTGTGAGGTGTAAGCTTGTGCAACACAATTAGCAATTAGCTGGTGGACATAGTGAAGCATTTAGCAGCTACAGAGCCGTATATTTCCTTCAGTGGTTGGTGGAAACCAAAATCAGAATAAAAAGATGGTGACTAACGAGCTTACGTTGGCCAGACATATGACTCCAAATGAACGTAACTGCTCAATGTATAAATAAGCAACTGTTTCCCAAGTAGTTAGCTATAGCAACATGAAAGCTGATGATGTGTTCCGCTTCCCCCAGTGGTCCAGAAAAATCTATTAATGCAGGGTTAAAGTCAAAAACCAACCTTGGAAAAACACTCCTCACTCTCCAAATAGAGTAGTGCTCAGCAGCAATGTGCTCAGTGCTGCCCCTGTGGCCATGAGCTTCATTACAGAAGTATGACTGAATAACATAGTAGTCTCCTTTTATTTATCTTACATCATCCATAATGGCCTGAACATATCAATAAGACTACAAGGCAGTCACAATAAAACCATCTGCACTGTTCTGCCTCCTTCTGCTTAACACGACCCTCGCGGCGCTTCACGCAGGGTTTGAAACAAAGACGTGATAATGAAACTTTGAAAGATTCATCGAGTTTATGGGAGCGTTTGCTAAACACTTACTCCTGGCATGTAATTACTAGGAAGGAATCCTCCAGTGCAAAGTAAAGGGTGCGTTTTATGTTGGCGGTTTGTTTCACTAATGGTTACAATGAGTGGTGATGAGCAAACAAAAGACCACCAACGATTAAGAACTTCAGTGTTTGATTAACGAGTCCCGTCCGGGAGGTGCAGTGGAAAGTACACGTCTATTTAATCGATATCCAGACAGGAATGTTTTGTTCAGTTTGGCTGAAAAAGGCCAAGAGGTCCTACTTCGCTGACAAAGTAGGATCAGTAAGGCACATACTCACGTACGTAGTAAACCAGTCAACAGGCTGTACACTATCCACATATCAAACATTATTATTCTGCAGCGGAAGGGCCCACATGAGTATCGTAGCGCAAGCCGGCTGCCGCGCTGATAGACATCAGTTTATGTCTGGCCTTTGTCTGACCTCCCCTCTTGGGTTTTTACATAAAGAGATCCACAGCATTCATAGACAGCCACCAGCGAGGGCGTCTTATTGTATAGCGCCGATCCAAGTACGGCAGAAATAGCTGCGCGTCGTGAACGATAGGTCGATAAAGCTTTCTCCGTTTTGACTTGTCTTGTACGTTTGTTTTTTTATGGGGTTGCAAGAGACAGACGCTGAGAGGTGAAGAAAAGAAAGTTGTTAATGAAAAGCGAGAGGGGGAAGACTGAAACGGAAATATGTGGCGAAGTAGGGAAACGGCGAGGAGGTCTATATAGATACAGCCTCGTGACCTGTCTGTATGTTGATTAAATGGAGAGATCTGCAGCGTTGGGATTACTATCATGCCCCATTGCACGGTTTTGTGGTATTCTCTGGTGTGTGTGAGTGTGTGTGTGTGTGTGTTACTTTCTGTTAAATGTATCCTCTAAGGGTATAAATGTATTAGTGTCTAAAACTGAGACATTTCTCAACAGATGACTCTTACTCCTTCTCTCCTGGGAGATGTGGTCATCATATCAGGTCCTTTTTTCTATCTTTCTGTGTGTGTGTGTGTGTGTGTGTGTGTGTGTGTAACAGCGCTGGTCGATGGGGTCTTGCCCCCTCCCTTCTGAAATGGTTCATTGGACTGTAACGCTAATCCGCGGGGACGCTCTACACCGCGGTGACCCCCGTGACACTCACACACATAGACAAACACACACGGACTCCCCTCATCCATCATACTCGGGGCTTGTCAGCGCCTCATGGAGGTGGCCTCATGGGCGAGAGCCGGCAGCCAATCGGAGCCCTCGCCTCGTCTCTGACATCACCGTGAATGCGGTGCCTCCGTCCTGATAGAGCGTAATTAGAAGTGAGAGAAAGAAGGTAAATAGATGATATGATGACTTTAAGTGTGTCAGAGCTGGATATAAATTAAGTAAATGTCATGTTTTTTTTTTCCGCCTCCGTATATACTGTAAGTTTATTATCTGTTTCTCCTTCTCTGGCTCACTATGTTCTGTTTTTGTGGCCTGCTCAAAGTCCTCTTAACAAACCAGCAAACAGCGAAGGATCGGTAGGAAAAGGAGGCTTCGGAGGAGAGGAAGAGTCAATATGAGGATGCAGCGGAGCGTCCCAGCCAGCAGGAGTTCACGGCTGCGGGCCGCATCGCAGTTAAACAAACAGCGGAGCAGGTAGAAAAGCCGAGGGTGGGAGGGAGGATCACATGAGAGGGGTTAGGACGAGGCGTAGGGAGAGAGCAGGGAAAGCAAACTGGACAAGAGAGACTGAAACAGAGAGGTGTGGTAAGAAAGAACCCAAAGGAATAGTGTCTGTGGCTGAGCTATAGGGAACGAACACGAGCTCGGGTCCATCTAAAACCTGGTGCTTTTCATTACACAGCCGTTCGCAGATTGGCACCACCCTGAGCTAACTGTCCAGGATCCAAGCCCAAAGTCCAAACCTTGCACTTCTGTTGAGTCATAAAAAAACTTTGAATTGCATTTTCCTGCAGCTTTTATAGGTGGAACTATGAATAGGTTGCTGACTTGAACTATTAAATTACCTGCATGTAATTTGTGCCACTGAGGGTCTCTGAATCAATGAAACAACAACGGAAACAAAAGTTGTAGATTCTGATGATGTCGTGAAGTGCCGTCGGCTCATCTGAGCTGTTGTCATCTTTGTTAAACGACCGCCATCGCTGATCAAACTCTATCTCTATCTGTGTGACTCAGGCAGAAATATTCCCAGACAAAATAATGTTACAAAGTTGTAAAAAAATGATTATGTGCAGTTGAGTTCGCCGACTGCGTTTCTCACTCGGGCGTTATAGCGACAGGAGAACAAATGAAACTGTTAGCTTGAATGAAACTGCAGATTTCTCTGGGTTCGAACACTGTGGAAACATTCGAGATAATGTAAGCACACAATACAACAAAATGTCATCAAAATAGTCTTGTGTAGACATTTTAATGTGGGAATGTTATATATTATATCTTTAAAGGTTTGTCACTGTGAAGTCTGTTCATTCCTATCTATGCTGAGAGATTCCATCTCTCTTCCTGTGCGTTTAACTGTGTACATCGGAAAGCAAACACACCTTCACTGATACCATGGTGGCATTTAGAACTTCCCTCAGTTCAATGCAGTTCTAGGGCTAATGATGGCTCTGTTCTACTTAAAGGGTAACGGCACCAATTTCTCCCCATTAAAGTGTGTTTACAGGTCTTGGGGAGTACTACAGCATATGTGAAAAAAGTAGCATAAAGGTTTTTTGTGGATCCAGTGATGTTACTCAGTGGGTAAGTTGCATTGTGGGTAATGTATGCAGCAGGTTTTGAAAAGCATTCCAGCGGTGTAGTGTTGCACTCCTATAACACTGTTGGACAGTTAAAAAAACAAAGGATCAAAATCAATACAGCAGAGATGTCACCTTTCTTTTTATTCAATGCATTTTTCTTCCTTTTAAAACCTGGTTCCTACATTACCCATTATGCAATTTAGCCACTGAGTGGCAACACTGGAGGCAATTTATCAGATTACACACAGCTTCCTCTGGGGAGACAAACGGATATATATTGTAGTACTCGCCAAAGTGTGAAAACACACTTTTAATGTGTAAAATTGGCTGAGTTACCTTTTAAGTATCCCAGTAAGCCATGTAACGGGCCATTGATGCACGAAACCTCAACTCTGGAATTGATACATCATTATTGTTATTTATTTCAGCTGTGCTTTCCGACATATGAACACAACTCCACACTTGATATGGCATTTACATTATATTTACATTTTAGGGCATTTAGCAGACGCTTTTGTCCTAAAGCGACTTACATACATACATTCATACACTGATGGCGGTGGCATGCAAGGTGCCGACCAGCACTGTTCAGTATCTTGCCCCAAGAACACTTCAACATGCAGACCAGGGGAATCGAACCAGCGCCCTTCCGATAACAAGACACTGGCTCCACCTCTGAGCCACAGCCGCCTGTTTCTATACTTGACATTCCTCCAGTGTGATCAAAACAAAAGGTCAAAAATCATACGGTGTCAGTCGATGTACACCTTAAAGTTACACGCTTTCCACCGAAGATGGCCGCCATATAAATAAACACATTTGAATGATATCAGACACGTCCCAGAATTGTAGGCGGTACAAGTGTGTGGGTCTACGGACGGCAGATGGAAGTTGACGGAGGCCTAATAGAGATTTTTCACCGGTACTATGGAAGGCTAATTTTTTTTTTTCTGAAGGCTTACCTTCCCTCCTTTGATCTCAGCGTCTGTGTATTTGGCCCCAAGGCTACTGTAAAACACTCCACAGGCCTCCGACTGCAGTAGCTTACTGCAGAGCCAGAGGGCAAGATTTAGCCTTTGATCGGCGTGCGTGTAGTCGTTAGTGTAAGCAATGTGCGCGAGGACAAACCTGTACGCGTTCGGTCTGTTTTATCTATCTAGATGTAACATAGTTTGTGTGTGTGTGTGTGTGTGCCTGTCTGACTTTCCCGTCGGAAAAATTGTTTGGAGATATATTTATATATATATAAAAACACGGCGCGAACGACTCCCATGTTGCACCGCTCCACCCCTGCCTCGCTCAGTTGGGAACTCGACCTCCTCGGCTCTCATCCCCCACTTTAATAAACGAGTGCGCGGCTCCCAGGACCTCGCCTCGCCTCTCCTCCCCTCCTTCCCTTTCTCGCTTCACCTCTCCTCACCCTTTTTTTCTCATCCGATGGTTTATCTCTGCTCATCCTCTGCATCGCCGTTCAATCCCCGACTCACGCCGCAGTAAATTCATGTCTCGACGAGGCGTTTCTGCGCGCTGGTAGTTACTGGGGAGGTTCCAGTGGCCCATAACACACACACACACACACACACACACACACACACACACCCTCAGCATAGAGCCCAATAAATCAGAGGCGAAGTTGTTTCTGGTATTAAGGAATGCCGCTCGGTTAACTCCTCCGCCTTGATGAGATGAAGGCTGGAAAAACAAGGCGACAATGAGAGAGGGAAAAAAAAAAGAGAATAAAGACGCGGAGAAAAGATCAAGTGTGAGCGAGAGGGAGAAAGAGAAGGAGAAAGAGGCGGAGTGAAAGCGAGGGATTAGAGGAATCCCCCAGGTAAAGAGATCGTTGTGTCTCATTGTGCCGAGCCGCTGCCGCTATCTGATGCAGACTCAGCTCAGACACCTGTCACCACTCCTAATGAAACATCTCCCACAATCCTCCGCTCGCAGATCTTTTGTTCGCTCCCTCCCTCCTGTGTGTGCGTGTGTGTGTGTTACCCTCTATTTTTCCCTTTATGTTTTAGCGTGATTGTGAGTCTTTGTTGCCGGGTTCTGTGCGGGGAATGCCTTTGTGCGTGTGTTCAAGCGTTCGCGCGTCGTGCGTATCGTCGCGCTCCTCAGAGGAATGTGACGCTGTGCTTTTTCATCCCGGCTCTGATGCATCGGTAATGAGGAGCAGACCTTAGGAGAATGTATATGTGTGTGTGTGTGTGTGTGCGCAAGTGTGTGTGTGTTTGCAGCAGAGAGGTGCAGATGTGAAGTGGTCTCGGCGTGTGTGTGTGTGTGTGTGGCAGCGAGGCAGGATTTCCATGCCACGATTTGGAGCAGATGCTCGAGCCCAGTCCTTCCAACATTCACAGTGACTGCTACCAGATACTCCTCTGTCCAGTCACACACACACACACACACACACATACACGTCAACAGGGCCAACAGTGCACTACATTTTTTCAACATCTAAGAGGAGACCACTGTTTGTGGTCATTTTGAAGAAATAAAAATAGAATAGAAAAGCTTCTTTTAAGGTCTTTTGCCATAATATTACTTCAAATGTGTTCTTTTAATTTTTTAAAATAAAAATCAAAGAGGGGACTTGGATCCTTTACTTGGAAATAATGCCATTTATATTCGTTAAACCTGATATGTGATTCTGTTTTTATAACAAAATATAGAGGCTTAGCTCTAGTGGATGGCTTAGCCATTTACCAGATCTTCTCTGTATTAAAATGAGGAACCAAGTCAAGAGCCAGTCCTTCCAACATTAACAATGACTGCTACCAGATACTCTACTGTCCAGTCACACACACACACACACACACACACACACACACACACACACACACACACACACACACACACGCAGACTTTTTCCCCCTTTTTCCCTTCCTGGGATGCTTTAGTCCTGTTTTCCATTTTATTAGAGGCTCGAAGCAGTTCATTAGCGGTCTGTCGCCATCTGTGAATACTTTAAACTTTGACTGTCAGCCTCACTAATTGACAATCTGCCTCACCGGGCTCATTGGCATTGATCTGATCGCCTCTCCGTCTCTCTCTCCTCCTCCTCCAACTTCCCTCTCGCCACGCCACGCCGCCACGTTCGTGTCGTGTGTGATCCTCCGTCAATATGCGCCGCTGACTGGGAAGACAACCTGTTCGCCTCGGCCTCCCGCTGATAGTTTCGAGTAGGAGCTTTCACACCGCCCAACTGCGGTCTTAAAGTGGACCAGGACAGGTGGTGAACATACTGGTTACGTTACCGTCAGTAGAATTATCAGTTGAAATGACACATTTAGTCTGCTTGTAGTTTTAAAGCTGCATTGATCTTGTCTCTTATTTTGGCCACTTGGGGGCAGCAGAACCGACTGAAACACACAAACATATTCGCAGATAATTATCGCCCTCCTTCATTCGGGGTCTAGCTAACCCGAGGATGTTTTATCAGAGCAGCCGCCGCAGCTCGAGTTGAAGTCTAGTGAAGTTTACACCCCCCGAAATCGATTAGCTCAGAAGCTAAAAGCCTCTGTGAAGCCGGTTTGATGACGACTCTGTGTTGGGTTTGTGAAGTTTCACATCATGCATCATCATTTGAGCCATTGTTAATCTGAAAAGTATGAATAAGTGCAGAACTTCAAGACAAAACACTGTGATTTTCAAATGTTCTTTGATAGAAGCATTTCAGCAACTCGTGATGAAAATATCTTTAACTTTTGTTTGTTACTTAAGTTGCTTTTGTCTTTTTAAGTGGATAGTTGTGGCAAACAGTTGTGAAACTTTGAAGTACAAGATGTAGATTTAAAGTACTGAAAGAAAACCTGCCTCTAGAGCTAAATACTGTGTGTTAAAGTTAAATCTGTTTTTGTAGAACCAGTTCAAAACACAGTTTGAAGTCAAATTAACTCCTGAGCAGTGATGTAACTTAAGTTTCCATGTATGTTCTTGAGTTTTTGTTGTTGTAATTTCAACTTACCAAATAGTTTTTGTTGCCTAAACCTAACCAAATCATTCTTGTTGCCTACGTTAACCTAACCAAGTGGTTTAACCAAACTACCACCAATTCAATAAACCTCCAATAGTCAAAATATGTCAAAGTCTAAGAAAGTCTTAGCTGGACTTTCTATATATATATTATTCCTAACTTGATAGTGTAGCCCTTACTGTGTGAAAACCGACACTAGAGGGGAAAATAGATGCTGTAACTAACAGGTTGAAGTGAGAACGTGTAGATTATCGACAATCAATACAATTTTAAAAAAGCCTTAAGGTCAACTATTTGAATCACTGGTCCAAGCCACAAAAACTTGGGTCCACGTCTCTGGTTCTTCTGCAAATATATTAAAACATAGAGAAAGAAAAGCTATTTAGAATGCTCCCTACGTCATATATTCTACAAATCTTTTCCACCGTTCACCTCCCCATATGGCGTCCATGCTGTCTGGCTGTCGGAGTGTGCTATATCGCCACGGAGGGAGCAGAGGTGTCCCTCGGCGCCATTATGTCCAAACACCTCTCTCCCCTCCGCACCTTCTCCACCGTCCCCAGGCCAATCTGCGAGTCATTACCGCTGCTCCATTAGACAGCACCTCCGCACGGAGCAAACTCATATTGAGATCACTCTGCTGCTGCCGCGGTTCGACTTTAGGTATCCACCGCTGATTAAACAGAACGCAGTTACCACTGATTTATCATCGCGGTTATAAATGTCTGCCGTCCTAATCGGAAAATTATAGTTTGCGTAATGGCACTTAAAGCAGAATACGACTTCATTTACAAATTCCAGCTTTGTATTTGTATGGCCTCTATAATTGTTTACCGCATCTCCAGATGAATACAGAACAGGCATTAGTGGATAAAACTTGTTCAGTGGTAATTACAGCCTTTATGATGTTGCGAGGACTCTTTTTTATCCGCTTACGCTGCAGAACATGTCTCAACAAGTCGGAGGCTTTTTAGTCTGGCTTAATATAAATGAGCATTTGTGACAAACGATAACAAAGGCATCCCGGAACAATGACTAGACGGGCAAACGACACCTTCATCATCAATAAAGACGCTTAAATAGCAAGTAGTTGTTGAGCAAAACTCTAAGACGCTAAAAGTTCTCCTCAAATGTCTTTTTAAATGGATAGTTGTGAAACTTTTTAGTACAAGTACTGATAGAAAACACGTCTATAGAGTTAAACACTGTCGCGTCGGGGTGTTGAAATTAAATCTCTTTCCGTAGAACCCGTTAAAAACACAGTTTGATGTCCAAATTAACTCCTGGGCAGAGATGTAGCACGGATTCCGGCCGACAGCAGAATAATGTCTTTTGATTTACTTAAGCCCGATAAAAAAAAAAAAGCTCAGAGATTTCAATTATTTTCCTTCAATTAATGTGCTGCAGAGCTGCCGTTCTGGCCAATTTTTCTTTTTTTTTTCTTTTTTATTGATCGAAGAGCAGCAAGAAACCGCCGAACGGAAGCGCCGACCCCCCTCAGTCATCCTCCTCCGCGATCCGTCAGACTGCAGCCGTAACAATGCGAAGCAGCGGAATTAACAGCGTCCGCGTTCCTAAGAGACGCCGCCTCGGGCTCTCATTTCTGTCCACGCTGGAGGAATTAGAAAAGCCTTTGGTGCGTTCATTTAGGCAACAACAACAACAAAAAAACACACCTAATATCCATAACAGCCTCATTAATACTGGGGAAGGGTTTGATTCCAAAAATGGCGTGTACTCATTTTGACTAACTGACTGCCGTACGCGGCGTTCGGTGGTTCATATGTAGGACAAGACTCGATCCTGAGGAGTGTTGATAATTTGCGAGCGGAGTTTTTTATGCTGCCTGAACTTTTTCCACTGTGGGAACAAAGGACGCCGGAATGCGTGTCGAATTATGCGGTTGAATGCCGTTCGGAGGAAAATTACGATGATTTATTGGTAATTATCGACACAAGAGAGTTCAGTAATGTCACGGTGCCATTTCGGAGACGATTATTACTGGTCGATTGGAATAAATAGCCTGATCTTTGGTTCTTTTTTTTTTCTCTCGCAGTTTTTCTGTGTCCCGTCTCTCCAGCAAGCGCGTCCAGAACAAATCTGTCCGTCCAGAATCCGCGTCCCGCCGAGACGGTTCTGCTTTCTTTTCCGGTCACGTCTCATGTCTCTCTTTCTTCGTATGTTTCTCTCATATTCCAGGAGTGTCCTCAGATCCTGCCCTCCACCCAGATCTACATCCCCGCCGGAGTCATGAGGCCGATCACCCTGCTGGCCCAGAACCTGCCCCAGCCGCAGTCCGGACAGAAGAACTACGAGTGCATCTTCCACATCCAGGGCAACACGCACAACGTCCCGGCTCTGAGGTTCAACAGCACCAGCATACAGTGTCAGAAGACCACGGTGAGGCACAATGCATTATTCCTGTACTGCAATGCCTGTTGACCTGACACATGTGAGTTGTGTATTTGATCAGGTGTTTGTTAAACCCCTTTCACACTGAATCAACATTCACACCGGGTCAAATGACTCTGTAATCTCGTAATCGTGTTCATTAGCTCCAGCTCCAACTGGGTGGACACGCTAATTTTTGCCCCTTTTCTGGCTTGATGCTACGACGTGCGTTGGCGTTCCAGACATCGATCCGTGAACAGTTTCCGTAATATGACATTTTCACTGGGCTCCACGCTGATTTCCACTGTTCCCTGTTTTCAAGCACCTTCCTGACATAAAAGACACATGGAGGCAAATTCCTCTACTGGCAATGGGAAAGAAGTCATTTGGCTATATTTTAGTGGGTTTATGTACCATATTTATGGTGTGCACTCACTCCATACAAACTCATCAAGGCTCTCCCCGTTAATATCGTGAATTTTCTTGAGAAACATTGTGTAAAGGCTTCTGTTTACTTCATGGGATCCTCCAATATCCTTATGTTGTACACCCAATACCTTTTTAATAATTGCCTTAATGTAGCCTCATCAGATAGTACGCAATAACACAAACCATAACACGCTGTAACTTTTTCCCTGAACCCGATGGCGAACAGGCTCAATCTGAATCACACAAAGACAGAAAACCTTCAAGTCAACCCAGAGCAAATATCTACCTATGTAATAAAACCGCTGAATCGAATATAACAGCCAGTGAATAGTACAAAAAATGATGGAGTAATATGACATCATCATTTTGTATATAGTTTTACGTATTTCAGAGAAAATAGAATAATCCTTCTTGGGAAAATATACAGTGAAAATATCTTTAAAAAGTGTGTTTTTCTGTCGCTATCATTTTGTTTTATTCAAGACTAACTTCTTAAAGTGACAGAACTTTAATACCACACAGAATCAAATTCTATCTCAAGAAAGTCGAGATGTGAATTTTGAAAACAAAAGATTCTTCGGTCAGGTCAAAAATGATTTATTTCTGTTGATGTGATTGTTGTGAAACATTGCGTAAACTATTTAAATGAATACATGTTGCAAGTTATCCTTAGAGTCAAATTTCAACAGTGATGAGCTTCTGCGAGGTCCTACGAGTTCATAGGAGGCTTTACATGAATTATTTTCAAGGATTCCATGACATGAACTGGTAAAAGTCCTGAATCCCGTGTGAGTTGGCGTGAAATGACCCTGTTATTGACTGATTACAATCTCAGCCAATCCTAATCATCTCTGCCGCCGCTCCAGCCGAACCCCCAGCTGTTTAATCTGTCAGCGGGAGCTCCGTTCGAGGCAGCCATACTGGTTTAACCGTTTGGAGGCTTTACAGCTGGTTAGCTGCGGCGTGCGACACACAGCCCGGCGGTAATAGACTGCCGCGGCGAAGACTCGAGACCGAGGCGCACAGCCACGGGGAACGACTGTCGAGAAAGCCTTCGTTCCCGTTCCTCACTCCTTCCCTCCTCGCCCTCAGTCAAACTGTCACCGCTAATAGGGAGCGACCGTTTCGGCGATGTTAATTTCCTCCGCTTCCAATCACGGCACGAGGCAGAGGGGAGACGTTTTAACGACATCAATTATGACTTACTTAACGAGACATATGATTAACATGCGAGCCACACACCGCAGCGCTCGCTCACGCCGACAGCGAGGCCTCGTCGCTCGAAGAGGCAGCGTCGCCGGCTGCCTTCGCTCCGGCCCGTCACACGCCTGTCAAGGGGCTCCGGGTCATTTAGCCGGCAGCCGCGTTACCGCTGGGCTCGGAACACGTCGCTGATTTGCGGCCGCTCGCTGTTTTCCTGAGCTCTACCTCTTTGCCCACTTCCTCCCTACAAAGGGAGAGAATGAGCCTCGGGCCTGTGGACCTGGAAGCCGCTCCGCCTCTGATGTCGGACGGCGACGCCGAAAATAGTTCAGGGGCAAATTACCGAAGCAGAATTCCTGATCATAATGATGGCTCCCGCAGTTCTTTTGTGTTTTTTGGAAAAGGGGATTTGTGCATATTTAGGCGCTTGTGTCTCTCTAATTGCCTCACGCGAGCGACCGTTCTTTCAGATTCGACTTTTCGGGGTCGCTGTTGCTGGCTTTTGTCAGATTTCTCCCTCAGTGACCCGACTGCTCGAAAGCCTGCTGAAAAGCGAAAAAACTGAGCCGCACACACAGCAACTGCTGTAAATGAAGTTGAGTATTTGAATAAATTGGTTGAAATTCTTGCCCTGAATGAATCCTGGCTCTTCTGCCATGGAATTACTCCACAAATACCTCGAGCACGGTGAGCCCCTCTGTGAGAAGTCAGGGTTTACCTCCATCATTAAAGGAGACGTATTATGCACATTTTTTTTTTTTTTTGAGTACCTCAAAGCAGGGAATCTATTAAAGGGACATTCCAGTGTAAGTTTAATCCATGGTCCAACATACCTTGACACCGAGTAAGACTCCCCCTCGAGAGGTCAAGTTTGCTGACCGTTAGCTTAGCTAGTTTTAGCAACCTCAGAAAAGACCGCACGAAAACAATACACTGCCGCTTGTGCCTCCATTTAGAAACCGCCACCAAAAAGCCACAAATAATGGTCAGAACAGCACCAAACTTCAACAACAGTACATGTACTGTCCCAGCACACAGTACGAAGCATCAAACATCTGCTAGCTTAGCCGGATTTGTATTAAAAACACAGCTCAACTCACCCTCTCCTCCAGTAGCCTGCCTGTGTCTTGAAGCCCCGACAAGTCGATTACCGAGTGCAGTAGATTTCCGCAGCTCAAGGGTGAAAATGTCTGAGTATTACTCCATGGAATGCTCAGTTCTTTTTATCGAGAGCTGACAGGGAAAATAAAGGAAGTAATGGAGTAATAAACATGTATTTTCATCCTTCAGCTGAGGAAATCTACTGCACTCGGTAATCGACTCGTCGGGGCTTCCAAACACAGGCAGGCTGCTGGAGGAGCACGGAGAGTTGAGCTGTGTTTTTAATACAGATCCGGCTAAGCTAGCAGATGTTTGATGCTTCGTACTGTGTGCTGGGACTGTACATGTACTGTTGCTGAAGTTTGGTGCTGTTCTGAGCATTAATTGTGGCTTTTTGATGACGGTTTCTAAATGGAGGCATAAGCGGCAGTGTATTGTTTTCATGCGGTCTTTTCTGAGGTTGCTAAAACTAGCTAAGCTAGTGGTCAGCAAACTTGACCTCTCGAGGGGAGTCTTACTCAGTGTCAAGGTGTGTTAGACCATAGATTAAATTTACACCAGAATATCCCTTTAAATTGCTCGTGCAGCTCTTTATGGTGGTGCAGCAGGTGGTGATGGAGGTTGGTGGTGTTACCTCTGGACGTTGCTACAACTGTTCTGCAGGTCCTACACAGTACCTGAGTCTGTAAATTGTCTTCTGGCTTAAGTCCAAAGTTTCTCCAAACCGCACAGCTGCTATTTCTTTTTGCCACAAGCGTTTCGTCTGCATTTTCACCGCTCTGCTCTCCTGCCTCCGCCATCCTGTTTACTCTGGTTACTAATTCTCACAGCAGGAACGTGAGCAGAGCTGGGCGTCATCTGATTGGCTAAACGGTGGGCATGCATAGCCCATGTGTCCAGGGCCGCATCTGATTGGCCAAATGTCAGCACGCTGAGTGTGAAAGCATGGCGGATGTAAACAAAACTTATCGCACTTCAGCGGTGACGATGAAAATACGATTAATCGTCCTACTTTATAACTTTAAAGATCTTTTACACGCACAAAAAAACATATAAAACAAAAAAATCATAATAGGTCTCCTTCAAAGCCGCGACTAACGATTCTCAAAATTGATCAATGGATAAAACACATATCGCTCGAATGCCGCAGCTGTACGGTAGATATCAGATATTCCGGTTCTCTCTCCGTTAAAAGTCGAAGCCGCCCACGCCGCCAAACACCAGCTCTCGGTCCGGGAGAGAGCTGGTGTGCAGTTTGCATCCCCAGTGTTTGATAGACTCTACATGCATTCATTACTACGCCGGCACTACTACTGCTGAGAGCTGCTGACGCTGGAGGACAGAGGCCTTCCTCAGCAAATCTCCGATTCACTGGCAAACTGAATGGATACACACACACACACATCCGTTGCTTCACTCTTCAGCGCACTCCAATGTTTTTTGCAAAAACCCCGATTTTCTTTCTGCAGGAGGCAGAGAAAGTAGTTAACACACCAGCCTGAACACAACTTTGCAGCTGTTCACGAAGCTAGACATGGAGGGCTGGTGTGTGTGTGCGTGTGTGTGTGTGTGTGTGTGTGTGCGCCCATGTGAGCAGATCCATGCGGTGCTGCGAGCGAGTAAGCCTCCTCCTCCTCTCCACCCCCCCACCCCCACCCCCGCCTCTCGGCTCGTCAGGTGGGACTGTGATAGGATCCAATTAAGGTAGCTGTAGATAAAATGATGATGAATTGCAGCGGCGGGGTAGACTGACGGACACAAACACACACACACACACACAGGGCGCGCCTACACAAGTCTGGCAAACCATTACAGCGGAAAAAAAAAAGAGGGAAGCGAGAAAAAGACAAAGAACGGAGCGAGCCAACGAGGAGGTGAGGGAATTAGGAACAGACAATGACGATGCAGCGGCGAGCGCGACGGAGGAGGTAGAGAGAGGCGAGAGAGGACGAGAGGAATAAAGGAAGACGGAGGGGAGGAGAGAGAGAGACAGACTAGGGGGAAACAAACAAACGAGGGAGAAAACAGATGGAGAAAAAAAATGTACGTGGAGGAGAAAATGTTTGAGAAAGCGATGCTGAGAGAAAAAGAAAATCACGATCGGCGGAAAAGCGAAAGTGCTGAGATGAACTAGAGGAGCCGAGGGTGGAGGAGGACGGGCGGGACAACGGGGACTGGTTAGAGAGCCGCTCAGCCGTGCAGTGTTCGGTCGTACGGTGCAGGAGTCGGGTCAGGAGTTAGCGATGCAATCTCATTCTGGGACCTGTTGGAGGAGGCAAACGAGGCACCCGCTTCACACTCACCCACCCAACTGCTGTCCAACCACACCAGCGACATCGCAGCGAAATATTCAGCTAATTTTGATATTACAGATCTTTCTTTCGATACAGGATGAACATCTATTAGCACACTTCTGATACTCGCCTTCAGTCGTCGTTATTAACCACAGTGAACAGACTGTATTCAGAGTCTGTCAGTGTTGCATTGTGGGTGTGTGGTAATGCAGTTTGAGTGCACATTCATTTGAAACGTCTGAACATCTTCAGTACTTTTGATAAGACTGAATGCTGACTTGATGTCCGCTGTGATGGAGGTCATAAATCAAGAGAGTTTCAGGTCAGGGTCGCTCTAAAGGTTTAAAAAATATAACCCCGATGACATCATCAGCCTTCAATTTTTCAACAGAATGCCTGGATTACAAAAATGTCCGACATCTGAATATAAAATTGTCGGAATGTTCCGCGTCGGAATGTTCCGCTGAGCTGGCTAACTTCCTGTTTAACCATCGGCTAACTTTGAATGGGGTAAAATGATTTACCCATGCGGCGACTCTTAACTTTCAAAGTATTACCGGACAAAAATGGATGAAAAAACAGTGTAACAAGTAATTTCCTGAGGGTTGTGATGCTCAAAATTGTATCCACTGTTTCACCTCTCCAGCTCTTTTGCGATATAAGCCACTGTGCATCATGTGACTTTGTGAACACACGATTTGGCCATTATGTCTAATCTGGCTGTCTTTCTGGAGGCTTGGTGTGGAGTATGAAAGACACAGGTATCTAGTTTTACCACGATCAAGCTGCATTACGATAAGAGAAGGATCAAGAGTTTGACCATTGCAGGGTTTAGGGGTGGCGATCGGCGACTTTAGATTGCGATGAATTTTGAACGTGTCCAGAATCTACTTTTCAGACAAATCAACAGATCGAGGTATTTAATGTCTTCTTAGCTCTGTACTTCGGCTAACATATTATATAACAATCGCAGTGTGAGCTAGCTCTGCGACATAGCATGTGAGCGTTGCAGATCCTAACTATTTTTAGTGCTAAATTATGTTGTAATGGTGCAAATGGAGAAATTCAGGCTATTTCATGTCTCAAAAATAGAGAAAAAAGATCACACTTAGGTTGTGGATCTTGATTGCAATTATATGATGATGTTATATTATTTTTTGACCAGATCGCCCAAGAGGATAGGATATCTTGAATTCCATTCTTTTTAAATCCGTCTCGTGTAAGTCCACCAAACTCATGGACATGCAGCAATAAATCGTGTCTTTTAAAAAAAAAGCTTTTGCAGCTGCATTATTCTGTTATTTTTTATTAACTTCTATATGAGCGTGTATTTTTTAATTATTTTTTTGAAAGCTTTTTCATTGAAAACATCTGCCAGCACCTGGAAAACACACAGATGAGAGCTTTAAGAGTGAACCAAAACTGTAGAGTCGTGTGTCTTAAAACCAAAACAATGAGCTGAAAGCAGCTAAAACGTACCATGGAGCTAAGAAAGCTGCACAGTTGGGTAACATTAGAGTAATTATTTGAGGGGTTGCTACTAATGACACAACTTTGATAATGAAATAGTGATTAGCGCAGCTTTATGAAGATCCAACTTTAAATCACACCATTGTGGTCTGTTAGCCCACATGTGAATGTATTTATAGCCTTTATTTTCAGAGCAACTGCATGCTTATAATTAGTAATATAGTTGTTAATAGAAGCACTGACAATGAAAGAGTTAACTCGGAGCATCGGCACACAGAGGGTCTATCTATGATGGAGAACCTGTGTACTCGCTACCATTGTATTCAGTATTCTCAGTAGGGGAGTGTGTGTATATGTATCACAGCTGGCTGCGACTGGGACAGTGGAGTGTAATAAATCACAGGGAAAATTAGCCAGCAGTCGACGTACGCTCATCCGTTCAATCTTGCTGTCTCTTTGTGCATTATTTAGCCCCCCTCGCCGAACGCTGAAACATTGAACTCGCATACTCGAATCCACCAGGGACCCAGAGCACGCATGGATGCTCTCTGGGACGTACGCGGGAAAACACACGCTGGCTGGGAGCGCACACGGATAGGATGCCTGCAAGCTGCGTGGATACCTACTGGTTCATGGAAAGCACACACACACACACACACACATCCTCCCCAGGGGTTTGGAAGCCCAAGTGAAGCAGACATATGGAGATTCTCCACATGATCCTCTTCCTAATCATGTGGAGCAGACGGAGACTGTAGCATCAGCAACAACCAGCAACCTGCTTTACATGATTTATTACACTGACACACATAGGCTATCAAACGCCGTGTGTGTGTGTGAGCGCCCCCAGCTGTAAGTCCACGCATCTGGCTCTGTTGTGAGCAGCAGAAGTCCATTTTTGTGTGTCTGTTTGGGTGTTTACAATCCACAAATTGGTCTAGACTTTGCTCCGGTCTCGACTTGTTAGAACGTTCACACACATGCTACATATACAGTATAACACACACAGTCAGCCTGTTCTCAGGCGGCTTGGTCAGTGGCCCAGTGATTCAAACTATGACGCTGCAGGTGCCCCTCACGCATCATTAATGAGGCTCACGTGGCAGTGTAAGGGCCCCGACACACTGACCGTGGGCCGGCGTCGGGGCCATCTGTGAGCATCTGTGGCCCAGTTGTCGCGGCGTGTCCTGCAACGTCAGCGCAAATCAGCCCCTGTCGGTGGCTTTTTGGCCGACCGGGCGTGTTGAATCGGCGCCCATTGGGGAGAAAAGTCGCTGGGATTGGCTGTTCACCTGAGCCAATGGAAGAGAAGTGGCAAAATAAAGGGAAAGCCCCTCGAGGCTTCATTTCGGTCCTTCAGTATCAGACATACACTTGTTCAGAAGCTATATTAGTGAGAGTGGTGTAGAAAAAAGATGAGTCTCCCAGTTTCCCTTTTTGGCATGACGATACAGACTACCTGGTGGTTTAGAGAGGTATTCCCCTCACGCAGTTGGTCATCAGCTGTAGTCTATGCGGTGTGTTCAAGTGCAGCTTTTGGGTGGTCGCGGGACTCCACAACAGTCCGGCTTTGTCGCCGCTAGTTCTCTGATGCCAGTTTGGTGTGTCTTGGCCCTCGTGGATGGATCGAACACAGGACTGTCAACTTTGGAGACCGGAGTTTAAGTCATCATGGACCAAAAGATAAAACTGATTCCTTTTGGACTTACGTTACGTGAGTTTCGTAAGTTATGTGAGATACGTAGCTGAACTTACATACTGTCGGTCGTTTCCAAGGTTTTTATGACTTCAATGCAAACTCCATGCTTCCTGTCGGTGAGACTTTTTTCCACATAACTTGAGCATTTTTGCAGCCCTTAAACACAAACATTAAAATTCATCAGTCATGCTTTAGTTGCGTGAAGAACAAATACAATCTGTTGGCAGAGGAAAGTGAGGATTACATTTATTTTGGTTTTATTCAATAATCGATGTACAGTATCTACGTTCTTGAGTGCCAAAACAAATGGTAAAATCTGACATAATGAAAAATGTTTAATAAAGCCCCATTGAGCTGAAATAAATGGAACTGAGCTGAAATAAGGGACTTGTGTGTGTGCTAGCGGTGTATTTTTAACACGCGCTCAGGTATCCTTCAACATGACTAATTACATGAGGGTGACCTGCACATGGACGCGCCCACATATGCACACACCTCTCCGTTTTTCTACCTCCTCCTCCCCCCTTCACCAGCCAGCTGCTCTGTTTTGTTAACATCGGCACTTTTCAGTCCCTCACACACACACACACACACACATACGCACACACCGGCCATATCTATTCATACAATCCGTGGAGACATGCAATCCATGGAGACGATTCATGTAGCGGGAGAATAAACGAGTGCGGGAGCAGATAACGAATGAACCGGCGCCAGGCTGCTGTGTTACTGTAATGAGGCCAGGGACGGCTTTGTGCTCACCTTGTAGTTTTTACACCTCCTCCCCTCCCTCTCCTTTTTTCTCCCCTTGTCACCTGCCCTCCCTCCCTCCCTCCCTCCCTCCCTCCCTCACTGCCCCGCCTCGTCTCTGTACCTCTCTCCTCCCTTATCTCCCCCCTCTTTAAAACTCTTCTTCCCTCTACTGTCCTCTGCTCTTTTTTGGTCTCATCCGCTCCCCTCTCCTTCTTTCTATCTCCCGTGTTCATCCTTTGCTCTCCTCTTCACCCTCCCTTGCTTCTAATCTCCTTCCCTAATTCCACTCCTCTCACTTCCCCCCTTATCTGCTCCGGAGGTGTCCTCAACTTGCATCCACTCAGCTCTCCTCTACCATACCCTCGTCTTTTTCTCCATCTCTACCATTCCCTCCACCTTCACTTCCTCTCCTCTCCTCTCCTCTCCTCTCCTCTCCTCTCCTCTCCTCTCCTCTCCTCTCCTCGCCTCTCCTCTTCCCTAGGGGGGCCTACACCATGAGTTGGCTCAGGTAGATTAATTACATGCAGTGACATGGAGGAGCTGGCCAGAGGCTTCAGTAATGAGTCTGATTACTCATCTCCAGCAGCTCCGGGCGCTCAGGGGAGGGAAGTCAGGATGGCAGGCCAGCAGAGAGGCCCCGCTCAGCAGGGGAGAGCAACTTTTACCTACAGGGCTCCGCCGGCACAGAGTTTTTTAACAGCCCCGGTGCCACCGCTTCTAGATCAAAGCTATACCAAGAGTCAGTGGACACGCCGGTGGTCAATAGGCGTTCGATTCCATATATCAAGAAAAAGTACCCAGGAGAAATACTTTGACCCAGAGGTGTCGGTTTCTTGCTTCCTACATATGTGTCCATAGCTGTAATCAATTATTCGAACGAGCTGAAGGCCAGCAGGACAAAAAAAATCCAAACATCTCATCACAAGTAGACCAGAGGAATGACTAGTATGGAAGAAATCCTACAAGGGCGCCAAAGAGGAATCCCAGAGCGGGACGGCTGGGAGAGAAAAAAACATAATTAAATGCAGGAAATGTGGAAAACAAGAGCATGGATGATAAATCACAAGCTTAAAAAGACAGCAACCGAGAGAGTTTTCTAAAGAAAGATGATTTTATGTGTACTGCAGTCATATTAGGATGCGTTGCATGTCAGTATGTTGGTTGAATCCTGCTTCTGCCCTCATTTTGTCCTTCTGGAGCTCCAGAGGTACATAAAGCACAAACAGTATAGTCGTATCCACTTTCACGCACATGGCCAGAGAAATTCTCAGAGTAGAAGGCTGAAAATGAACACTATGCTTGATGCGATGTACAGTGAGCTACCTATCTGCTGTGTCAACACATCCTGATACCTAAACGACTGAGTGGGTCCATTGCTGCTGACTCCCAAAATGACGTACATCACCACTGTCAAAAGGACATTTGCGGCGTACTAGCAAACGTCGTACCAGACCTCAAACATCTTGGCTAGGTTTAGGCACTGACACTTTGCCTTAAATCAGGTGTATAACATAAACATTTATAACTGAAATTAAGTTTTCTTCTAACATAACTTAAGTTTCCTTATGTACGTGATGTAAGGTATTTACGTCGCTAACTTAAAATAACTCAAAGTTGACTTTTGGTTTCACAATGGACATGAACAAAATGTGAATCAAAGTCCTTTGTTTGTTGACCAATCCACGCATCACATTCTCCTGTCTTTGCTGACTTTGTTGCTCATTCATACTTCTCTTTATCCTAGGAACTGAGTTCCTCCTTTGCTGCTGTAATAATAACTACAGCCACTAGAGGTCACCTCCTAACAATAAATGTAAATTTGAGTCATATTTAGCTGCTTTTAAAGTCTACCAATATAGTAGTTTTCTGATGAAGAGGAGCTGGCTGTTTTCTCTAACTGCCAGCACATCCACATAATTCACATTATTATGCTTACTGGATAAGATTTCATGATAAAGTCATTTGAAGCAAGTTGAAAACTGTCGAAGAAGTGAAAATGTCTGCTATTGTGGTAAATGCCAGTTCCTGCAGCGTTTGAGGTCTTGAAACAAGATGGTTTTAGCATTCCCACCACTTAATAGCCATCGCTGGATATTCACACTCAGGTCCTTTAAAATGTTGCCACTTATGAAGAAAGGTTCAAGTAGAGGTAATGGCTTCAGCATCGTTCCATAATTAGATGTACTTTGAAGCCGGAGTTATAATCATGATGTCGGAGCATCTGTCATCTTTTAAAAGGTGACTGTCTAATTTTGGAACAAAGCCCCTAATTTCTGTCTCAGTTAGACTCCTGTCTATCAAAAAGAATTAAAGCAAGAAGATGAAATAGTAGATAATGACAGCTATCGCCTTATAGAATATCCCTGCATTGTTGATAAGAGCTTTACAGGAAGTGTTTGTGGATAATTAAAAGCTTTGTCCTTGTAAGCAGAACCCTAAGTCATGGCAAAATGCCTGCATCTTATATCAGGTGCCATCCGTACTTGTCATTTCATTAGAGAAGAATTAAAAATTTCAGAGGTCAGAGCTGAGTGACAACTGGTGACTGACAAGACCAGTGTGATAAATTATTAAGTGTCAGCTCAGCTGAACGCTGTCCTAATGTGGCTCCATTAGGCTATTTTTAGATAAAGTTCTAGCCATGCTAACAGCATGCCTTAGGGATGGCACATTTGGTTGGTCCCAATATTGGTTCACATTGAAATAGCTCAGCAGTTATTGGATGGATTCATTTAATCATTCATGGTCCCTAGAGAATGAATTCTGTTGGCCTTGAAGATTTACAATGTGGATAACATGTCTGGTTTTGGGTGAATGTCTTGATTATTATTGGACTAATTGCCATTTAATTTTTGGTAATCAACGTTATGTTGCGTTATGTTGAATTGTAATGAATATGGTAATGCCCACAGTGTTCATCAAGCTCCATCTTAAGGTTGATACTTTAGTTCGTCATGTACAGTACTCTAGTTTTACCTCGGTGCAATTGCCTCGGTCCTGACGTGCCAATAATGACAATAAAGCTACCAGCTAAGTAAAAATGATTCATGCTGTGTGGCAAATAGCCAGTGTTATCTCCATTTCCCTGGAAATACAGGGTCTGACTAATAAATGGAAATCAGGAGTGTCAGTAGACTCCAACCCTAACCTATATTACTCCAGCAAATAGGCCGACCTTAGTAACGATTTAGCAACAGTTCCTAGTACCTGTTGAGTTAGCCTAGAGCTAACGTTAATACTTTCAAAACTAACTTTGCATGTGCGTTTAAGCCAGTAGCACAGTGTCATGGCGGATGGCAGATGCTGGGTTGTACTGTGGTGCTGATTTGAAGTTCTAAATGTCAAGTTGTCCAATCAGATTGCTTGGTTGGAACGACTTGTATTGTGTGTTGCTGAAGCAAAGCCTCATATAGCCTTTAGCATGCCTGTATATCTGATCCTTGTTCACTCGAGTCTCTTTTTTATAATGACAAAAATTACTTCATTTTAAATTAATTAAATTTGTATCTCATTTTCATATCTATCTAATTTTACTGAGCAAGTTCAAGGTGACACTTGCGGTTTTAGCGGCAGTTTAGTTCTAAAGTGGTTTTAGCTTAGCTGGACTGAGCCCGTCTTCTGCCTCACCATTCTCCTTCTGCTCCCTTTTCAGTGTTAAATCAGCCTAAAAGGTGTCTTTTACACCAAAGTGTCCGACAGAAAGGGAGTTAGACAGTGGGTGACGCTCAGTGTGACGGGGTGGCGCGGTGTCGCGGTGTCACAGTGCGGTTTGTGTCGGCGATTTAAACCATGTGACAGTATGAATAAAGCATGATGTGGCGGGCAGCGAGGTGGGCAGGGACTGACAAGAGAACAAGCTCACCCAGTGTTTTTGGTGACGGGAGACAAGTCGAAACCCTTAAAGTTTAATGGGGGCCACGCCGCAGAGAGGAGTAGTGTGTGGGCATGTGTGTGTGTGTGTGTGTGTGTCCTGCGGTTTCGATGGGGGCTGGAAGCTGCCATACACAGGCTTTTAAACAGTGGGACGTAATGGTGATGCTAATAAAGTCAGCAGGCTGCCTCATGTGTGATGGATCAGGGTCACGCTGAACTGGTGGGAAGGGAATAAGTCCAATCAGCCTCTCCTTTGTGGCAAAAGAGTGTTTTGGTTGAATCCCCGTGCTCCGGAGCTGCTGACCTCGGAGAATCCTGTGGTTTTACTGGTCTGTGTTCCCTCTCAGCTCGGATCCAGACTTCCCACATTTCTTCTTCTTCTGCGGCGGCTTACAGTGTCTCCTCTTTCCTCATGTTTAGCTGCTTTTTCTTCTGCTTTTCCTCAAAGGTTTAAGCTAAACCAAAACCACCGCGGATCTGAAATGAAACCATGAGGGTTTACATGTGTATTGGTAGCTTTTCCACTTTGCAGGAATATACACAGACAACCCATGTCGCTCATTTTTTCTTCAAGGAGCCCCACCTTTTGGTCTATTAACACCAGCTTTACTATTTCAATGTCTACAAATCTGTGTTACAGCCTCACAAAAGATCTGATAAAGATGCTACAGGGGGGTCCTGATGGTTGAGTGGTTGAGGGGTGTGACCTTATTTCCTAGCTGTGTTGCCTAAACGTAACCAAACCTTCCATTACAAAGTAAGTGGCAGATCAGATAATGGTTTTAGACAACAATAAAAATGACTCGTATAAGTTGTCAAGTTTCAAATTCCAGTGCTTTCCAATTGACTTCAATGTGGTTGCAATGACTTCTGTCACTGTGGCAATACTGAATGAGGTTGTCACAAAAGTCAGCAAAAATATAATCCGAGACACAGAGCGAGCTGATGTATTTTCCAAAACACAGGGTTGTTGGCTTTGTCTGCAAGCATCTGGGAAAAAAGAACAACTGTTCAACATCAGGATTTGATTTCATGCACACACAGGATGTCATCAAGTATGAGTCTGTTATTTAGTCCTGGGATGTGTTGTATCTGGTACTGGAGTCACGCTGGTGAACGGAGATTGGGGTGAAGTTTTGACTGTATCATTTGTGTGTGTGTGTGTGTGTGTGTGTGTTGTGTTTGTGCGTGCCTGTGCGTCTCAGGCCCCATTGCCCATATGGGACGGTCGAGTCCCGTCTATCAAATCCAGTGTGTCAGGGAGCAAATTGGAAATGCCAATTTCACTTTACGCCGCTCCGTATCTTATCTCTCCCTCGGCCTCATCCCACCACTTAGCTCACGCCTAAATGAATAAGGTCCTCTCACACGTCTGCCAGTGTCCGATTCCTGTCTGCTTAAACCTCCCCCCTTCCTCCTCCTCCTCCACGTCTTCCTCCCTCCATCCATCCCCTCCCACTTTCCTCTCGTCACCTGCCTCCGTCCTCCCTCATCTTCCCGTTCCTGTCTCCATCCTCCCGTGCCCGTTCGACTGTAACCCATCTGTTATTTCTCCATGTGTAGTTATGAAATATGTCTGTTTTGGTAAATATGGATTTATGCATGTGTGCATGGTCGGGCCGTATCGCGGCCTGCGACGAACAAGCCGGGGCGAATCACTATGCAAATTAAACAATATCTCGTACAATTCCCAATTTGCATTGAATCCATTATAAATCAGCAATTTCTCACACGCTCCTTGTCTTTTCTGTTTTCCCTGTCTCTCTCTCAGTACGACTACGAGGGCGCTGACATCAGTGACCTGCCGGTCGACCTCTCCGTGGTGTGGAATGGAATCTTTGTCATTGACAACCCGTTCAACATCCAAGGTACAACACTTTCTTTTCTCCGCGTCGCCTTCCCCTTCCCGTTCCTCCCCGCTCATTTCGCACACGGCCATTGTTGCTCGGCAAAGAATTTTCGAACCAGCTCGGGCTGTTTATCCGCCCGTAATGATTTTTCTGCGGAGCAACAACGCCGTGTGCAGTTTTTTTTCCCCTTCGTAAGAAATCTGTAATTTCATTTCTTGACAGCACATCAGGGAGAAAAGGTGAAAGTGTACCATCCGTTCGGAAAAACACCACTCTTGTCTCGGGGATAAAAGAGGGGCAGAGGGAGTGATTGATGGACGGCGATGATAACAAACATCCAACACAGAAATTAATAGGGATGGATGTTAGAGAGGGAGATAAACAAATGGCGAAAGCAATAGGCGGACGAGAGGACGGAGGAGGAAGAGCGATGGGCGGGTGACAGGTTGATGAATGCGGCACGTAATGGCGGGGGGGGGTAGATGAGAGTAAAGGGATTGATAAAGAAAAACAGAAAGCGACACGGAGGGATAGCATTTATTATTTTTAATCGCCATTTGGGCATGAAGTGGAAAACAATTACCAATTCGAAATTCTTTATCAAGTGTAATATATTCGGAGGTGGAGGCTAATGATTTTAGACGTCCCATTACACACGATAATACAAGTCTTGCTCTCAAACGTGTCACACAGTCTTTTCCGCAAAGTAAAGTGCGTGTCTCGAGTCAGACGGGCTGACCTCTCCTGCTCGTTTCTCTTCTCTACTACTCGCTATTCACTTCAGTCTTTAGGTGACGCGCACGTTTTAATCTCACATCCTTTGTGTTCCATCTGACCTCGTTTTGATGAATGTCAGACGCGCGGTTCATTTCGCAGATTGCTCGGAAATTAGTTGCTTATCGGCCCCGACCTAATTCTTTCTGCCCGTGTCATTTTGTTTTAAAATATGCTCCTTTAGGTGTTTCGGTCTGTCTGCGCTGTAAAATCCCTTTTCTGGGGGATTAAACATCCCGAGTTTGGCACGTGTGCTGAGAAGTATTGTAGCTGCCACCGGGGGAATAAATAATCACATTTCTGCGCAATCAAACAGATGGATCCTGAAGTGTACTGTAATTTTCGAGCCATAGATTTGATGACTTTGATCGCATAAGTACTCGACTGAGCACTACAGGCTGATGTTTTGTTAATAATCCACTCGGTACTCAGCGTGAGCATTCCTTTAGTGCGTCAAGTAAGTCTGCATATTGCATTTTGACATGTGTATTTAATGGAATTTTACTTCAGCTTTTATGAAATAATAGAAAATATACTAGTAGTGTTGGTAAAATGATGATGTTTTAAAAATGTTACTGGGTTTTGTTCAGTATTTTGTTCTCTGCAGCAACTTGTCTAATGAAATACCTCAGTAAGAAGGTCTAAAGACTTCATGAGGTTATATTACTGAGGATCTGTCCCTTTGGTTTATTCACACTGGTGTAAAGATTGTTATTCCGACTCAAACTTCAAGCAACCCAGCAGAAGTTGCTCTGGATCTCAGTCCCCTAAAACCTCTGGTCAGTTATTTGTGGTATAAGCACCAACAACTTTGTTGGTCTTGCCATCTCCTGATGCCCGAGGTGATGCCGATGCAGGATGGCAGTCGCCCAAGCTGTCCGATGAAGGAGTTACGTGTCGGTCAATAGAACCTAACGATCGCTCCTTTCCTGTTGTCGAACTGAAAGTAGGGGGGCAAGCTATGGGTTGGTCCGATAAATGATTGGCCTGATACTGGGAAATGTATTTTACCTATTGGTCAAATTTGAGCTGATTAATGTAGCTGATAATAAGAAGCCAAATTGCTTTCATTGATTTAACACGAGCAGTGCCCGCACATCCCGATACAGCAGTTGGCAGCTTTAAAAGTTGGCTTGCACCCACCAGTGAACACAGATAAGAGGAGTTTGTCGTGTTAAAACTCTACCAGTTGGCTCAAATATATCCATATCATGCCTCTGTCACCAAAAGGCAATAATGTACAGCTTCACGCTAGCTGCATTGCCGTATAAATAGAATTGGCATTTGGTAGGTCTTTGGTTCAGTGTTAAATATCTACAAAACTACTGGATGGATTGTCAATGATGTTGTCAGCGAAACCTTCCAAAACTTGGTCATTGTTATAGTTCAGTAAAATTGAAGCAATGACTGACCACAGAGAAGAAGAACTTTTTGGTAAACATGATGAATCACTGCTAAACTTGGAGTGCCAAATTGACAAACCCTAACATTTGGAGCCATTTAACATTGAGTCTATGACTTATATGTACTTCACTTGTCGCTATCTGATATTTTAACATATCAAGACTGGAGTTGTGATTCAGACAGCCACTTCATACTTTTAAAAGATACAATCTGTGTTTCTGTTGTGTAGCATCTCCAAATCCCCAAATAATAATAAAAACAACTCGCTGTTGAGTCGAAACCACTGAGCTGTGAGTTCTCGTATATGGAGGATCGGTCGCGCCTTTGAATAAAAGTGATAACGGGGCTTTTGACATCGGTTCATGCTTAGGTTTTGATTCAACAGGGTTATCCTGCTAACTCTTGAAACAGGCCCTCGGGACGACGTGTGCCACGGTGAGCGCTCCGCATTCGACAGCAGTGGTGTCGAGCTCTGAGAGTCTGGGAGCGTGAAATCCGACGATCTTAGAGGCGATGAGCGAATGAACTAGACGGGTACCTTCCCGTTGTTATGACAATGAGCAAGCGGCGCTCGCTGCTCGACTTCCTAGGCGGCAGGGAGTTTAAGCAGGCAGCGCGCGGCCCGTGGCGTATTCATCACGACAAGCCAAAGACAGACTCCTGAAACATGTGGCGGCGTTATGGATGAGTAATGAATCAACAACCCGATCAACCCCCTGTAGATATATTATACTTATTGTGCTAAAGCCTCACACAAAACCTATTAGGATTATGAGTTCAATGCAACGCTTAGTGTTAAAGGTCTTGAAACTCGTTGGAAACGCGCTTTATAAAACCGTCCTCGCTCGCACAAATCTCATAAAGACCTTCTCCTCCTTTTCTCCTCCTCTTTCTCTCCATCCTCCATTAATCCCTCCTCGCTCCGTCCCTGTCTTTTTTCATCCCGAACCGGAGGCCTGCGTCATCCGTCTGCAGCACCGCCCGCTCGGCCCCGGCCCCGGCTGTGCCCCGGTGTAAAGTGGAGATGTTAATGTTAATTAAATCATTCATTTGGTTCAGATTAATTAGCGTCGCGCTACTTTTAAGCTGAGCCGTGGCTAATCAGATTAGGCCGAGCGGAGGGCCGAGGCGGGCAGATGGATACGGAAGGAGCTCGCTTTGAAGTCCGGCCGCCGTCTGTCTGCCGAGGAGGAGGAGGAGGAGGAGGAGGAGGAGGAGGAGGAGGAGGGGAGGAGATTCCTCTGTGCTCTGTTGCTTTTTTTTTTTCCCCTCTCTCTGTTTTTCCAATTCAGTTCATTTCAAATCTGTTTAACCGGTGTGACAGCAAACAAACCTGCCTGCAGGGTTTGGCATTGTTGTATCAATGATAGATAATTGTTATAGAGATTAACCGGTGACAAATGGCAGCGAGACACAAATCATAAAAACCTCCACCACTTACCGGCACTTATTTCTCTCTTGTTTGCATATGAATTTCTCGCCTCTGTTTGTCTTTTCTCTGCACAGATCCTCTTTACGTCTCTCTCTCTTATCTCCCCCTCTACCTCCCTCTCTTCCTCCCCGGCTCTATCTGTTGCTCTGATTCTGTCGTCCTCGCGGGGCCTCGGCATCTTTAAATTCATAACAATTCTTGTTGCTGTTTTGTTAACAAGCGCAGCTAAAAATTTATCCTCCTCCCCCTCCTCTTCCTCCCCGCTCCCTTTCATCTCCCTCTCCTCTCTCTTCTCAGGTGTTTGAGGTTTAAATTATTTATTTATCTATTTATTTATTCATTTTTTTTTTTTTTACTTTTAATGACTTTTTCCACTCCGCAGAGTTGAGGGAATGGTTTTTTTTACACAACAAATTATCAACTCCCCATTGGCGTTAGAAGACATTACCTGTCGAATTAATTTCTGTTATATCCCTGTAGGTCGCTTGTTCTTTTTTTCTCTTTTCTCTCCCCCCCCCCTCATTTATCTGCGGAAACAGTTATTTTCTCATCGTCACAGCCTCCGAGTGGCAATAATCACCCACTGAAGGTTTTAGGTGTTACGTCGGTGATTAATATTCATGTGTGCGGTTTCCTGCTCTCTTGTCAGGCTAATGGACACACACTGTTTACTTTTTTTCAACTTATTTTTCATGCCACAGTTG
The DNA here is from genome assembly GCA_039737535.1 of Lagodon rhomboides. Classification (NCBI taxonomy): domain Eukaryota; kingdom Metazoa; phylum Chordata; class Actinopteri; order Spariformes; family Sparidae; genus Lagodon; species Lagodon rhomboides. The sequence goes on along the minus strand of CM077792.1, from coordinate 7,361,745 downwards.
CTTTCTTTCAAATTAGCAGTTTTCAGAACATTCTGTTCATCAGAACCATTTCCTTCGGGAGGATAGGAAAAGTTTCCGAAAGAAAGTAACCATAGGCTAGTTCGTGTGTTTAAACCACAGCACCAAGTTAACTGCTGTTTAAACATGTACCCGGGTAGAAAATGGAGCAGAAATCTGTTCATTCTGAAACATCGAATCATGATTTTTGGTTTTTGTTGTGGAATAAGTGAATAAATACCGGGCCTATATGTAGCCTAAAACACTATTTGCAATAGTTCAACGTTTCTGGTAAATTTGCTTATGTAATTTCTTCCTGAGGGATAAATCAGATCTATATGGCATGTTTAAAGCTACAGCTGGCAGCTAGTTAGCTTAGCTTAGCTTAAAGACTAGACCAGGGAGAAACAGCTAGCCAGGCTCTGTCTACAGGTAATAAATAAATGAATAAATACATAAATAAGTAGATACATAAATAAATAGAAAATAAACAGATAGCCTTAACAAAGTCCGCCTACCAGCACACTAGTGCTAGCACTAGTTAGCTCATTTTAAGCAGTGTAAAATGAATATCAAATTACTTTTTCGCTGTTATAAGATGACAAATTAACCCTGCAATTTACAAGTGGGCTAGAGCAGTAGACTACACAATAATTTACTTTCGACTGTCGGTAACACTGTGTCTTAGCTTTTCAGTCATGCTAATTAGCCTGCATGCTCATATAAAAACACATGCCTGAGCAAATGCTAGAGCGGACCCCGAGGTGGGACCGAACGATGTGCCATTAAGCTACAGCAGCATGTACTTGTGTTGTTTAAAAAAGAGTGAAAGGTAAGACACGAGGAGTTGTTTTATGAGTTAACCTCTGCTCCACCAGCTTTTGGTTTTCATATAGCCTACTTGGAATAGTTTAACATTTTTGATAAATATGCTTGCATGCTTTCTTCCTGCGAGTTAAATGAGATGTGTTTGGCTGCAGCAGCTGATTAGCTTAGCCTAGCTTAACTTCTACAACTGTTAGCTCATTTTAAATAGGGTTAAATTAATATATAATTACTTTCTGCTGTTATTAGCTAACAAATTAAGTTTGCACTTTATAAGTGGGCTAGAGTAGAAGACTACATAATAATTTACCTTTGACTGTCGGCAAGGTTGTGTCTTAGCTTTTCAGTGATGCTAATTAGCAGCACGCACAAGTGTTGTTTAACAAAGAATGAAAGGTAAGACTAGAAACAGGGAGAAACAGCTAGCCAGGTGCCGTCAAAAAACACTTCTACAACTGTTAGCTCATTTTAAATAGTGTAAAGTGAATATTATTAGCTGACAAATGAAGCTCAAGTTTTATATTGTTTTTTTTTTGTTTTTTTTAAGTTGTTTAGCTAGCCAGCCTCTGCTATACTAACTTTTGGTTTTCATATAGCCTGGCCTACTCGGAACAGGTAGAACAGGGTTGTGACTTTCTCTAGTATAATATTGTCTCGCGGTGAAACCTAGCACTGTGGCTGCTAACTGAAAAACAAGTTATGCTACATTAGCCAAGTTAGCCTGCTAGTTAGCTCGTCTGGCCAACTTGAATTCAAATGATTGTACACACCGTTTTATAAGGCTGGTTAGCTGGCATGCCTATCTTCTACAATCATAAAAGCCATGGCCACACATAAATGAATGTTCACGCATGTACTGACCATCACGTCACGTTAACACTAAACAATTTAAGTTTGATAGTTTGCCAACGCTGTCAAAATCTGCTGTTCCCCACACAGCCTAGTGACTGAGAAATGTGTCGTATAATTGCAGCTCCAGTCACATTGCCGTCTCTGTGTTCCCCCCCACAGCCCATCTCTACAAGTGCAGAGCGCTGCGGGACAGCTGCGGCATGTGCCTGAAGGCCGACCCCAGGTTCGAATGCGGTTGGTGCGTCCAGGACAGGAAGTGCTCCCTCAGGCAGGAGTGTACCGGTGGAGGAAACTCCCACCTCCAGATGCAGATGACCGAAGGTGGAGGATGGATGCACGCCACCTCTGGAAACAGTCGCTGCACCCACCCCAAGATCACTAAGGTACGTGTGAGTGGGAAAATGACAACACCCGCTGAGTCACTGAGTCGGCTGCAGGCTGACGACACACAATACTCGATGTATGGCTGCAAAATGACTGTAGCCGTATATTGAGCATTGTGAAGATGCTGTGTTTGTGGAGTCGTTAATCATAACCATAATCGTCTCTGTTTGTGAGAGAGGATGGACAGTATGCCATACATTACTCTCATATCAGTTTCTGAACTCACACTGTGCTCTCATAGACTCAGAATCAGGTTTATGGGGAAGTAGGTTTTCACATGCAAGAGATTTTCTTTGGACTCTTACATTTAAAGTTATTTTTTTAGGTCCCTCCCACACAAATCAGACAAATAGCACGAACACACACACTCACCGCCAGCTCCGCTTGTTAATGGGGAACTGTTGCCAGGTAGACGAAACGAGACTGATGGCCTCTTTTCAGACAGAACAGTGTGTGTTCCAAATCAGAGAGAAAGTCTGTGGAGGAAATCACATGATTTTTCACGAGCCAGTTCTCATCAAAACATGGAGTCTGATGCTACGTTGGCAGTTGACAGACACCAGCATGAGCTGTGATCTCTTTGCTGCGGTCAAACGAGATACAAAAAAAGCGAGAAATCGGCAATGTAGCGCATTCGTCTAACCCCTGGAAGTTAAACCTGTGAGTGAGTGATAACATCGAAGGCCCAATCAGCAGTTTGGACGATATAAATCCAAGGCACAATCACATGTATAACTGACAGGACACCCGTTTGATAACAACACCATGAAAAGAGAAACTTCTTTAAAGGTGTTAAGTTGTTCGACCTTCGATCAGTCAGTTTGGGACTGTAGTGATGTGTTGAAATTTGTTTTGTTTGTATTTTTGTTGGTGTGACTGTCCTGTAGATGATATTTAGGTCACAGCTCACGCCTTTAAATACTCCCCTATTCTCTATTCTCTGTTCTCTCCCTAGTCTTTTAAAGTGGCAACAGACAACTTGTCCCCCTTAGTGTTTCCAAGTGGTATTGTTGGATCGCCAATGTTGCAAATACAACTGGATTGTTTCTGTTGTCCACACAGGACAAAATGTGGAGTGTGTTCAATCATTTAGTCTTTACTAGAAAGGGTTTGCCTGTTTACTTACCTTCTTCTGGCTGACCACGGGCCTGATAGCGAGGTTTATGGGGAACCACTGTAAATGATGGTTTCATTATTCTGCACCCACTACACTGTGCAATCAAGATGACTTCACGACTCTTTGAAGCAGAACACCAGTTTAGTTATCAATAAATAAACATAGTTTACTTCATTAGACCTGTATTCAATTTTCTTGTATTAATTTGTATTAATACAAAAATAAATATTCATGCATAGCAATACACCATCGAATGGTAATATGAACACTAACCACAGTACTGGGGCACAGCTAAGACATCTTTCTTCATGTCTTCTCCATGCTAATGTGAATAAAATTGACCCGAAATCAGAACCTTCCCTGGGAAAAACATCGAATATCTCTGGCTACAGTCTAATACCTGCTGAAAACAGCTTTCGCGGCAGAGAAATTGACTTTCGTCCAATTTGGTCTGGTTTTATGATGTTGACAACCAAACAGATGATACCAAAATTTGCACTTATCATGCAACGGTCCCTCTCCGTTTTCCTTTTCAAAGAAGATACGTCTGAGAAAAAGCAGACGCCGCTGTGTTTTCTCACAGTTCATTTTGAGCTCAAGGTGAAAAACATGAAGCGTTCTGCTGCGCTATTTCCCTTCCGTGCAGTGGCTCGTATTCGTTCAGACTTGAAATGGCTTCTACAAAATGTAACATGTCAGACATTTTGAAATGTAAGTATCTATTGAAAATTATAAATACACACATTGAAGTTGTTTGTATTGCGTCTATGCAAATATATACAGAATATGCTTCCAAGGCGGCGAAGTGAAGGCAACCCAAATTACTCAACAGACGCATCACAGTCGGCAAGAAAGAGAAGAGAAAAAAAAAACACCCCACATCCATAGTCGACGACGACCAAAAGAAACTCTTTTGATCAAAACTCCCTTCGCTGTTACAGTCGTACAAAGAAAAGCAGCGCAGCGTCTTTGAGCGCCACATCATAATCTCGTCGACTCGCGAAGAGTGTAGTGTCACCTGCGGAGATCCAACGCTGCTGAGCCTTGATAGGCCGTTGCGTCAGCTCTCCTTCTTGAAGCCCCCGTGGTCACGAAAGCCCTACGTGTCCTGAACCGAGAATGAAAGCTGCTCTATTTTAATGTGTTCTCATGTTGGGACCTTGCGCCTGCCCTTGGCACAGAAATGGTATTATTACTCACTGTTACATCAAACTGGCACTCCAGAGACAGAGGCACGTAGAGGTTTGTTTGGTTTGGATTTTTTTCTTTTTTTAACCGTATTTTAGGTGTGTTCATTTCTGTGTCTCTCTGTGATGTGTTTGGATGACTGTATGGGTCAGAATCCAGGACTAGTCACATAGATTTTTAGGTTCATTCATGTCTCTTTCCTTTCTTTTATATATTGTTTGCTGTTCTTTCTTTTGTTTTTTTTTTTTTTACCTACTTTTCTTTCTATCTGTACTTTCATTGTGTATAAGACAGATAAGTAAGGAAATAAAAGGCAAAGGAAACATATTACTTTTATAGCCGCTTGATTGATTTCAACGTCAAATGAACATTTAATGAATCAGATGATTATCTTGATATTAATGGAGTAATCTATTCCCACTTGGTCTTTTCTATTCTCATTTGTTTTAAGAGCAGAGAGTCTCATTAAATCCTAATTTCTTGATCAAATTACTCAAGACATACAATTTTTGGTCTTTTAATTGTCTATTTTACACTTAATAGCTTCATGTCGTGGGAAAGCAGGCTTTTTATAAAAGTCTTTTGACCTTATCTCAGTATGTGGGACTTTTTCTCTCTTGGTACAAGTCAAATCATCATTTTTAAGGTCACGCAATTGGTTCAGACAGTACTTTTTGGATCATGGTAGCGTGACTCTGAGGTGGTGACTCCTGTCATTGCAAAGCTGGTAATGCCACTGACATAATGTAATATTAATGCCTTTACTATTACCGAACAAGTCAGGCTAACGAGAGGCTTAGACAGTTATAACGCTGTGATGATAGAGAAGGCCGACAGAAAGGGATTCCTCCACAGCATTTTCTGTTCTTGTTAAGAATCTCTGTTGTTTTCCAACACCCCAAAACCTGCTGAAATATACATCTTTTTTTTTTCTCCCTAATGCTGTGACCGTCCGTGTGAATGTGTTTTTGAATGCATGCATTCGCAAATTGAAAAAAAAAAGGGCTACTTACCTGTTTATCTTTGTTTGTGCATGTGTCTGGCTGTGCGTTATCTGTGCGAACACAAGGGCATGAGAAGGAGAAGGCAGAGTAAGAGTTATGTGTTTTTATATTGCGATAATACTGCGAGTGGGGGAGTGAAACAGGGAGTAATAAATGTCAATGGAGTTATGAAACCAAAAAGTATAAGAGATGTTGATAACCAGGAGACGTCTCTATTCCCTTGACTCGAGGATTTATTTACCATTCATTTTGGATTCAGTATCAGTACAGGTACTTATTTGCTTAACAGTCATCCTGTGGACATCAACGGGGTGATTAAAACAATTACAGGATAATAAGTTGCCTACATCAGTACAGTACAAGTACAATAAGTCCTTCCTTTAAAACCTTACTGAAGTAGTCTTTCTAAATAACATCACCAAAATGTTCTTAAAATGCTTTATACTATCGTCATGATTCATTTTGCTGCTGCATTAATGTGTAGGCTGTATTTTACTGCTCTAGATGTTTAAGGTTGAGTTGATTTAAACTAATGGAAATACTATGGGGTAGTTCAATCTGCAGCAGTTCTAAAAAGTCAGCTTTTCATGGTGTTCAGAGGACATCCTTGTTTTCAGCTTTCAGCTTTCAAATACTGACACATAGCGGCCGATCCAACCTACAATCCCAAAGTGTCAGTATTTGACTGAATCAACTTTCTTACAAATTGACCCTTTGGATACAGTACTTGAGTAAATGTACTTTGTTACATTTCAACTCTGATGGCTGTAACTCAAATGGAAAGAAAGACTGCAGCATCAGCAGAGTTGATCCTGTTGAAAACAAGTATCCTTATTATATTCTCCAAAGGCATAAGATCCGTTGTTAAGAAAAAAGGATATTCCCAAATGTAGTATTCCCATATTAAGTACACTTTGAAATAATTTGTTTGAGGCAGTATTCCCAAGAAAGAAAGAAAAACCTCCGGATTTCCCGTACTCCCTGTTTTCTTCGAATGCCTTCGCAGAATTCCCAAACTCTTTTCTGACCGCACAAACAACTTTCCCAGTTTTTAACAGTTGCTGGCCGTCCATGGTTCATGTGCTGTTGGTTACCACTCGGACCGCATTAAGATTACTATGCAACAGAACACACATATGCACACGCATGTGATGTGTGCACAGACTTGGATGACAGGCTACAAGGAAACCGCTGCTGTAATGTTGATGATTTGATGTGGCTACTATGCGGCCAGGACTGCAATATAAAGGCCACACCGCCGCAGAGCGACGCCACAGTACTTTACCTCCTGTGGATTCCTGGTCAGCGGTATTCAAAAGAACTGGACGAAAGCAGGAAGAAAAATATGTCAAAGAGGAAAAGATTAATCAGATTTATTGCTACTTCCAAAGCCGTGGGCTCCCATAGACTACATCAATACACAGATGTGAGGAGGAAAACAATGGACTTGGTGAAGGGAACTCCTGTTTTTCATCATCCATGTCAACTTAAACTGTGGTTCTCTGCAAAACTTGCTTAACTTAGGCAAACTGTACTGGCTAATATTGCCTCAGTGCTGACTGAAAATGACCAGCCACACGCACCATAAGTCATCAAATCCGAAGACACATGAAGAAGGAATGCAGCGTCAGACTGACTTGCCATTGAGTCTGAATATCAGGCTTTTAGCTGATGAGCTCCAGGGTTTCGTGGTTAGTGGCTAGTAGCTGGCAGAGGTTGTGTTATGCTAGTATGCAGCCCCCAAGCATTTGCGGTCCTTGTGTCAATTGAGTCCTAGATCATTTAGGCTGCTCATAAGGAACAATTATAGCTGTTATCCTTTTGCAGATGTGTCCTATGGCTTCTAAGTTAGTGCTTCAGTGTGGTTGTGTCATATCAGATCGCTATCCTCCCGAAACCGCCTGAGGTCTGTTTTAAACTTCAGGGCATCTGTACTTCACATTCCCCAGAGAGTGGTGGTTATGTGCTTTAATGCAGTAGTGTTGTGTCAGATCACTGCAACATGAGTCCAAAGCTGCTTGAGGTTCCATTTCCACGCTGTGGCGTCTGCCTGCATGCCCACAGGCTCAGTGAGAACTGGTTATCTTGTTATGTGGTGCCATACTTAATACTTCCAAGAGTTTCTGACGTTCCAATGGAAATCCACTCTCAGGTATGATATGATATGAAATGATATGATGATACACAAGCATTGCATTCTTTTAGGAGCTAGGAGGTGTAGTGGTCTGGCTCTGTCTTCTGTCCCACAATGATCTTATTTCAGATGCATAGCCAGAGATCATAACAGGGATTACTAGAGGAAATGTTATTGCTTATTTAAGAATCCCTGCTCCATTTAGTATGTAAGGCAGCACCGTTGAGTTAGGTGAGTTGCAACCAGCACTTTCATTTTCTCATCAGTGCTTCTCCGCTTGAAGATTTTGAGGGATGTTGAGATTTCCTTTTCCATTTTTGGGATCCATCATGATACTAAAGCTATATTCAGTAAATGTGGTATCTCTAGAGATGATATTTATGATTAGTATAGCTTAGTATTTATGATTAGTATAGCTTACACCTAAAACGACCAGAAAACCTTATTTTGTATTTGAATATTGTAGTTGACATTGTATCTTCAAACCCTGTCAATGCCCATGCCATACTAATGAAGCTACAAAACTACATGTGAAAGTACAAAACCATATTTTTTTAAAGAGATGTGGTCTGGTGATAACTAAGGAGGTGGTATTTTCCCTGTTTCTGTGTCATTACCCGGCCTCTATGAATCACAAATGTACTGTTTTAGTTGTTAGAATTGGGGCACAAGCCAAATGGGTCACTGCTCCAATTGGCCATATCTCTAGCCCAGTTGGGTTTTAATCCATAATAATGAGAGGTGTATGTCAGTGGCGATTGCTCTAAGACTGCAAGGGAAGCTCAACTTCCCCTAAAATGTCACCAAAAAAAAAAAGGAAAAAAAGGGGTGAAATATGTACTGCTGTGTGTACATTTCATTGACTAAATACGCGCTAGAAAGCCTTCATCTTTTGTTCAGAATCAGCTACTTATCACAGGTAACCGGCGCAACTTCCTTCTCATTCGTCCCCGCAGCGCCACCGCGCTTTCCACAGTCGGACGCTCAGCTTCTACTGACTTCAGTGGGAAGCGTAGAGCGGGTTGTTCTACTGCAGCGAAACCAGACGGTCATTGGATAAATGCTGGGCTTTGTCCCGCCCATTGGAAGCTCAGCTTCTCTGGGGGTCTATGGGGCAGTGGGCTGGCCTGGAAGCTCAGCTTCTGCATGATGATTGGATGAGCTGTCTGAGGCGGAATCCTTTTTTGATTGACAGCTAAATGAGCGAATCAGCGATCTTGAAGAATAAACATCCACCGGAGCATTTTCCAAGTTTTTCATTCCGTTGTTCTGAACTGATCCGGAGACTTTACCGATCCCAGCGACTTTGTCACGATCACTCACACTCACAGGCGGTCACACTTCACAGTAGCCTGGCGCAGCAGCTCCAGCTGCTAGCATTAGCAAGGTGCACATCATGGCAGATAATATGAATGTTGTTAGAGTTAAAGAGCAGGGCAGGTCAGCTCCTAAGATTGATTTAGTGCAAAAGGTGGGGAAAAGTAACAGGTCTTTTCAGGTGTCCTGAATAATAATAATATATATAATAAATAAACAAACACATTTATGATGTAGGCCGGAAAAATGAGCTTCCCCTCCTTGAAAGACCAGCAGCCGCCACTGGTGTATGTCCACCCTAACATTGACTTTAAACCAAGCATAAACCAAGCATAAACCAAGCATAAACCAAGCATAAACCAAGCGTAAACCCACCCATTGGTTTGTGAACTAGAAGCCTCCATTTTTAAAATTGTAGTCCGCAAACCAATGGGCCTATGATGCGATTGGCGTTTTTTCTGGCCCAACTGGGTTTTAATCCATACTTCAATAATGAGAGGTTTAGGTCCAGCCAAGCATCACCAACAACAAAATTAACATCATGCTGTATTGAGAAGACTTGAAACTAGCACTTGATACCATAAACTCCAGTAAGAAACTGTTTACTGTGGTTATAAATCAAGTGAGAAGTAGGGTGATTTTCTCATAAGCTTACATTACAGTTCAGCTTCCTTTTTGAAACCAGTAGAGTTTCACCCAGTTTGACTATTAGAAAAAATGTAGGTTTCAGGCACTTCTTCAGTGGCTTCACTTCTCAGACCTGGAGGCTTTGTCCAGATTTCGTGCAGTCAGTGGTTTTAACATGTAAAAGCTGTGATTAGTCAGGATTCGAACTGACCTCCATACAAATACTGTGAAAACGCTACCAGTGGAGAGTAGTTTCTTGCAGGATTTGTACAATGTGCATTATAAGCTGTATTATTTGTGTAAGGGAATCTACAATTCTCTCTGAAATGTGCCTCACATCGGTCATGAAAATATTTCAGCATCAAAACTGTTCCAATGTAAAGTATGTGTATGGTAAGCATTACATTCCCCGGGGCATTTTTGCCACAGCCCTGACGACTATTGTGTTGTGCTTTCAGGGTGTGATAGTATATGTTCCCATACTCTTCATTGGCCCCCTTTTAGTGCCCCCCCTCAGATGATGGCGGTAATCCCTTTTAACAGCACTCTTCCCTCTCTTTCTCTGTTGCCTGTCTGTCTGTGGCTCTGCCAGTGTTTATATCCCAGGGCTTGGTGGCAGGCTGATATTGTGTTTTGTGGTATCATAGCTTCATTCTTCCAAAACCATCTGAAACCCCAATTCCACGCCCTGACATCTGTTGTCCATATCGTACCCTAGAGCTTGATGGCTACTCACTCTGGTCAGTGTTTACCAGCTATTGTGTTTGTGGAACCAAAGTGCTGAGGCTCTACTGGCGCCTGAGGTTCCAATGAGAGTCTGCTTCCAAATAGGAGGGAGCGTTATTACTGGCCACACTGCTCTCGCTTTTGGTCTCTTGTATCACTTCAGTTACTGTGTTGTTTTAGAGACTGTTTTCTATTGTGGCAAATCAGGTACATGTTTTGAAAAACAAACACGTGACATTTCATATATTCAAGATTATTTCATGACAGTTTTACCTCCTACAATAAGTAATACTGCCTGATCGGAGCTGTATGGCTGTTGTTGCAGGACTGTCTTTTTGTCACAGACTGTCCATCCATGTGTGTGTCATCTGTTCTCGCATGATGCTGCCAAAGGTATTGTGTTTTTGTTCCTTACGTGCGAGAGCTTCCAAAATGGGCTTTGTCTGGCAGTCTGTCGTGCTTTTATTTGGTAGCTTGCTGGCTAAGATAGATGTTTAGTTCAATTGGAAGAATCATTTGGGACTTGATATATTCAATTATTAGTATTTGTATGTTATTGTAGCATCTTTTAAATTATTCTGATGGCTTAAGTTTTATTTGTAGGAATAAGAGATGATCCTGGTTATAATCTCAACCACTGGGAGTTGCCAAGTATTCAAATTCCACTCATAGAGGCTTTAACTTTTTCTGTTTTTATGCCTCTGCACTGACGATGTCTGGGTCCAGAGGCATTAGTGTTTTCGTGTTGTTCCATCCATCCGTCTGTTTGTCCCATTCTTATGATCGACACATCTCAGGAACGTCAAGAGGGAATCACATTTGGCACAAACATCCACCTGGACACAATGATAACCTAATTAGATTCTGGTGGTCAAAGGTCAAAGGTCACAGTTACCTCATGACATCACATTCTTGTGATAGCCATGTGACAGGAACGTCTTGAGGAATCTTGGCACAAACATACCACTTGGACTCAGGAATGAACTGGTCAGAGGTCACGGACCTCACAAAGTTGTGGCCATACACAACAATTCAAAGGTCAACGTCACTGTATCATGATAATGTTGCAGTGTTGGCCAGTATTCAATGATATTACAGAGGCATACATTTGGAGGCTGTAATTCTGTTTTTTTATGATGCACTGAGCTTGTTATTACTGGCTTTGAGGCAAGAACTCAATTCAATCTTTCAATTTAAATAAAATCTTTTACATTTAAATTTGATTGTTTTCATTTAAACGTTGCCATTTTCCACTTTTCCATTTCTAATGTTCTGTTTTAATTTTCTCCACTTTCCCTTTCTGTACTGTAACATTACACCCCATATGTTTGTCCGTACATTAGACTAAAGGTTGCATATGAAGACTCTGGACCATCTGGATACCTTTTCTGTGGAGAAAGTCAATGGGTATCGCTCTTTTCTTTATCAGTGACTGCTGACGAGGTGCCCTTGAGCAAGGCATTTAGCCTCCAGCAGCCCCACTGGCGCATCAGCCAACAGTGTGGCCATCGGTTATGAAGCGGGGTGCAGAAAAGTGTTTGGATCTCAGCTGACTCTGCTTGCACAAGTTTGAATCTCATGTTTTCTGGCAAGACAAATCGGTCATTCCCCAAACTAGTCCACGCTGTTGAAATCGCCATTTGTCAAAGTCGGTTGTCTGCGGTGTAATAATAGCACTTTGCCTCCATACTGTCGGCCGCCTTTGCATTTCAAAACTGTGCTGTCTGCTCAGCCAAGCACCGCAGGAGAACAGGGCAGTGGACAGATTACACATAATTACCTCATGATGCTTGTTAGGGATTAGGCGTGTGTGTGTGTGTGTGTGTGCGTGCGCCGGTGCTGTAATGTGTGTGTGCGTGTTTGTGACAGCCACCGTCCATCAGTCACCATATTTGTTTTGTCACACCACACCTGTCCCCGTTACGCGCCATAATCTGGCTAGATAAATCACATTATGGTTCGGGCGGCGCGACCGAGCGTTGCACCGCCGCAGCCCCGCCGACGAAGCCAAGCCGCCGTAATAAGTTTCAATTAAACCCCCGAGATTACGCCGGTTCGGTCCTGTATGTCAGCGCGAGTTGTTTTTGCGCCCTCTCTTTATCTCATTTTCATTGTTTTTCAACGCCAAGAGGGTGATTTTTCTTCATTAAAACTTGAATCACCTGATACGGGCAATTCTGTACGGTGTGTGTGCCTGTTTGTGTCGGCCAGTGGCTGTCTGTTTTGACTGTTTTCATGCTTGTCCATGCCTGTTTCTGTAGAATTGTCCATGCTATGACATTTGGATACTATTTCCAGACAGCAAATTAAACTGTGGAGGCATTTTGTGTCCAAAATGTGTGTCAAAGATGTACAAAATATTGAATATTGTCTTTGTTTTGTCTCTTTTTCCTTCACCTTCCTGTTCTTTTGTCTCTTCTCTGTACCCTCTTCTGCTGTTTTTCTATCCCCCCTCCTCCTCCATCCGTTCTGACCTCTGTCCTCCACCTCTTGTTGATCCAGTTGTTCCCAGAGACGGGGCCTCGCCAAGGGGGAACCAGGGTGACCATCCTGGGGGAGAACCTCGGCCTGCAGTTCAGAGACATCCAGATGGGCGTCAGGCTGGGCAAGGTGCCCTGCGTGCCCGTCGAGGAGGAGTACGTGAGCGCGGAGAGGTACGTCTAGGAACGGAATACACACCAGTACTCAAACACACACTCACATGCACGTGAAAGACATTCTCTGAGCTTTGAAAACCTCAGAGGTCTGTACGCTCATAAAGCACGGAAAAACACAGATGAATGCATTCGCAGACACACGCAGGCAGCAATTGTCTCTCACAGTCACACACACTCGCGGATCTGAGGACACACACCAAGCTCCTCTCTCATCCCGACCAATCAAACGACAGAAAAAATGTCAACCAGAAAACATCTTTCTCGCGTGCGGGTCCCCATGCAGCCTCATCATCCTGCAGCTGAAAAAAGACAGTGACGTCAGGGTATTTTTTTCCTTTTTTCTTTCTGTCTGTAAATTCCATCTGTTGTTCCCCTCCATTACTCCCTACATATGCTCTTCCCTTTATTTTCCTCATCCCTCCATCCTGACATTTACTCCTCTGCGGGGTCCTACACGGCTGAGGAATTGAGTTCACGCAGATCAAACAATCCCTCCGTGGTGCAGTTAGTTGGGAAATGAAGCATGTTGAGATGGAGGGCATCTCTATTCAAATATTACACACACGCGACTTATTTTACGCACCGTCCCTGACATCCCCGCGCCAATTTAAACAGGATGTATTTTTTATATTCCCTCCCCCTCCTTCCTAGTCTTTGCGGTTTCTTTATGTTGTCTGTCGCCACTCCCGAGACCCAGCCTGAAATGCATTGTGTCAGGTATTTTGGTTTGTAAAATGCACACAAAGCCCTCTGCAGTCGTGTGATTGAATGCTCATTTCATCTTGCTGATTCAAAAAGTACAGCAACTGAAGGTTAATCTCATGTGGCTGTGAAACTGTAGTAATGTGTGTCCTTGCTTTTGCTGTTGATACTATGGTATTGTTTGGTAATTATGTAAACCTCTTATTAACACAAACTGTGAATTTGAGGTACAGTACGTCGAGTAAATATCGGTTTGTAGTTGCATTTGATCAGAAGATTTGGCGGTAGGTGTATTCCTGCAACTGTTACTGCAGATTATAAGAAGCAGAGTTGATATAAGTTCAGATAGAAATGCGAAAGATTTACCAGAACATCAACAACCCGAACCTGACCGTGTACTCTCTTCTTCGTGGACTCTGCAGTGGAGACTCAGAGCAGAGAGAGCGAGAAAGAGGGCGACCGAGTAAGAGGGCGCCTGAGAATATGGACAGAAGTGTGCACAGGATATAAAAACTTTCTTGGATGATGAAGCTTTTAGATGCATTCCCAGTGGCAAACAGGAAGGCCCACGTTATATACTCTCATCTCCTCTATGGAACGTCTACTGTGTATCCTCACTGTGCTGCAGTATTATAAACTATGAGCCATCTTTGGAGATCCAATCTCAAGTAGAGAGCTCAAAGTCATTTCATACCTGGAATTAATATTTGTCTCAGGAAACCACAGATGGCCCAAATATATAAGAATTTGTCACTGACAAAGTTTAACAAAGTCTAAAAAGTATCTCCCGACTCAACAATTCACTTAATTGAGTGATTTTAAGGGGAAATCTGGGGAATTTCTTCCCCTTTCAACTATTTTCTATTGTTTACTGTTTAGTTGATGTGGCTGCTTTCACCTATAGTGTGCTGGTGCTCAGGTTTGCTGTCTGCTGTTGTGCAAAACGTTCTCACATTGTTGTAAATTGTTCTAGTATTAGATTCAATTTATTCTGGCCACTGAATGAATACGAAAAAACATGAATGGCAAACACCATTTACTGTGACGTCATTATATAAACACTGACCTCTCAGCCCCCCCGACTGTGACTGACTTCTTCTCTGTTAACCCCTTCAACTTTCCCTCTACAGAATAGTGTGTCTGCTGAACGACGCTACCAGCTACAGGGTCCAGGAGGCTCAGGTTGAGGTGTGTGTGAGAGACTGCGTCAACGACTACAGAGCCCTGTCGCCCAGGCCGTTCACTTTTGTGGTAAGGGACCATTAATGGGATCTTGGTTAGACAAGAACCAAGATGCCTCAAAAAAAGATTCTCCTTGATGTTCCTCTTGAATTTTTTCTTTTTAAATGCATGAGAGTGACACCTCTGTTTACATTTGCTGAAAGATTATCTTTTCTCTCTTTTCTAGTCGCCATTCTTCACCCGTATCCAGCCATCCCAGGGGCCCATTTCCGGCGGCACCCGGGTCACCATCGAGGGAAGCTACCTCAACGCGGGCAGCTACGTGTCTGTCAGCATTGGACCGCAGCCCTGCTACTTCAAAAAGTGAGGAACAGCGTTGTTTTTACATTTAAATTAAATAATAATCATCGCTGTGGGGAAATTGGACCGATCACAGCAGAGGAGAATAGGATTTAGATAAGAATAAGACCCATAAAAAGAGCGCTTAAGATGGTAAAACAAATTCATAATTATGACTTAAGGTAGTGTAGATAATACGGAAGATGAATGAATAAAGGGAAAGAATATATGTGCATAAATAAACATGCTCTGTTTAAAAGATTTGCCTGTGTATTGCCAAGAAAAGTCATTATCATAAAGATATTACATGCACTTGTAAGCATGTAATCTGTGTGTCAGGTTGGGACACTTGTGTGCGAGTGTGTGCGGGATCCTGAATGTTTGTGTTTAGGTGTGTGTGCATCTCTTTGTCCGCACTCACACAGGCTTCGCTTTAATCTAGTGCATGAAAAAAAAATAAAAAATCCAAACTATCACCACAGTTGCCTGCATGTCAAATGCATGGATTAGCCTCTCGTCGCTAATCTCTATTGAAGCAACTGTATGCTAGCTTTGATGTCACAGCAGTCACTCCGGTGCCGCAGCGTCCTCGCCGTAATCCAACAGATTCCACTCCAACACGGGCCGCTCGCTCACCTCAACTCCGTCTTTATCTGTCACACCCTAACTGCGCGACTGTGTTCGCGGCGTCTTGTGAAGGTTGCTCGAGCATGTGTTCTTTGTGAATGGGGTTGCTATGGTTACAGGCCGAGGGACTTGATAGAGTGGGTATTGTGGATTCTCTCTTGCTTTTTCCTCTCTCTCTCCCTTTCCACGGTATATAGAGGCACAATAGGAAGTGCAGCACTACATTTAAGTACACACACACACACACACACACACACACACACACACACACACACACACACACACACACACACACACACAACACACACAACGCTCCTGTGAAGTCATGGCCCAGAAAAGCAGACACCACTCAACTGTGCTAAATACATATTAGATAATGTAGCTACTGGGGACTGCACTCAAGACTGCAATTGAAAATGTTATTTTGCCTACGGGACACACACGCACACACACACACACACACACACACACACACACACACAGACTCTTCATCCCTCCCCCGGTGTTTGTGACCGGTGGCGTTGAACCTTGTCAGTAAACCAATCGTAACAGGTGTAAACTTCATTAAACATGGCTCCACTTCTCTGTTTCTGTTCTTTCTCTTCCTCCCTACACTAGAAACATCACATTTCTTTTCGTATAAAAAAAAGAGGTTGCACCCGTCTTAATATACATTCCTGTGATCAATATGTCTTATCGACTAGGGATGCACATTTCTTCATTTGTAGTCAGCTGACTTAACATTCGATTATTGCTTAATCATTAATATGGCTAAATAATGACTTAATTCAGTCGCTATTCGAAAACTAATCTAATGTAAATTGAGGTTACTAGATGGTTAAAATGTAGTAATATCAGTTTGTATAGAAGTCCTTATTGTATTTACAAATTCCTTCTCCAATTGTTGATTAATACATTTTTAATTGGTTAAATTCTTAATGCCGGTTAATCGATTAATAATTAACATCATTAGTATTGACATATCCAGCAAAAATGTCAATTGGTAACTTAAAGGTATACAATGCTAAATATTGTAAAAGCAGTCCCTACAGTGTGACCACATTTTCCAGAACAGAATCTACTTGGCGCCGCTTGCTGATAGCTTAAGCAAGACTCGCTAAACCTGCACCTTGTAGAGCAGCTAGCAAGTCTTCCCTCTTAGCGAAAGGGACTTAAAAAATGGATGATTCCCATCCACTACACTGCTTCTCTTCACCTGGGACGTGCTGTGTTTAGAGCCTGCCAGCACATTTGCATACTGAGATCTGATCACGGTGCAGGCAGAAAGCGAGGTCTTATTAAGACTGGGTGTAAATGCACAGGCTAGTGGACCGGATGTTGTTATCCAATGGATCTCATGTTAATACCGGCTATAAATGTGGCCTCAGACAGTAAAATGCACACACGTAATAAACATTGTTGCTCGTGGGTCATAGTGCTGTATTCAGAAGCGCAAACTGTGATTCCTGTGATCCAGCAGGCCTGGAGAGGGTTCATTTAGCAGGACCTGACTGGCTTTGTGACTGAAGTGCGTTGGTCACGAGTGGAATTATCCATTCAAATTAACGGGTTACATTATGGATTTAAGAAAATGAGACTAATTGGCTTCCCACACTGGACACTGTTAATTACACACAGCACAATGAGCAAGCCATTAAATATGTCAATGCTTCAGCTTGGACCTCAGTGTTTAAGGAATGGCCTGGCACGAGAAAGTAATAATTGCCTCTTTATTATTATAATTCTGTCTTTAGCGTGATCAGACTCTGTCAGACAGCTTCTTTGCGGGATATTGCCGAGGGTTTCCTCTGTTGTTCTCTCTGGTGAAGTGTGGGTTGTTTACTTCTCTGAAATGATTCCACTCCACTTTTACTTTCTCTAAAGTCTTGCATCTGTTTGTATCTGACATCTCTCTGTTCATTAGAAATTCCTGTGATAAGAGACAATCTCAATATCTTTCAAAACATCAGTTCACAGCAGTGTCTTCTGACATTGTCGTTTGAACTTCAGCTTTCACAGTGTGCCACAGGGCTTTTTAGCAGTTGTGTGACTAACATTGATTTTGGCCACCCTCTAGCTGTCTGTCTAATGTGCGGGATCACCTTCCTCTAAATTTTCCTCTGTCCGTCCTTCCAGGAGGAACGCCCGTGAGATAGTGTGCGTTACACCAGCTGGAATAGCACCGGGCAGTGCGTCAGTGTTTGTGGACATTGACGATGCTGAACTCAGAAACCCAGAGGTCAAGTTCAACTACACGGACGACCCCACTGTCCTTAGGATTGAACCTGACTGGAGCATTGCAAGGTAAGGTCCATTTATGTTCACAATTCCCATTAGTAGCTCAACCGGGGCTTTTAAACAGGATGGCATGACTCATTATCTTGTGTTCGGGCAATTTACCATCTCATCAAATAACAGTGTTTGCTTGACAGAGGAAATTTTAGTAATTCTAGCAACAACATGGATTCAAGCAGCAGTAGATATTGACTGCAGAGAGCTCGATAAAAGCACTGAACCGAAAATGACTGCAGGGCAGACATTCTGAAAGGCTAGTGTCTTGGGGATCAGGTTTGGACCTTGACGTCTACACCGCTGCTTGTGATGCAGCGGCATTAGCAGGACAAATTTCAGAAAGGGTTCTCGAAGCAGTCCGAGCAGAGCTAAATGCTAGATGAGAGCTCTGACAGCGGGTTTGGATAGAGCTAAATTGACTGTGCCTCGGGAGATTTTTCATCTGGCTCCAGCAAGATGTGTTTTAGTGGAGGAACTCATCAGCGGTAGCAGCAGCTTGGGTGATCGGAAAATGGGGAGAGTCAGCTTGTCAAGTTATACAGCCCGTGGATTGTTTGGATGTTAAGCTAATACTGATCAGCTGACGGTCTGCAAGACTGAAGTTCTCTGCCTAACCTAATAAAAGTCTGAAATTCAGCTTTCCACCGCCTGCCAGTACTGTATATCCCCTGCTAAATAAATAAAGACACTCCACTGTTCAGCACTGAACATGACAGGAGTGTCACTGGGGAAGAGACACAGCAAAGACTTTGACATTAAAGTAAATATAGTGGCATCGAGGGACCTGGGTTAGTAGTAAGGAACCAAGCTCTGACCTCAGTGGCTTTTCTGAAGCCCTATTCGGTCCGGGTTCTATTTATACTGTATATGTATACACCGATCAGCCACAAGACTAAAAGGACTTACAGGTGGAGGGGATAACATGGATCATCTTGTTTAAATGCAATGTTCTGCTGGAAAACCTTGGGTCGTGACATTCATGTGGATGCCACTGGACACGCACTGCCTACTCAACCATCGTTGCGGACCAAGTATGAGGGGTGATTGAAAAGTTCATGGTCTAAGGTGGAAGGAGACGAGTTATACAGCTCTCAATCCATGGAAATGCAGTTCAACTCTATGAGTGATTATGCAGAAAGTTTCAAGTTGATAACTTCGGTGGTATTTCTGTTTTAGGTAATTAAAAAAATTGCAAGTCAGCACTGTCTGAGAAAATGGACAAGCCCGCGAGTCCACAGTGGCAATGGCTGCCATCCAGGAGTGCAGATTTGAACTTGTCCAACACTCTCACTATTTGCCTGTTTTGATCCTCAGACTAGTACCTCTTCTCCAAGATGAAGAGGGAGCTCAGTGGTTTCCATTATGACGATGATGATGACATTATCACTCATGTGGACCGCTTCCTGGAAGTCCAAGACACTGGCCACCAACTAAATGTGTAAATGTAGAAGGGACTATGTTGAAAAATAAATGTGCTCAATGTTCTGAAATTGACTCCATCCACCTCAGGCCATGAACTCATCGATCACCCCTCGAACACCCCGGGTCAATGCCTTGAGCTTTGAGTCATGTTCCTCAGGCCACTCCTGAGCAGTTTCTGAGTGCAATGTCCGTTGCCCTCAAGTGTTGCTATGAGTGTGTATTTGATCTATAGCAGTGTTTGGGTGGATGGTGCGTAACAAGTCGTATCAACGTGAATACCAGGACCCAGGGTTTCCCAGCAGAACATTGCATAATAACAAAACGATCAGTGCTCTTCACTTTACGTGTTTGTTCCTTTAATGGTGTTGCAGATCGGTGTATATTCTTTGAGGACTAATCAGTTTTTTATCCTTCTTGGGTGCACATGGTTTTGATCTCCCTGCCTGGGTGTTGATCAAAGTCAAGATTTTTCTTCAGAACATTTTTGTCTATTACAAACCCCCTCCCATGATGTGGCTGCACGCATTTACTCCCTATGTTTTTTTTCTCCGGTATTCTGCATTTTTTATATTCACTGTCCTCTGAATTTATCTCATGTTATTGAAATGTGCAGCCATCTTGGCCTGTCTCCCATCATTTTACCTCCCTCCCTCCTGCTCCTTTCTGTCCTGCCCTGTGTTGCTTTCCTCCCTGTGGTGACTCATCAGTAGATGGTAGCAGATAGATGCAGAGCTGGTTAGAAAAGAGTGTTGATGAATCCTGCCCTGCTCCTTCGGCCCAGTAGGACTGGCCGAGCAACAGCTGAGGCCCAATCACTGCCCAGCACACCTGCTGTGAGGGTGTTTTTGTATGTTCGTCTGCAGCTCAAACTGGAGTTCTACTTGAGGAAGCTCGCCCTGGGGTGATGATCCTGCATAAAAGAAGACACACACACACACACACACACACACACACACACACACACACACACACACACACACAGACACACACCCCACTGATTCCCAGAGTCCCTGATGTTTGGCCCCAGATCTCTCTCCATCTGGCTGAGAAAAACCACCAAACAACACACACACATTTCACGATCAGCGAACAAACAGTGATAGACAAAGTGTGTGTGTTGCTTCCAGCCAGTGGAAGCTTTCATTTAGCTGATGCCTTTCAGCCAGTGCCCTCTCTCTCAGTATCACATGTTGGCTCAGGTAGAAAGTATAGCGAACCAGTCAGTTGTGATATCATATTGGTTTATATCTGACTCACAAAGGTAGACACTTTGTGCGAATACATGTCTGCCTGCGGAGCATTATCATTGTGCTTGGGTGACGATGGGAAGAGTGGATAAAAGAGTGAGAAGAGAGAAGGGAAGTGAAGGGAGGGGCGGGGGGCATTATCATTGTACTTGGCTGATATTCCATTTAGGAAGAAGACAGAGCACTTCAAAAATTAATCAATGAGGAGTGCTCATCTGGGATGCCGAGCGAAGATATCTGGGCAGCAGCAGAGGTTAGAGAAGCAATTTCTAAATATCCAAATCTTCTCCTAAACTGGCAGGGTATATAAAGCAGACTCCAGCGCTGCTGCTCAGAGGTAACCCCTACAAAATTGGTTTTACTGGGTAGGCCCTAAAGCCAGTTGTAAATATAGGTGTTTAGGGAACAGGGAGGCAACTCCCATAATATCCAGAAAGTTTTATTTCACCTCAGGTCGCACTGGAAAGTGGCACAGCAAAGTGCATCCATGTGTGTATTCACAAACTGGTGGTGGCAGGGACACCTGGTTAACTATGTAGTTGGAGAGCTAACAGTGGACATGCTAGCCAGCTAGAGAAATCACATGTTAGTTACAGTAACTCTTCCTTTTTTTTTCTTTAACTCTAACTAGCATTTTCTTACCAGGATTGTACATATTTTTATTTGATAAAGAGTTATTGAAGTGGAGAAAATAATCCCTTCATGTTAGCTAACCGGCTAGCTATCTTGCAGTTGCCCGAATATGTTAACAAACTCATTAGCTTGTTTGCTAACTGGACACACTGTTTACTCACAGATAATTCACATCTACATGTGTACGCCAACTAGGTAGAGGTGTTCATTTGTTTCCCAGGATTGTAAAAAGAAGCTCTTCATGCTAGCTGACTAGCTAAGTGCCTGTTACAAGTATCCGTTAACAAGTCCATTAGCTTGCCTGCTTACTGGACACAAACTGCTTATTCAAAATATTTCACAGATTATTTGTACAATTGATCTTGGTCCCATAACTGTTGATAAACCATGTCTTCTTTGTGGAATATGTTAATAACATATTATGATGCAACACAGCTATAGTGTGATATGGCTAGCTTCCTATTGGACTCTTTACAATGCTGACTCGCCGCTGTTACCATGGGCTAGCACAAAGTGGTGTCAAAGTTCACAAAAAAAAATAACTCGGAGCAAAATATTTATGGAAATGATTTCGCTACAAGTGAATTTTACTGAATTTACAAGTGATTCTGATTTTGTCATAAATTAACGCTGCCCTGAGAATGCATAGAGTTCATCTTAGCCATTATTTGTTATGTTTGATTGTTGGCAATGTCTAGCTAATCTTCCCCCATTTAATGTAATAAAAACAGGTGCTTTCAGTCAACTAACAGGTAGTCTACAAGCATCTCCTCTTGTAGAAAATAGCGTCTGATATTTGACAGTGAGAGGAGGATTAGACCAAAGAAATGGTGAGAAAATGGAAAGCTGAGGGAGTGTTGAAACATAAAGACGGCACGGAGATGGCAAGAGAGGAAGGGAGAGCAGGCAGAGAGCACCACTAACAACAGTGGTTGGATTTCCCCAGCTATCTTCGAGAGTTTATCCTGATTGTCTTGTTGTCTGCTCCCTGAAGCATGTACCTGAGCTAAAGAGACTCACTTAGACAAAGAGAGGAGCAACAGGGACAGAGGGACTCAGCACAAATATACATCACGCTGAGGAGGAGGAGGGGGAAGGGGAGGAGGAGAAAGGAGGCAGAGGACAAGCAGTGCTATAAGTGCACTCTGCCTAAGATTTGTGGCAATGGCATAAACATCAGTTAAAAAAAAAATCAGTTCATTTGAATGTGGCCTCTGCTCTATTGGTCCTCACATCCATCTTTTAAAGAGCAAAGTAAAAAAAAAAAAAAAATGCAGGTCATTTTTCTCATTTTGTTAGCACCTAATGTACTGTAAAACTTGTAAAAGATTTTACAAAGAAATGTGACAGAATTATTTGCAGTTTACATATCAATTATTTACATATATAACATATAAATGCTAAATAAATCATGGCAGCGGTCCAAACTAGAAGACGGAAAATCCAAGAGCACATTCCCTTGCTGTGATAGGAAACTAAATTGCATTCAAAGTGAAATGAGATAAAGTATATAAAATTAAATATATATAAAATACAATATTGTTACACTTCTTAACATTAATTAGACTGTTCAACAGAACACACTTGATTTATATTAAATTAATTTTACCACATTGTGGCAGAGTTTCATGGCACTCAGCCACAGTGAATTGAAGTGTCCCACTTCCAGCCACTAAAGCTGAATGTGGCTCTTGAAGATTACGGTACTGTAGCAGAAATGACAAGAATACCGTGTAGCAAAAAGTAAATGTGAAATGTCTGTCTGTTAGAAGCAAACACAGAAATACTGTTAGACACGTTGAACTGCCATTCAAAGACCTGATGCCCCCATTACATCAACAGTCACTTCTTATACATGGTGCTGTTCGGATGAATGGCTCATTTTCCTTAGCTAGTAATGGGCAACTTGCCGAAAGACATAACAAACTTTAGCTGAGAAGAATAGCAGACATGATTCCTTTTATCTATCAACAACACCAGAGATGGTATATCTACCTTCTCCATTCCCTTCCTTATCATTACCGTTTGCTGAACTTGGATCAGAGTGAGAGATGAATGTCTAGCATTAGCCAGCCAGACTATTCAAGACATAAAGAGATTCTGCTTTATATCACCATTACACTGGTGTCGCAGCTTGTACGCTGAGTCATTCTACGTAAGTGTCACATTAACGTCTACAATGAAAAGGCACCTGCATGAAAGGAATCAGGAATTGATGGTAATAATACATGGTAACCCAACAGAAGGAATGTGCCCTGTCCTTCTGCAATGGAGGGTTGAAGAAGGTATTGTCTGAACTGCCTGTTAAGCCAAGTCACAAAGGCTTGCCTAATGCCTCAGTGCATGCCATGTTCTATAATGAAACTACTTAGTCATTTTGTCAGCCATTTGGTCCTTGAGATGTGTTGTCTTGATCCGTTAACTGATCTTGCAGAGAGCACTAGAATTTACCCCCTGATTTTGCAATCCCTCTGACAACCAAACGGAGGTCCGACCCTCCTCATCAGGGAAGTAGACCTCCGATTACTTTGCCCTGTCTTTAGCATGACTGGTGTAGACAGAAAGGGTTGTCAGCTCTAGCCATCACATCTTAATCCCTACAATTTTGGAAGCAGTGGGTAATAGATGGAGTCACCACTCTTCTGCTTGCAGCTTCAGAAGGTAAGTGGTGAAAATACTCCTGATGTTTGCCTCAAATGACAGAAGGTCCAAGGGATACTTTATGTGGCAAGTCCATCACTTTCACATGGAGTCAACAAGTCCGGACTTGCAGGATTATTCAAAGCCATCCAAGTTATTACCGATCCTGAAGAAATTGTCGATAAGGAATAGGGTTGAACAGGGCCAGCTCTCATCAATCTGAAGAGATTTGATTTGTCAAGTTATACCAAGTTCTGTTTTTCAAATGTCTGCAATAATACTATTGTCAATATTCAAAAAGAGTTAAAGAGCAATAGGAGACAAGTGCAGAGTCAGTCCACAGAAAAGAGACTAGCACACTTAAGAAGCCATGGCAGTGACATTAGGCCATTCCCTGCCTTACAAGTGGAGATACCAAAGCAACAGAGGGAGTAAATCTTAAAAAACAACCATCTTTTAGGTGGAGATAGTGGAGGCAGCAGTCAGGCGCATGGATTTCTAAGCAGAGAATTACACTCCACATCCAGCCCCGTAAGATGTCTGCAGAGAGTTGAGATTCCTTTAAGTGAAATATCATAACCGTGGGTGTTGGCCGTGGGTGTTTGAACTCCAAACTTCGCCAAGGCCCAAAATAGACATTGAATGCCCGCTGCATGCTTTTAGAAAATGCTTTGTTGTCCAATGTGCAGTAAAGGAGCTGCCCTTTGTTTATAACTTTTTCAAGAAAAAGGGTTTCATCTCCGCCTTTCATTTCAGACAACCATTGGAAAGACTACTGTATATGCCCCTCCAGGCAGTGGGAAGCCTGCAGAAAGACATACGATGGGGAATCTTGTAAACTGTATTTTTCAGAGGCACAGATAGCCAAGGAAGCCGTGAAAAGGAAGTGATCTCCCAACAGAAAACAGAGTACTCTGAGGTTGGAACTGCCACTGTATCAAGAAAGTACACCATCTTTCATGAAAAACCTCATAAATCCATTTTAGGTGAAGCAGTGAAAAGGACAGACTAAGTCCATTGTCTTTACAAGTGGCAGGAGTCCTCCTATGATAAAGATTTTATGTTTCCTATGAACCTCATGATACTTTCTCAGCACTAGTAGCCTTGCATTGTGGGAGGTCATCAAAGGAATCAAGTCCATCAGTCACTTTGACTCAGACAACATGGAAAACCACTGAAGGGTACTTTTTCCTAGAAGTGCATCACAAACTTCAAAAGCCACTTTGGTGGAATTTGCAAAGCAATCAGCCATTTTTTCAAATATACAAACATTTGCAGTCATGGAGGAAAGAGTGAAATCTTTCTAGAATTGATTCAACCAAATAGAGCATTTCTACACCGAGCAGGTGTGGGTCTGCCTTCACACACTACTCAACAACAAAATGAAGCTTTGGGCTTCAGCCAAGTTGTGGCATCATTATTTACTGGATTCAGTCCACTGACCTTCACTGACTCAAGGCAAACACATATTTACTGTGTATAGACTGGTGATTAAAGTATGTAGAGTGTCTCTGTGGATCTTCCCCCCTCACTAAATCTCTCACTCTGCCTCTTATTCTCTCTTTCTCCTTTCTGTCTTTGACTTTCACTCACAAATAT
This sequence comes from Lagodon rhomboides, assembly GCA_039737535.1. Taxonomy (NCBI): domain Eukaryota; kingdom Metazoa; phylum Chordata; class Actinopteri; order Spariformes; family Sparidae; genus Lagodon; species Lagodon rhomboides. The sequence goes on along the minus strand of CM077792.1, from coordinate 7,336,234 downwards.
GCTCCCTGGTGTTCTCATTCTATACTTTCTATTCTCTATAAACTTTCTTCATCTCTAAGTGCTACCTGATGCCAAGGGCACAGCACTACATACTTGTGGTCGAACTTTCTTTTGTTTCTTCTCTGCAAAGTGGTCAGGCTATACTTTTCTAAAGTTTATATGAGTGCTAAAGTTACCAGTAACCAAAGTTGTATACATATTTTTATTTTTTTTTATGTTTGGCATTCTGCTGATACCGGTGCCAAGTTATAATTTTCCATGTCAACCAGTTCTGTCCCTCTCTAATTTGTAAAAGTGATATTACCTTTTATTTTAACATGATTTTGAACTGTTGTTATTAATTAATGTACCTCGCAAGTTGCAAAACATTGATACAGAACAAGTCAGTAAAATGTATGTAATCTGTTTTTGCAAAAAAGAAAAAAATCTGCTTTGTGGTCAGTTGCTCAATTGCTCAGTTGGTAGGGGGTCTTTTCAAGACAAGCAGTGGGATCCATAATAACACTACAGAGATCTAAAAAGGCAAAGATCTGCCTCCCTGAAATCAACAGGCTTGCAGCTGGATGCAAAGTTCAGAGTTAAAACAGTCAATTGTCGATGAGCTACTTGATCCCAGTGATCCAGGATTTCCTTTTTTCCCCACTTATTGGAGCTAAGTAACCGAAATCTGGCCGAACCTTTCTGTTGACCAAGTCAGAGTTTTATCAATGTGACTTTGTGCCATTGGTCAGATAGCAGTTGACAAGACGGACCCACTGCACGTAATGACTAGTAGTAGAGGATGTTTTAACCCATTGCTGTCAAGGGTTATGGGCCCAGCAGGCGCCCACAGTACCACTCTACTAAAACTCACCCCAGATGGGACTCGAACCCACAATCCCTGGCTTAGGAGGCCAGTGCCTTATCCATTAGGCCACTGGGGCTTGACCAAAGTCAACAATGACCAGTTCTGAACCAATCCAGTGGGTCCAACTACAAAGCAACTATATGAGAAGCACAATGTGTGCATTTGGTTAACATGACAATGGCCCCTGATGCTACTGTGGCAGCATCAGGGAAACACAAAGAGGAGGGGGGACAGGTGGGCAGACAGTGTTCCTCCAAAATGCAGCACTCAGAATAAATGCCACAGGAAGTGAGCCCCAGTCGCTGGCCTCACTGTCCTGCACCTTGGACGCACACCTTCCACCCTGATCACTTCCCTTTGACTTTTTTGTAGCAGATAAATTGTAGCACTAAATTTACTGGGACACATTTTGCCTGTTTAGATAATCCAGACGAGCGATTACTGTTGAACACCTCTTGGTTATTGGGAAAACAAATCAGTGATATTTAGCATAACTTAGCCAAGCAAATGTGATTCTGGCTGCAAGTTGGGACTTTTTCTCAGCTTGTTATTTGCAATGAAGTCTTATTATGAGCAGACCATATAATTTATGTTTCCTACTTATTGCAAACTTGATGGTTCCTAATTTCAATACTGTAATGAGATAAAGCTTACTGCCACAGCGCTGCTCTGGTAAATCAGTCTGCTTTACACCTGCTTGTATGTATTTTCGATCACATGTATCACGACACAAGCTGCAGCAACGCCATTTTGCCTGTATCAGTGAGACAGAGCTTTCTTTCGAATGTCTTGCCAACTTACATGTTTTTTCTTCTTCTTCTTCTTTGTTTCCCTCCTCTCCTGCTCCCTTCCTCTGTGTGCCTACAGTGGTGGCACTCTGCTGACAGTGAGCGGCACCAACCTCGCAACCATCCGGGAACCAAAGATCAGGGCCAAGTATGGGCAGGCGGAATCCTTCCATGTGAGTATTGACGCGGACGCCGCACACGCCGCATAAACACACCGAGCCGGGGCACGTGGACTGACAAACATGTTCACATTCACAGGCAGCCGGTGCACCCACAGCTGGCATAAAGTATATGCGGTATACATTATTCAGATTTACACACTCATGCAGTACATACATTAACCGACAAATATATTCAGACGCAGCCCTCCGCACACGAGCGCGTCTGCAGACAGCGAGTTCCACAGTGCCGCTGAAGGTGGCAGACAGACTGTCTCTGTGTGTTGCTCACGTCTCCTCTCTCTGCAGCTACAGCTTCAGACATCTGACGCTACCTCAGGCCACATGGCTTTTCAAATGTCACCGCACCACATGAGTGTTTGTGTCACAAAAAGAAAGAGACAGCATGAGAGAGACTGTGTATGTGTGTGTGTGTGTGTGTGAAAGAGAGAGGGACAAAGGATGTTTTTTTTCGGTAAAGAAGTTAAAGGAAAAAAAAATCCACACAAAACCCGAAGTTCCATTTGAAGAGTTTGAAGTGTTTCGAGGGATCTGTAGATACTGTTCACAAAGCACTTTGGTGATTGTCGCTGTGAGTTGAAGCTCTTTAGTTGTCAGGGTTAAGAACCGAGCTTCAAACAATACGCAGGCACTTCAACCTGCGGATAAAGCCGTCGTTTATTGAGGCAAACAGCCGACACGACGCATCCCACACAGCCCTTTCATCAAAGTGCTACACTTAAAGGACCATGCTGATGTTTTATAATGCCGTCAGCCATTTACCACAAATCATGAATACTTAACTGACAGCCGTTTTTCCAAAGAATACTACAGTGTTTTACATTTTTCAGTATATTTTCCTAACCCTCCAGAAAGCTTTTCTTCTTCATTTCATGACTTTTTTGACAGCCAACTTGCTCGAAATGAATAATCAGTCACTATGAGCATCATCACATGTTCAAAGCAGCAATTGCCTTGACAGGCTAGCACTGCGTTTGGTAGTTATGTTGTCAGTAAATAAAACAAGACAAAAGGTGCACAAACCAACACGTTCTCACTCCCAACTCATCAAAAACAGCATCTTGGTCCTTTAGCATCAAACTGTGATGCTCTACCTACCCTTTAAGTGTCACATAAAGGGCTGTGCAGTTAAGTTAGCACTTAGCATATAGCGTCCAGTTAGGCCTTCAAAATAAACGACAAACACAAAAGATATTCTGATGTTTAGACTGTTGTTAACGTTGTCAAATGCAGTTTGGTTAGGTTTAGGAAAGGATCACGCTTGGGGATTAAATTAACCATGCTATCAATGTAAAATACATTTGTAGCGTATGGTATAAGCAAAGCAAATGATATGGTCCTCCGAGCAGTCCTGTAAATTGAGGCAAACATGGCTGTGACTTCATGTATTCTCCGAGGCAATGATGTAAAATATTCTCAGGTACAAGCAAAGGCACACAGCACGTTGGCCCGTTATTAACAGTTGATCATAAATTTGCAACCAATTTACATTTCCAATAGGTATTACAGCATCGCAGTTTCACAGGGCATTGGCTTACAAAAAGGATGGGTTATTATACCCCGCAGATCTCTGTTAAGAGAAAATGATAGCCTGCGGATTATTGTCAGTAATTAAAAAGAAGACTGGGCCATCTGATTTATACATAATGTTCTCTTTTAAACAGAACTATGACTATATTATGATGAAAAGTAATTAGATTTGTGTCTACAGTCAGTGAAGATATACAAAGTTGTCCTCTCTCTGCTCATGTGTGGTAGATTCTCACATCTGACTCAAATCAGAGGCCATAAATTTCCTCCCTCTCACTTTCAGAACTGCACTGTGTATAACAACTCCGTCATGGTCTGTCTGGCTCCATCGGTGGCGGATTCAGAGCTGGGTTTCGCCGAGACCGGCACCGGCCCGGACGAGATCGGGTTCTACATGGACAACGTGAACGCTCTGGTGGTGGTCAACGAGACGTTCAGCTACTACCCCGACCCGGTGTTTGAACCGCTGAGTCCCTCTGGAATACTGGAGCTCAAACCCACTTCGCCACTTATTCTCAAGGTCAGAGAGACAGAAGTGTTGTTTTTCAGAGACTTTTCTCTGCCCTGTACATTTCAATTTATTTCATCAGTGCTCCGATCTAAGGTTTTACCTTGCAAGCCGGGAGCTTTGTAAACAGCTTTCCAACTTGTCAGGGACTTGTTCTACAATGCAGCTGTGAAGATGAAAAGTCTTATGTGCACTGCCTTTAGAAAGCGTATTCAGTGGGAATAAGGCTACAGACACCTACACAGAACTGTTACATTTACTCAGCATTTAAAAAGGGGCCAAATTTGCAGATCATTTAAATTCTCTCTTTAGTTTATGCTCGGTGTTAGATAAGCAGTTCCTTACATTGCCCTTAACTCATCTACAAAAGTGCATGTAATGGGAAGAGTTGAAAGATTTGGAAGATTTGCCTCTTTTTTAACCTTTAATCACATGTTGATGCCAAATTGATAAATTAATATCATACGTTCATGTGTGTGTTAGCTGATATGTAGCTAATGTCATGATGGATGTTTCTTTTCAGCGTCCCTCGAACTTACAGTGAACCTTCATGTCAGATTTGACGGGAAATGTTCTGAATTGACCTTTTTAGCAGAGCTTGTTCCTGCGCCTGTCAGTCATTCTGCTGTTGAACGCCACATATGCAGTTCACAATGTCAGATTACCACTCACAATTTATAGTTATTTTTGAAACAATGGGCCCCTTGACTTCAGACAGGTTGACGAATGCAGACTTTTCATTTCTAGTCACAAACTTTTATCTGCTTTTAATGACACTGTTACTGGCAGATTTGTCAGCTGTAGCTAGCTAGCAAGTTATGCTAATGCTTAACTTTGAGTTTGTTGAAACCATGTCTCTGAATGAATCTTAGCAGCGTCTCATTTGGGAGGCTAATTTTTGATAAATAATCACATCGCAGCCTTTTAATAGCCTTTTATAGCCTTCCAATAAAAAATCAGGGTCGCACAGCAAAGAACAGTACCCTGAACTCAGCATCTGGTACTAGCTGTTTATGGGGCTGCTTGTAGACATAACCTTTAGCTCTACAAGCTCGTGATGTTTTATTTGGCCTTTGACGTAATGTCGGGGTTGATTACTTCTGTATTTTGTAAGCTAGGTAGCTGGGAGAAATCGGAAGCAAGACAGACTTTTCAAATTTGATGATTTGCTAATCCTTTTATGACACATGCATTTCAAAACAACAAGACAAAGACAGCATAAATCATGTTTTACCTCGTCAACTTTACTGAATTTTGTAAATACATGCTTATTCTGAATTTGATGGCAGCAACATGTTTCAAACAAGTTGGCAACAAAAGACCGGGAAAGTTGTGGAACCTGAAATGGATCTGATTCACCACTTTGTGAAGTACATGATTGTATAAAGGATATTGTTACATGGGCTCAGGGACACAGAGGGTTACTGATGGCCATTTCCCTCATGTAAAGAAATAATTATTGTCAGTGTGAAACAGGAAGAGGCTGCTGTTCTTTTATAGCAGACAGCTAACGGTAGATCTAGTCAACAATGATATGGCTAGTAAAGTTTGTATGTTCTTTTTAAACATTGATTTTTAACAGAATCCTGATGCTGAGCGGCTATTCAAAAGGTGTGTGCGTGCACTTGTACACACACTCTCAATATTTCATCTGAACCTAGGTCTCAGGTAGCGCTAGATGTTTTTTTTTCTCTCCCAAGGTTTTTCTCCTTTCAGCTTGACTACAAGAGTCTCAAACATATTGAACCCATCACGTATTAATAATGGCGAAGCCCACATACGCCGACACGCATTCACTGACATTTTCTTTTTTTTTTCCACACAAGAAATGAAAAAAAAAAAAAAGCTTGCAAATGTGTTTACAAGGTCTCTTGGAGAAAGGGGGGGGGGGAATCTCACAAATTCATAATTGAAAGCTGAAAGCGAACGTCCACACCTTTTCCAAGGCCATTTTCTGTCCTTCGGCAACTCACAGCAACTTCTTTGACTGCCATCCTCCTCTGCAGCCTCGAGCCCTCTTAAATAACAGGGCCTTTCAATTTGTGTAATTAATTTCCAGCGCTGGAAGGGCAGCGTGGAAGCACACGGGCCTACGGTCCAGGAGATTTGGATTATATTGGTTTTCGTTTTCATTAACAGTGATTGGACATAAGTATATGAAATTAATTGGCTATTTCTGAGTTGTGTTTATGTGCCGGAGTGCTATCTCGCCGAGCTCACCTGCAATGTTTAGTCAAAGAGTGATTGGAGAGGAATTAGAGTGGCTGCTTCCGAGGCAATTCGTGCTATTACTAATGCCAGAGTAGGTGAAATAGCCAGCAGATCAGTGGCTGGGAATAAGTTTAAGCGGTGAGAATACAATTTATTCAGCGCTGACGCTATCCGGGCTGCACAGTTTATGTTGTGTAAGTGGTTTTACTTCATCTTCCATGAGAGTTTACATTTTGGACTATGAGAGGACAACATCTGCGTCACTTTGACATGTTATATATGCATTGAATCCAGTGTTCAGTGCTTCCGTCTCCATCCAGAATGCGCCCCGACTATCTCTTATGTTATCACCGAGAATGTGCCACGCTGTTTATTTCCGTGGAGAGATTGAAAGCAGCGTAACCGTCGTCATTTATTCCTTAAATGATAATTTATTAGCAAAGAGTCTCTCGGTAATTGCCAAATCTCCTGCTTGGCTTGTCGGCGGAACTGCCTACCCATTGGAAGCGCTGATGAGATGGACAAAAAATGCAATTTGGCGGGGGGCTGGGACGCGGGGGCCGCATTTCTCAGAGACGCGTGCGCCCCGCTCGCCACGCAATTAATTTCTCATCTGAAGTGTCGGCTGTGTTTTTACTGAGGTGTGTTAGCGAGAGAGAAAACATTTATCTGGTCTCGGTGTTTTCGTGAGTGCTTTCCCCGCGCACACGCGCGCGCGTGTGTGTGTGTGTTTTGAGACCGCGTCCCCGCGTGATGCTTCTTTCCTGTCGCGCGTGTGTGCGGCAACAGCTCCGTGTGTGGCTCCGGCTCGAGTGCGTGTGTGGCTCGCTCTCCGTGTGTGTGTGTTTGCGAGATGGAATGGGATGCATGTTTACAGGGTTGCGGAGCGGGGCTGGGTGGCGGCCTGCAGAGACGATGGGATTGGAAAACGGAGTCTGTCTCTGCGTCCCACTGCTAAGCCAGCGGGAGACGCGGCAGCTATCTCCTCTCTCTCCCTCCCTCTGTCTATCTCGCTCGCTCGCCCGGCTCTGTTTTTTCGGCTCAATCCCTTCTTTTTTTTCTTTCTCACTTCGGAGTGTATCCCTTTCATCTCTTTCTGCCCCTCTCGTAATCTTTTCTCCGCTCTCTCCCCTCCACGCGCCCGCCGTCCCGATGTTTTTCCCGCCACGTTTCCCATCCGTCTTGTTTTCTTTTGTATTCGTCTTTCCTCCTGTTGCTTTTTGTTTTCCCTGACGTTACGCGGCTCCGCTCTCTTTTTCACACCGCTGACTGCCTCCCCATTTCCATCACGGACAAAAGTGTGTGTCAAATTGGAAGTAGTCACACGATATTGAAATGAAAAACTGGAGCTGAAATTGACAATTGTTTGGATTTACACACCTGCGGCGTCGACTTTATGTCTAGAAACCAGTTTAGTGTAGAAACAGCGTCGGTCCATGTTGGTGAGAGTTTGTGTGCCTCTCTGTTGCTCCTGCTTTACATATAAAGTATTCATCAGTGCACTTTTCTACCTTCCTCTTCCTTCTCTTTACCTCCCTCTCTTATTCATCATCATACTCAAGTTTATTGCTTGATTTGTCAGAATTATTTCAATAAATAATACAAAATGTGAATATTCCAGCAACGGAAATTAGTCTATTAATTAGACAATTAGTCTATTAGCAACTGTGCGGTCTCAAGCATACAGCTGTGCTTGGATAAATCTTGCAATATTCTGTACTTTTTTCCATTATCAACAAAAATCCCCCAAAAAGACCAAACCCAAGAATGAATCGGTCCTATTAGCAAGTATTGTCTGTGAATCCAAAGCCTGATATATCATCGGCCTTTGTGCTATAAAGCTCTATTGTTGTCCAAGTATAATAAAATGCTCCTCAGTGATGCATTATTTAGACCTGTTCAAGTAAGGTTTGCTGAAAGATTCAGTGCCGAGCTGCTTTTGGAAGTGGAGGAGCCCATTACAAAAAGACCTGTGACCTGTGTTCAGCAGTGTTGGAAATGTATACTCAAGTACAGTACAATTACCACTGAAAGTACCTTGTAAATAAAAAAGTTACTTTCCATTTAAATACTTTTATTTTTTCAATAATTTTGATTATGAAACTTACCTACGTTAGGTTAATTGCTTTCTAATGTCTACATTAATTGCAACTGACTTCAGTTTGCCTGCAGAGGGCTGCACGAAATTGGGAAATACTGTTTTTTCTGCAGTATATCACAATATGTAAAGTACAGAAATTTTCTCCAGATAACTTTAATAGCTCTATTTTTCCTTTGAGCGTTTGTATTCCTGTAACCAGCTGCTTGTGCCAGCGCTGGTTAAAACATAAAACATATTTAATTTTTAAGCTAATGCAGACATTGAAGCTTAACTGATCTGACAAATCCTTTGTAACTCACTTTAATGTCACTCGATTACTTTCCTGCTTCCTGCCAGATAAATGACAAAAAAAAAAAACAGGGCTTTATTCACCTCATCTTGAATTGTGTCTAACTTCAAACCTTTCTGCGGATGGTTGTCAGTTTTTGTGACATGACGACGCCAAAAAATGGGGCCTGCAAACAGACAAAGGAAAGCCTTCATCGCCGTTTGCTGTGAATGCCTTTATTATGTTGCAATGCATGTTTAAAGGCCAAGACTGCCTGACTTGACACTGAACTTCCCGTGATGTGTGCACATTGCTATGTCGACGCTGAAACAATATATTGTGCAGCCCCGTTGCAGCGGTTGTTGTAACAAGGTCATAAACACCAAAAATGGCAAAGTCAAAAGTAGATTACTGGCTACAAAATATATTCGAGTAAAGAGTAGAAGAACTTTTTTTTTTACTCCACACTGCCCAGCCCTGATCTTCAGAGGTATCTGTGAACAATAAGAGAAACATGGATCATAGCCATCCTTGTCCTTGAGGAGGGTTTGGTCTAAATGACCAATTGTATTGTCGGTGACTCATCCCTCTGCACGTATTTACAGAAACAATTGTGATTCACCGGAGAACCATATCATCAGAGTTATTCTGAACGAGCTCATTGTGAGATCGCAACAGTTGAAAGTAATTTTGAAAGAAACAGCGTCTGGTGGTATTTCACTCACTCTGCGGCTGAGTGAAAGGATTTAAAAAGCAATCTCGCCAGCAATTTCTGCATGAAAATAAAAAATGTGCATAGACGAGCCGAGCGCCTCTCCTCACCGCATGTCTTCTTCTGTCTGTGTGCAGGGTCGGAACCTGATCCCGGCGGCTCCAGGTAACAGTCGCCTCAACTACACGGTGCTGATTGGAGAAACTCCCTGCGTCCTCACCCTGTCGGAGAGCCAGCTGCTGTGCGAATGGCCCAACCTCACCGGACAGCACAAAGTCACGGTCAGATCACGACTCCCGCGTCCTCTGTCTCTTTATCTCTGTCTCCATCGGTGACTTTTTGACTTTGACTTTCTCAAATATTGCACTTTTCTGACCCATTTTCGCACCCGTTGAACGGATTAACTGAAAGAGAACCCGCTCGATATTCAGGCTGAGACCTTCATGGAAGACTTCTCTCCTGATGTCATTTTTTTTAGTTTACATCTTTCTTATTCATTAAATAACTGGGTCAGGTTTCAGGATTTAATCAAAAAACAATTTGGAACAGGATAAATACCACCTGTTATACCTGGTACATCGACAGAGTAATTCATTTTTATGAATATGAAAACATTCCAGTCTAACAAACTCATTCCCTAATGTCACTCTAACCTTGTTGTTGAGTAATGCGAATAACCCCTCGCATCATTTCTAAACAATTTCCTCCGACGGCTTCACAATCCGCTCCGTTGAGTTTGCGCACCAAGGCTGCTGTTAAATGCGTAACGCTTAATTAACACGTTGATCTTCATTGGCCTTCGGTGAGCCCGCAGTGAAAGTTTGGGTTGTGTCAAACGAACGGACGCCTGATAAATGCATCATTCAAAAAAAAAAACAAAGCGCAGATCTGCAGACCTCGCACCAGTGCGGGTAAATCCATTAAAATGTTCGAAAAAGCCGAAAGTCATTCACTCCATTCGCACAAAGCACTCAGCAAGACCACGGTGAACCTCTAGACATGTGTGCAGATTAAATACCATGTTTCTGAAGTGTATCCACCTCAGCAGCCGTGCCGGCGTCAGCACTTCTCCGCTGCAGGTGCTGCCGGTCCCTCGGCGCCGTCCCCATTTTTCATGTATTTTTATTAGCTTTTCGCTTTTGATGGCGTAGACATTCAAAAGTACACAAGATATACTGTACCCAGTCCTCGGTAAAACCCACAAGCCAATCCTCCGCCCACGCTCGAGTCCAAATCGAAGCTGCGCTCATCACCGCCGCACGGAGCGGCTCTCTCTCTCCCCGCAGCCACGCTTAGAAAAGCATTATATCTCGACCTTTTTCAAGTTTAGCGTGTTCTCAGACTGCCGTTGAGCAGAGACCAGCGTACTCACCGCAACTTCAGGCATGTTTGATTAATCGATCGAGCTTGCGAGGTTCAGTTAGAAAAGGAAACAAACCTCTCTGGAAAGAGACAGCTGCATGTCTTTGTTCACCCTCCTTGACCACATATTTAACGCAAACCGAGGTAAGCTCCCGTCTGCCTCGTGCATCAAGACACCAGCATCTATTGTTTTGAAGTCAAATCCCGTACACTTAAGGCGTCTTTGGTTAACTCTCCAGAAAGCATCAGTTTTACCACATTCACTCCCGGGACTGACTCATCCATGAAATCTATTAACTCATGCAAAACTATGCAGTGGCATCAATGGAGCCTGAGTGCCACTACTGCTTGAGCCATTTTGTGAAGGAGAGAGGAAACGGGCCCAACAAGCACCCAGTGTCTTTGTCCAGGCTGAATGACACAAATGATCATGACAGGGACAAAGACAGAAATGATTTGGGCTTCAATAAAAGCTCACATTGATAACAGATTTATTAAGACACATGTATATGTACAGTATATTGTCAGAATAAAATGATCTTTTCCTTAAAAACAGTATTATGACTGTGAATTAAGGTCCAAAACTATTGCTTTGTTGATCTTTGTGTAAAAGCCATGACAATTGTTAATAGCTTCTAACAAGGTTTGTCAGTATAATGCTACATAGTATATATAATATAATGATATATAATATAACAGTGTAGTATCATGTGGTATCGGTGTTTCCTCAGCGATCAACAGTCTTGGTAATTGCCAGTTTTTGGGGAAAAAAATAGTTTTACAGGATGCACTGAGCATACTGCACTGCCCTAACATTAACCTAACTAGCGTTAGCAATGTTAACATTAGCTAGCATTAGCAACGTTAACTAATGCAACAAACTGGCAACCACTAGAGGGGTCAAATGATTCGAACGACAGCTGTGCTGTAACAGGATTTATCACAACAGAACCTGTTCGGGGTTTGTTGATCGTCCACGCTGAAGTTCCGGCTATAGTTTTTCTCAATGTATCATAATGGCTAGAAAACCGTGGATAGGGGCGGTGATCACTTCAAACTGAAGATCTCTCTTTTTCATTAAACCTGACATTTTGCCTGTGTGAAAATGTCAAGTTTATTTTTTTTTATTTATTCGTTTTTTTGGGAATATGCAATCAGCATAAGGTTATAGAACTACTTCTCAAAACTAATTAACAGACTAATAATAGGGTACGAAAAATGTAATTCATCAGACTAAAAAAAATGAACCAAAGTTGAGTGTGGGTAAACAGAGAGCTGCATTATTTGTGACATATGTAGTAAGAGATAAGAAACGCATCTGAGGATCCAGTTTTGCTACAGTTTATGTCCGTGACAAGGCGCCGTCGACAGCGGTGCCGTGTCCTCGAGTTATGCAGCAACATAAAAGGTGGTATTAAAAATAGAATTGTTTCTCCAGGATGCCACTGATACGCAGACACTAAGCTCTTCTCTAAGCTCTAATCCTGGAACCTCGTTCACTGTATAAACCTTTCTGATGTGCAAATTTCGTCCAACTCTCAGCAAATCCCAGCTAAAAGTTGCATTTTTTGAAAGTCATTGCCGCATCGCGGCTGAGTTACACTTCCTGTTTTCTGCCTCAAGTGTCACAAGCTGCAACTATTCTTTTTATTTATTTATTTATTTTTTTATCACCACCCACCATGTGAATGCAGCTGATGTCACTTTCGTTCGTGGCGTTTCATATTTTCTGAAACTATGATACAGCAGGAAGGTAGCGTGGAGGGAAAAAAAGTCAGGGAACTGGCTTACGAGCGCGTCCCGCGGCAGCCGTTCAGCCTCGCTCGTCCAGAGTGTTGAGCTGTCATCAGACTGCACTCCCAAATCCCTAAATTCACTCTGACTGGAGCAGACTTTCAAAATCAGCGCGCAGCTCCCGGAGCATCTGCATTGAGGAAGGTCAAACCTCAGCCGGGGCGACGCAGCGCTCACTCTAAATATATTTAGATGTTTGTCTGAATATTCCGCCGGTACGCCCACGCAACTCTCCCCCCCACCTCCTGCCCCTTTTAAACTTGTCACCAATGTCCTTTCACAGTCATTTCGCTATATCTTTATGACATTTACTCCCCGCTAGCTACAGCCAATATACCTAGAAAGCCAATGACAGCGCATCCATGTAATTCAATATGATAGCTCTCAACAGAACCGGCCCCGTTCCGAGGTGGAACTCTCGTTCCTTTTTCCTTTTTTTTTTTTTCTTTCTTTTTCTTTTTTTTTTTGAACGAAATGTCATGTTGAATATCGGAGCGATGCGATGTGTTAGCGGGGGTGGTGGAGTTAGTCCTTCGCCTGACAATAGCCGAAGAAAAAATAGAGCTGTCTGTTCCTATCTCTTCTGCCCGTGTGTGTGTGTTTGTGCCTCGTTTTGTGTGTGTGTGTTTGTGCGTGTGTGCGTATGTTTTAATTTATGTGCACACGTCTTTGCGTCTGCCGCGCGCAGCGCTGCAGAGAAGGACACAGCTGTAGCACAATAATATTCCCCATGTAGAATGACCTACATACAGGGGACCCCAATGGGTGTCCAGACATACTTGGCTTGTGTGTATGTGTGTGTGTGCGTGTGTGGGTGTACAGAAAGAACTGCACGCGTGTGTCACTGTGTCTTTGTGTGTCCCTCTCTCAGATGCTCAGCTGTGTGTTGGCAGCTGTGCGCCTCCCTTGAGTTTTTCGAAGAAACTTGTTTGTTGTTTTGGCCTTCAGCTTTTTAAGTTCCTCCATCAGTCCTTCAGCCTGTCAGGAGAATAAAAATAGACAAATGCCTAGAAAACGTGTTTCCAGCTTAATATTGCTTGTGCTCAAGTCATCTGAGGATATGTTTCCCCCTGGGTAATTGTATCTGTTACACCAGTGACCCCAGATTAGATTACAATTACCGACCGGCAATTTGAAGGCTAAAACAGAAACCCAATATCTAGAAATAGGAATCCTTTTTTATTATTGATACATCTTGTATGCAAGATGTACTCTATTTCCAAGATGTACGCATTGATTTTGAAGCGTCATATGTCTTAAAGACCTTCAAGTACTTAAAGGGATATTCCGGTGTAAATTTAATCCATGGTCTAACACATCTTGACACAGAGTAAGACTTCCCCTCAAGAGGTCAAGTTTGCTGACTGCTAGCTTAGCTAGTTTAAGCAACCTCAGAAAAGACCGCACGAAAACAATACGCTGCCGCTTATGCCTCCATTTAGAAACCGCCATCAAAAAGCCACAAATAATGGTCAGAACAGCACCAAACTTCAGCAACAGTACATGTACAGTCCCAGCACACAGTACGAAGCATCAAACATCTGCTAGCTTTGCCGGATTTGTATTAAAAACACAGCTCAACTCACCGTGCTCCTCCAGCAGCCTGCCTGTGTTTGGCAGCCCCGACGAGTTGATTACCGAGTGCAGTAGATTTCCGCAGCAAGGGTGAAAATGTATGATTATTACTCCATGGAATGCTCAGTTCTTATTATCGAGAGCTGACAGGGAAAATAAGGGAAGTAATGGAGTAATAGTCATACATTTTCATCCTCCAGCTGAGGAAATCTACTGCACTCGGTAATCGACTCGTCGGGGCTTCCAAACACAGGCAGGCTGCTGGAGGAGCACGGAGAGTTGAACTGTGTTTTTAATACAAATCCGGCTAAGCTAGCAGATGTTTGATGCTTCGTACTGTGTGTTGGGACTGTACATGTACTGTTGCTGAAGTTTGGTGCTGTTCTGACCATTATTTGTGGCTTTTTGATGGTGGTTTCTAATTGGAGGCGTAAGCGGCAGTGTATTGTTTTTGTGCAGTCTTTTCTGAGGTTGCTAAAACTAGCTAAGCTAGCGGTCAGCAAACTTGACCTCTCGAGGGGGAGTCTTACTCTGTGTCAAGATGTTGTGGATGACCATGGATTAAATTTACACCGGAATATCCCTTTAACTAACTCATACTTACACAGACCCATTAATATTCAAAAGTTTTCACAGCAGACATTTTGACTTGTCCTCATCAGAAAATAGCAGGTGTTACTGTTAACATTCATGATAGTTGAGTTCTATATAGGCTCAGTAAGTCACGGCAGAGTGACAGCGAGTCAGCATGAACAATACCAGCACCCTGAAACTGAAGCAGCTAAATGGAATTCAGCCAACATTAGTTTCATTATACCTGTGCTTTCCCAGCTGGGCCATGTTATAATGTCTTCGGTGAGAAGGGGCCTCCAAATCCCCCAATTTTCGATTCCACTCTGAACTCATTTTTCGAAACATAAAGAGACTCTTGGAGCCCCTTTTGCCACCAAATCCAATCTCATGCCAGCACAGACATAATCATTTGTTCTGGTTTTATTTCCAGTTTGACTTTTCATTTGAGTTTGCGGAGTGGATTGATTATCTGTAAAAGATTCACTCGCTCATACGAACCCTTCGTTGCACATTGAGGGTGATCAGCAGAAGCCTTGATAAATCTAAACTTGTTGGTTTAAAAGGAACAGAACTCTCAGTAATTAATATTCAGTCTACCTAGCTTTACTTATCGGTTCACCCCAGTGCTGATGGAAGGTTGAACGAAGTTTCTTAGTCCACAAAATTTTCTGGAGATTCACAGCAAAACAGCTTTGCAGCGTTCTCCTTAACAACTCAAGTAGATGGGGCCTTGTTTAAGATGTGAACAACATCTTAGATATCATTCTAGATAACATCTTTTCAAATGATTTGGGGATCTCAGGGTCTCCAGCTACTTCGGTTGTTTACGAGAATGCTGCAATGTTCTTTTGCTATGAAACTCCAGAAATGTTTACGGACATTACTGTCCATTGGCATGAAGTTGAGCAGATCAAGACTGAATTTTCAGGTTGGCCGAAGTTATCTTTTGAACCTACAGTCATTTCATTTCTAAGAACTACAACACGCCAAAACAACACCATGACATGACATGATATCGCATGGGGCTACTTTATAAACGTTAGTCCAACAATCACTAGATTTACAGCTCTGTTCTGAAATATCTGGTTCTTCAGCTGATAAATGCTGGTTGCTAACTGTGTTTGTCTTCGACCTGGTGCTCGGCAGGTAGCGTATCAGAACTTTCTCACTGAAATCATGGCGGATGACGACAGCTGTAAGAGTGAACCTCTGTTGTTTCTTAACTATGAGCGACTCCTGTCACATGACACAAAGCATCGTTAAGAAAACAAAAATGTTGTGGCAGCTTAAAGACAGGTGTCAGAATCTGTGAACAGTTACCAGTCACTCCCACTATAAGATGATTGCAGTATCATTTACTGTTCAAGTACAAGAAACGTAACTCATCCGCGACGTGAAACTTCACTGATATCCTCAGATTTGCTTTCAAACTCTCTCAAGTTGTCAGCGCGAGCGCAACCAAACTAATCCAAACTCAAACTCGAATGAATAATTAATTCACTTCAATCTTCTTTTCACACCGGCGTCTTTGCAACCCGATCATGTCCGCACAGCTAATTGGCTGCTTAATCTTACACAAGCCCGTCTAATCGTCTCAACTATTGCAAATTTAATTTGTAGGTATTGACTACATTGATATTGATTATAACAGCTTCTCTTTTTTATTTATTTTAATCAGACTCTGATAATGTTAACACGAAAGTGCTCTTACAAGAGCTTCAAAGTGCATAATCACACCTCATTTTAATCGGTTATCAACCCCCCTTGTGGGTAGCTTGATTTGATGCATTCCAGGGCTGTGAGCTTTTTTCTTTTTTTTTTTTCTCTCGCTTATGTAAATGTATTTAGTGAGGAAAAAAAAAAACATTACATGTGTTTGACTTCCCATAATTACCAAGACTCCTTGGGGAGAGATTTAAATGCTGGTGATTACTTTGTTTGATTGCTTATGCTGTGTGTGAGCATGTGTATGGAGTCTATGAGCGTGTGTGTGTGTTCCGGGTGTCTTCAGTGTTTTGTGCACGTGTGTGTGCAGACTGCTTTAACGCCGTCTGTGTCTACCTCCGCAGCGCTTCTTTAACCTTGCGCATGCAAACAGCGTTCGCTCCCTGACCTAAATCGGTTTGTTAAAGTTGACTGTGATGAACGAGGACATTAACGTCCGAATATCTATCGTTGGGAAAAAAAACCCAAATAAAAGCCTAAATATCCGCGGACAGTGCGGGAGAAGGTAAATCATTCAAAGGACGTAGCGAGTTAGCGCGTGAGGTCTTCATTACCCAAACCCTGTGAAGTTGCTCCCCCGAAGGCACGAATCGAAAAACCTTTCCTACAAGAAATGTTCACAGCAGTCAAGGTGATGTAAGCCTCCCCAGTATGAGCCTGTCAGAGATCGGCCTGTTTAGTGCGAGTGCGGAGCGGATGAAAATTTAATGATCGCGGTAGAAACCGGGTCAACCGACTTCTCTTTCATCAGACCACCAACTTTTCGATCTCTTCGGACCACCTCGTCTATTCTCAAACCATCTGCTGCTGGAGAAGCGACCGCCGACTGTTCTGTTTTTTTTTTTATGTCTCTCTGGAAGGTTCAAATCCCCAGACTGGCTGCAGAGAATCTGGTAGGGGCAAGTAAATAAGTAGCAATTTCCTCTCCCTTAACGGCTGCTGCGGAGCCGCACCTTTGAGCAATGAAATGAACCTTCAGCTCCGATAACGCAGCTGCTCGGTGGCGACCAGGAGAAGAGAGAGGTCATATTGATTACTCTGTAAAGCAGAGTTGGTTAAAAAGAAACAACTTTCCCCTTGATCATTAAAATCAGCTGTGCGTGTGTGTGCGTGTGTGTGTTCAGATCCGTGCCGGTGGGTTCGAGTACTCCCCCGGGACTCTTCACATCTACTCGGACAGCCTGCTGACGCTCCCCGCCATCATCGGCATCGGAGGGGGCGGCGGCCTGCTCCTGCTGGTCATCATCGCCGTGCTGATCGCCTACAAGAGGAAGTCCAGGGACGCCGACCGCACCTTGAAACGCCTGCAGCTCCAGATGGACAACCTGGAGTCCAGAGTGGCCCTGGAATGTAAAGAAGGTAGGCGATGAAAGCGGCGTGTGTGACCTTTTATCCACAGCCAGTATAAAGTTTAGTAAAAAAATCGTTTGTTTTAGGATTGTGTTCAAGGATGGGTCTTTTTTTAAAGGGTCACTCCACCAATTTATACACTAAAGTGCATTTACAGGTCAAGTACCCAGCTGGCACCGGACGTCAATAGACGTTGGTCTTTGGTTGGATTCAAGTCATGACGTCAGGTGACCAAAACCCAACGTCCATTGACATCTACTTTCAACATCTTTTGACATTTGTTGTTTTTATGTTGTGGTGTCTGGCAACCAAAACCCAACGTGTGTCAGACGTCTTGTACTCACATAACTTTGACGTTGAATAATGACCTTTTTGATGACAAAATTCTAATGTCTGGACAACATCTATCAACAACGTTGATTTGACTTACATACCTACATAACTGATATCCAACGTCGGACCAACGTTAAGTTCAGACGTTAACCCGATTTTCATTTTCAACTAAATACTAACGTCTATTCAACGTCGGAGGCGTCTCAATTAGACGTCTCTATGACGTCTAATTGACGTCTAGTGCCAGCTGGGTAGAGTACTTCTATGAAAAGAAAGTGGTCAAGTTGGGTGACAAATTAATGGAAAAATAACATTATTAAGTAACTTAATAGGGTGTTGTTTCACTACGAGCCTTAAGGAAAGCTTCATAGGTCTTTGTCACGGATTTTTTCTGTCTGAAACTCAACTGCAGGGTCCCCTTATTTGCGTATTTTTGAGGACGATGATGGACAGGACTGTCCAACAGGCTGCTCAGCTGTACGCACCTCCGAAGACCAAGAGCATACAAAGTGTTGGGTGGAGAAAATCATTTGGATGCGAGGCTGAGAGAACAGAGGGCTGAGAGGGAGGGTTTTAGTAGCAGAGTGTAGATGACTGATGTGAGGACAGCTCAGGTGTTTTGACATAATAAAATGACACGGGCACGGTGCAAGGTTAAGATATGATTACCCCACAGTCACGACGCAGAGCCGGAGCTCTATCAGCCGCCGAGGATCAGTTGTCAAAAAAAAAACCTGCAACGGCTTTCGATTTCAAGTACCACGGTGTCAGAGTGACCGCTGTGTGTTTCCTGACATTTTCAGAGAACGTGTTCTCGGTTTGTTGTAGTGCCTCGTTCCAACATGTTGTCACAACTAGGAAAAGGTCCTGTTCTCCCCTCAATGAGATATCAGACGGTAATCGAGTCGATAAAGTAAAAAGCGCTTTCTTTTCCGGGAAGCGAAGCATGGCCTTATTCCCACCCTCCGCCCCTCCAGAAAAAGCACCCCGCCCCACCTGCTGTACTCCCAGCTGGCCTATAGGGACGAGACAGTGTGTGTGGGCGGAGGAACAGATGAAGGGGGCGGTCCGCTCCGTGTGTCTGCGTGTACGCGTGATGGCAATTGGAAGTGTATGTGTTGGAGGTTGAGAGACCAGGGGGACGATTGTTTCAGTCATCCGTGAGAAGCAGACATCACACCGAGCACTGTCAACCGGACTAGTATATTAGCAGTCATGGATGGTTGGTGACACGTCAGAAATGACTTCATAGTTCTGGGTAATATGGATGTTTTTCAGCTGTTGCGTCACCATATGAAAGCAAAAACAATGTAAATGGGCTTTCAAACAAATTCACGGTCAAAGCATTGTTTACATGCTGATGGAAGCGCTCTCAATGCTGCGGCTTCACTTCCCGGACCTTGTGTTGATTTACGTCTTTATGTTGTGTACTCAAATCAGAAACACATGATGGTTTTTTCAGGATAAACCAACCAGATACTATAGCAGCCAGAGTGAACGCTCTTGTCAACTGGATGTAAAAGCAACAGATGATAGTGAGACATGAATTTATGTTTAAAAGACTTTGACCATCAGTCAGTGCATTTCAATTAATGGGGAAACTTTGTTTGAGTTCATAACGTCACTGGAACCATTAGGATGAGGGTGTGTTTCCTTGTCTTCACTGGATTGTTGGTTCTGCATACCTTTGCAATTGTGATTCCTTTGATAGGGATCATAATATATTACAATATCAGTGTGATATCAGTCAGCATAAATGTCCCATTTTTCAAGTGAAGCCTTCAAATTGTGGTAAACAACATCTTCTTAGAGCAAAGTTTAAACACATGAATATATAAAATTGGAAACCAACAGGCCTCAGAAAGTACAGGAAAACATGACCACTCATGATAATATAACAGCACATATCAAAAAGCAACATTTAAGGCCATGTCCCTGTTTGTTAAAGCTTAACCAGAGCGTAAGAGAGTTTCATCAGTGAAAGATGGCTGGTAACACACCACATAGTTTGATTGTCATTGTAATGTGTAGTTGAATAGACCTTGTGCACTTATTTCTTCTGCCATGGAGGTGATGTTTGAGCCCGTTGGTTGGTTGGTTGTCTGATATGTTGGTTGGTTGGTTGGTTGGTTGGTTGGTTGGTTGGTTTCTCAGCAGGATTAAACAAAAGCTACTGAACTTTTGTTGTGGATCCGGATAAAGGAGACAGAATCTCACTTAAATTAACATAGCAAGATTGTGTTCTTTTCCCGAGTGCATCGACCTTGGTGAAAAAATTGAGTTTATTAGGGAGGCTGCTATCTATGAGTGAGTACAGTTTGATGCAGATACAAATTCAAATCCCAGTCTAGCGGCTTGGTTGAATTAAAGGGCATTGTTGGTCCTTGGTCAAGGTATGCACTCAACTGAGTTCCACAGTAGCTTTGAAAAGAGGAACCAACATGAATGAATAGTTGAATTCATTAAGTATTTCACCACTGGAAAAGAAAGTTGGTGCTACATGATCAGGGAAAACGGAGAAAAAGGCCTTTGATATTCTCTGTTGTGAACTGACATGGATGTATCAGTTGACCGACTTTATGGCTGTTGCGCTGGCGTTACATAAGTTCTTGCTCCGAGAGGGTAAACTTTTCAATGTTTGCATCTCAAAAGTGAAAGTAAACACGCTGTTCTTTACCAGCAGACGTGTTTGTTTTTGTCTGTGGTTGCATTCCTTTTGCTCTTGGTCATGTCGTCTTGCGATGATCTCTTCGCAACTAACTCCAAAGAATCTTCAGAAACGAAGGGAACTCAGTTCGGCGTCTATCAACCGCTCGAGGCCGTGGAGTTCAAAACTTATAGTCTTGCTTTAGAGAATGTTTGAGGCATCTTCATGTATTATTTTTCACAGACTTGCCAGCCAATCAGAAGAATATTTTCTGAAGTCATAACCTCCCGGATTTCTGAGTTGATCTTTAAGTAGAACACTGTACCATTTGAGAAAAAATAAGAGACTGATTTAGAGGACAATGTCTGTGTCTATCTGAGTCCTATTTCCTTTCCATCTCTTCTTCTTTATTTGTCTCTCTGCCCTTTGCCTTTTGCTTTTTCTCTTCCACTCACCACTTCTCTACTCCGCTCTCCACTTCTTCTCAGGTCCGACCTTTGCCTTCTGGTCTTTCTCCTCTTTCTTTTAGTCCTAACCACTCACGTCCTCTCTCTGAATTTCTGCCGTCCTCATTTCTTTACCTGCTGATTTCCCTTTCTTTCCTTTTTTCTCTCTTCCTATCCTTCGTCTACCTCGCTTCCTCTCCTCTCCATCTCTCCTGTGGACCAAACAGTCCAATAACAGCTGGGAGAAATTATGCATGAAAACTCATCCGTCGCTCTCTTAATAATTATCCACTCATGCAATTAATTGACTTTCCTTTCCAGGAACTTTGTTTTCTGTCTCCTGGTTCTGCTTTCCTCTCCTCGAGCTACCTTTCTCATTTTATTTAACTGTGTTTGGGTCTCTTTTTGGACAAGCACAGGTAGAATCTGTCGGGGCTCAGACACCAAGGAAGTAATTCAGTTCATTACGTTTCTGTGCCCTGTCTTTCAATGAAATGTGAAAAAATAAAAAGTATAACAGGATTTATATGTGCTTAGTTGGAGACAAAATTAAGGGGAAATGACATGTTCTTTCACACATAATGACATGTCCGTTGCTAAAAGAAACTGACTTGCTAAATCCGGATCTGTTATTGTGTTTTAATCTCCACCCATCCTTGTATTCCCTCATGCTTTTGTCTTGTCTGTATTTAAGGTCTTATTTATTGCCCTCGTGGGCCTCTTCCCTCATCACAGCTGACCTTTACCTTCTCAGCTTCCTCTCCGTCTCGCCCTTTTCGGAAGAGCCACACACTATTCCTGAAATTATGCACGTTTGCGTTGCCTGTCTGCATCGCCTTCCCGTATCTGTCTCCGGCAGGCTCCTCGTTTGACCCATAAATCGTTTTTTAAGTGCTGTTGTCTCTCTGACACACACTAAGAACAAAGTCTTGCGGTGTGATTCTGATACACACTGTTTAAGTTTGCGATTGTCACCATAGGTTTAGCATCGTGTGGGAGCATCATATGATTACTGGTTTACCACCAAACCTTTTCGCTGCTTTTCATTAAATGAAATTTAACTGAGATTACCAGTGTTACCAGACTGATAGTATATTGTTACTTTCCAATTTAACGAAGGAAATCCTTGCTGGCAAGAAAGTGCTTTCTATGGCTCAGGGCATGTCTTGGCCCCCAGTTTCACAAAAGTTCCACAAATGATTCTAACTTATGAATTTTAGATTTATTTGCACCTCCTAGAAGGCTCTCAATGATCATGCATGATTTGATTTGATTTTAGTGAAATGAAAAGTTAAAGTAACAAGAAGTGATCACGTTGCAAATCATGAAACCAGCCCCTGAACTTCACAGTCAAAAACAAACCTTGGATCACACAGGTGGTCCAGGGACAAAATGTCTTACCCACCACTCCAAATAAACTTGGTTCAGTTCACCAGTTTTACATTCCAACAAATACCATTTTTCACAAGTGGGAAGTCTGCCGGGGATCATGCCGTTGTTACTGGCTAATTCTAGTTTAAGTGCTCCTGGTCGGGACAAAAGAGAACTGGCTGATGAAACTGTTTCCTCAAGTCAAGAGTGGAGTGCTGAGTGAACTGGTCATTCCAAATCATATACAGGAAGGACTTCTTGCAAGTAGAGTTGCGGAACTACTGTAGTAGGCGAGCTAATGGACATCAGCTAAGGTGTTAGCATTTGTGAGTAAAAATTGCTCACCAAGCTGCTTTCTGTTTTCTCTGGGCGGTGTTGTTTGCTAGCTACATGCTAGCTTAGTTGCTAACAGGGCAGTGACCTCGAGACACGTTTCTCTTCGTAACTTTCCAAAAACTTTGCCTCTTTTGCAGAAATCACTTCACTCAAAGGTTAGCCCTCTCAAGACAAGGAAAAATTGCAAAATAATTTGTCAAAGTCATTTTTAATCCATCCCACTGATTGTAGCTAGTCAGAATTTGAAACGCTGGTGTGGTTGAGCCTTTAGAACAAGGCATGATTAGTTAAGTGGACTTTTGGTGAAAAAATTAAATGATAATAACTAATAATAATAATAATTGCAATACAGGTGAGGGTCCGCCAGCAGGATTTTGAGACAAATTATGGGAATGACAAATTCACACATGATTAAAATCACAAGGCAGCCTTCATGCTTATTTTAGATAATTTCACAACACTGAATTGATTTTCAGTACCCAGCGCTGCTCCGACTTGTCCAAGCAAAAAAAATTAATGTGATTATTCTCCACCGCTCATCCAGTCACCTTCTTTATTTGGATCTTTTTTCACAGCGTTTGCCGAGCTTCAGACTGACATCCACGAGCTGACCCAGGAGCTGGACGGCGCTGGGATCCCCTTCCTGGACTATCGGACTTACGCAATGAGGGTCCTGTTCCCAGGCATTGAGGACCACCCTGTGCTCAAGGAGATGGAGGTACGGGTCAGTACACCACCAGCCGAGCTTGAGACTAAAACAAACTCACTAGAATTAATCACTTTAGAGCCGAGAACTAAGCACCTGCACTAATAAACTTACATCAGAGGCAGAAACAGTAGCTGCTTACGCTTACTAGAAGTAATTCACCTCAGCGAGATGTTCGGGGAAATATTTATGAGAAGTTCTTTTGAAAAGTTGGATTTAATGGCATAAAAATGTCCTTCTGGCTTTACTGCTTCGTACCTTTGCAGCCATTATCCCATGACGGGCTCTAATCAAAGACAGGCCTCTCCAAAAGTCTGAGAACAACTCCAGACGCGTCTCACCTTAAAGCAATCACACAGCCTATATTTTACCCGCTGCGTGTTAATGTATTCAGCGCGTCGCAATGAATGCAAATGACTTTGACAAGAGCCGCGGTATCATCATTAGTTTGATCTCATGGGACAGACGCTCGCCATATTCTCTTGAAGTGGGAGAGAGGAGTTTTAAAGTGAGGATTACTTGAAAATGACTGAAAAGAAATGTTGTGTAAGAGAGATGGAGAGATGTAGAAGGCAGTTCGCAGCAAAGATGAAGCAAAAGATGAAGGGAAAGATAGCAAGAGGATTAGAGCCGAGATGGAGAAACAAGATTCAGGGTTACCAGGGATGTTACTTGCATTATATATCACTGTTGAGTTATTAATTAAGCCCGTACATGCAACCACCTTGCCAGCACAGCTGAATTGAGATGCGCTCGATCTATAAAGACGTTTCACCGCTGAGACCAAGGGAAGTAGAATTAATAGTATGTCAACATAAACTACTCTCCTCCAAAGCTCGAAACCAGAGAGCCAAGTCTGTAATCAGCGGTATCATTAAGATGTAGAATCTGGTGCTGCTCCATTGGCTTTGATTGGAGCACTGACTTTTTGGAGTGGAGGAATAATTTGTTTGACCTTTTACAGCTTCATTTAATCGTTCTAATCCAGAGAGTGGATTTATATTCCTAGAAGAAGAGAAAATGTCTCTCTGGGCGGCCTCGTGGCTGCCATTTCTGCCTTTTCTGATCCGCTCGCGGTGATTCATCCTCTCTTATTTTTGGCAAGACGGAACCGTGGTGATTACTTAAATATGATTGAGTTATCCTTGGATATAGAAAAAAAAGCCCATTGTGGCTTCCAAAAGAGACCATAAAGCTATAACTTAAAACTACCAGTGAGAAAAATAACCCCTCCAAAAAATACGAAACGAGGGTTGTTAGAGAGTTTTGACCTGCAGGAATGCGGCAGTGAGTAACTCCATTATTTCCTTCCTTTCTTATTTGGTTTACAGCTTTTGCAGAGTCACATAAAGCTTTGTGGCGTAATTCATTCTGGAGTTTAATGGCATTTTATGCAAAGCAAATGTATTACACAATCTGCTTATCAGATCTAACTCCCCGTGAGTCCCGTATTGAGTTTAATTAGGTTAATCTTCTAAAAGACATTTGTAAAGTTGTATTTAACTCAAACAATTAAGTTATTCAAACATTTCTTTTGTCTGAGACACCAGAAATATTTCAACGTTACCTTGTAGCCAAATGTTTACAGGTCGTATACACAAGCTGAAAAAAAATGAGCAGCATAGAATATAAAATATATATCATTATTATCTCTTCTTTTTGTGATCTTGCTGCAAACACTGAAGGTCCTAATTTAAAGTAAAATTGAAACTGATTGTTAGAATATTAACATTATATGCATTAGTAAATGCACAAGTTTAAATGGGAGGCCCTCTGAATTGTATTTAGTTTTATTTATGTTATTTTTTAAGGACTGATTTTCGATATTCAACATAAATGTTACCATTTGATATTGTACCAGAGTTAGCTTAAAGCTAATCTGCAGTCACCACTGTGTTCCTTCAGAACTACACCAACACTGCAGTCTATTGCTGGTCTTAATTTACTTTCCCTGGAGTTTCTGCCCTTAATAAATGAATGTGCTTGGACGTACAACAAAAGGACAGAAGAAGAAGAAGTCAGGTGACCGTTGTCAGGTTTAAATTAGTACCTTAGTCGGTGAAGTTACGTTCATCGGTTGGTAATACCAGAGTATTCTAATAACAACGGCTCCCAATGGGTGTTTGTTTGTCGTAATAACAGGCTGACGGACTAATGGGTTTTTGGTCCGTAGATACATTTGGGCTTCGTCTGAACCACCCCCACCGGTTATCTTTGTCATTATAGCTGGCGAAAGTGGTGGTCAGCGCCCGCTGAAAAATGAGAAGCTGCCACCAGATGTTTTTCTGCATTGTTCACCACTAATTAAAAACAAGAGGAGAAAGGGGAATAAAAGGTTTTGATGGGAGATTTGCTCGCATCAAGGCTTTAACAGATCCGTGCTGTTTGACAAACAGGAACCCCATCTAAAAATGGAACTGCTAATTAGAGCTCAGACCTGCCCGGGACAGCTTTTTTTTCTGTAAAGCTTTGCATCTTTGTCAAAAACAAAAGGTTCACGGAACAAAATTCCAAATTTGCTCAGTTTTGAGCCTGAAAATTGAGAACATCTTTTTCAGCTTCTGATTATTTCACTCGGTCAGCCTGAGAGGCCCTGAACCCTCGAACCACGTCGCTTTTAAGCTCGTTTCAGCAGATCAAAAAGAGGGCTGGAGACATGACACTGGTGGGTAAGAAGTCCCCCGATACAAAGCCCGCCTTTAATTTGAGGTGTCAGGCGGGCCGAGAGGTAAAGGGATCTTACGTATTTTATAGTTCTGTCTAGACTTCCTTCCCCTTTCCTCTGTATTTCCCCCAGGGGTTGCCGTTGTAATCCAATGGCCTGTGTAAACCAACGCTGCAAGCTTTATTGCTCTGTGTGACTGCTCTCTCCCCTAAGCTAGACAGCCACACTACACACCGGTTAGGCTCACACACACACACACACACACACATCCGCAGTTTTGCAGATAACCTAATGTACCTTTTCTAACCCTCTCCTCGAAATTCGGTAAAGACTCTGCCGGCGCAGTGTGTACATGCGTCTCCATCTGTCTCTCTCTCTCTTGTCATCTCTCGCTCTCTCTTCTCACACACACACACACACACACACACGCCACTCAGTATCCACCCTGGAGGCCTGAGAATCTCATTTAGCACTTTAGAGAGAGGCCCAGACACTTTATTATAGCACATCGGAGGAGGGAGAAAAATAGATGTTACAGTGGTACAAAAGGACGACAATAGAGAGTGAGAGACAGAAGGAGAGAGAGGTGGAAACGACGCGTGTACGTACGCGCGAGACAGAAAAATTACGAAAATTAAAACAGGAGAAGGACCGACGATGCGAGACAGTCAACAATGAGCGCGAGCGGGGGATTCAGAGCGGCGAGGACGACGGAGCGAGCGAGCGACAGGGAGGCGTCTTCAGGGGGTTTAGCGTGTTGTTGATGAGTAGTGACAGGTGCCAGCCAGTGGAACAAGCCGGGTGCACCTCTGTCACCAACCCTGACACACACACACACACACACACACACACACACACACTCACGATCCCGCCATGCTCCGGTGCTTCCTCTCTCCTCTCCCTCTCCGTCTGACAGAAGAGTCTCTCTCATGCTGGGCTGGTTCAGGCCAGTCTGATTAGACTTTAGACGTTTTTAAAAAGTTCCTCGACCTGATAAAAAAGCCAGAAATTCTTTGACAGCGAGTCGTTGAAGCGTTGTTAGAGGATTCAGTTAAGGGCTTTTCGTGTATTATAGCCGATGGTGATGGTGATAGCAAGAGAGGTGAATGTCAGTTAAAAAAGTCTGACTTTTCTTTAGGATCTGAGTGTTTTTTACAGACATTTGGGCGTTACGAAAGCCAAATAACTCCCCCAGACAGAGACAACTTGTGAGCACACTTGTGCCGGTCAGGACCGACGATTAAAATTCGCGTCTCACGATATTCAGCCGGAGGATGCTCTGACCCATCTGCCCCCCGATGTCAAGAAGACAATTATGTCAAATTGTTTGCTAAAATCATCTGTAGAGCGACGACTGAGCGGCACTCAGACGGCGGCACGCAGCAGGGCAGCCGCAGAGAGAGAGAGTCGCCAATCAGCCTTACCTCGCTGTTTACGAGCCAATCTCAGCTCATCATACGGCGGGGGGAAAAAGTGTCTGCTCGGAGATGTGTTCAGAATACGCTCTTCACTTCGACTGAGTCATAGTTTGATTTTGATTTTTTTCTGTCGTG
The DNA here is from genome assembly GCA_039737535.1 of Lagodon rhomboides. Lineage (NCBI taxonomy): Eukaryota > Metazoa > Chordata > Actinopteri > Spariformes > Sparidae > Lagodon > Lagodon rhomboides. Next base: position 7,308,654 of record CM077792.1, on the reverse strand, counting down.
TATGGTTTTTTTGTTTTTTTTTGGTTGTTTTGCTCAAAAGAGTTTCAAACGGGTGTCGAGGACTAGTTGACAATGGAAAGATTTTTAAAATGTTCTTTTTTTTTTGTTGCCTCCACCAAAGACGTTGTGTTTTTGTCTGGGTCTGTTTGTTGGGACGACAAAGGGACAAAGGGACGGATTCAGGGATTCTTTTCACTTTCTTTAACATATTTGTTAATTTCTCAGGAAATAATGCATGGATCTCTGATATCTATGAGCGAGTACAATTAAATGTGGATCCAAATAAGTACCCAGTGTACCTAAATAGCCATTTTTCCAGAGATGGGGAATCTCATTATCATAGGACTAGGGCTAGCGTAGCCAACCTGCACCCTCCGAGGTGTAGAACCAAAATAGGGCAATGCTCATTTGCTTATACAGGAGCACTGGAGTGGAACGATCTGCCTTTATGTATCAAACAGAGCACAAACCCATTCAGTTTTAAGGGGAATGTCAGGAAATGGCTTTTAGCTAAAGTCCAAGAATAGGTAGGCTGGTGGGCAGGTAGGTAGGGGTGGGAGGGTTTGTTGAGTTTGAGTAATGTGTCATATAGTTTTATGAGTTTTTTGAGTTTGTGCTATGTGTGTTAAGTGTTGTATATGTGGGTTAGGGTTAGGGTTAAGATCAAGGACCACAATGGAAATAATGATTTTTTGTGCTATCCTTGACACTGTTTTAATGCATGATTTGTACTGACATGTATTTCAGCGGATTGTCAAATAAACTAAACTAAACTAAACTAAATCAAAGGATCTAGTGGATTGAACTATGTGTTATAGCAAGGTTTATTGACTATTGGGCCTTGGTGGAGGTATGCACTCTACTGAGTGCCATTCTGGTCCTGTTTTGTTTTTTGTTTCTCAGTTGCTAGATGTTTTTTATCGTTTTTTAAACCACATGGTTGCTAACTTATTGAAAGAAAAGTTTCCCCATGAGTTTACAGTACTGTCAGAGGACAGAGACTGAAGAAAACCAAGTCTTAAAGATCTCAAACAGACATTTTAGTAATATTCTGCTTGAGTAATGAGTTCTGTCTAATGATTGTGTTTGATATTCAGTAAGAATAACACTGACCCCTTTTTTTCACTTACTGAAATATCCACTGTTTAATACTGAGAATATGTAATTTTCTTTTCAAAAGGGAAACTGTTGGACACAAGATGTCTCCTACTCGACTGAAAGTCCGTTATCTGAGGTTTCATGTTTACACATCACACTGAAGTTAGTTTCAAATCTGACCACGACTGTGATTCAGGTTCGCAGATTCAGGCTCATGAATACACACTCGTCTTCAAGCTAGTTTTAAAGAGAGAAGGGACAAATGTTCCTCCTTCAGCTGATACATGTGTGACCAGCCTTCAAACAGCATGATTGGCTGATGTATGTCAAAATCTGGTTTGTTTGACTGAAAGAGTAAATGGCCAGTCAGCTGATGAAGCAGGGAGAGGAGGAGTGAGACAGAGAGAACTGTAAATGAATAAGAGTAAAGAAGGAACACACTAAACGTCATATCTTATGTTTTGTCAATGGACGATTGTTCTATAGTGGCAATGATCCCCGTGTGTCTGTGTCTCTCTTCAGGTCCAGGCTAATGTGGAGAAGGCGCTGACGCTGTTCGGCCAGCTGCTGACGAAGAAGCACTTCCTGCTGACGTTCATACGAACCCTGGAGGCTCAGAGGTGTCTGTCCTTCTTCTCGTGTTTATTTTACGTTCAACTACACTCTTTGAAAAAACAAACAATGTCTGCTGTTTCTGTTTTTGAAAAATAACTACATGAAATTTTGAAAGAAACAAAAGAACCTTTTATTTTGGGCGACTGATAGAAAGTGTTTACACGCTTTAATGTGAAAACACATAGTTTTTCTCAGCTCTGCCCGTGTTTATGCAACCGCAGCGCTGGGGGCTCGGCTGACTGTATCGTTGTGACATCACAACCTTACGGAAGTCCTAACGGCTCGTTTTCGTGGATTGAGCGTTTGGATCATTTCACAGTGTTTATGTATCACCCAGATCTACTATATTTTAATAAAAAAAAATTTAAAAGCGTGAAAATCTCACAATACCATACCAAAAGAGTTTTAAATGGACCTGTATGATATTTCCAGCTGTGGTAATGGGACCCTGTAAATGCACACAGCTATAGCAGATGAGAGGCTGCTGGTTCAGTTCAGGCTGACAACGTTCCCCTGAGCACTCGATACACTGCACTGTAGGCGTAATGCTGCCTTTTCCTGAGGAAACAAAACACCGTAGTAACATTTTTAAATACTAGGTAATAGGCTTCAGACCAAAAAAAAGATCCCTCTGGGAATAAGGGATTATTTGCCTTTCCAAAGTGTGCTTTTATCACCTATTTAATTTGACAAATATGTCACAAAAGGCTGTGCAGTGCCGCGGATTATAGGGAAGGCAAATTGATAAACAGAATAAAAAACATTCCAGCAACTCTAAAATTACCGTAAAGCACTTAGCCAAATGGTTTATGGCAAAACAGAGTTACAACACCATTTGATAAAGATTAAATGTGCATTAATATTTTAATGAACTGTTCGGAGGTTAATGGTTTGCATGTGTTTTGAGACGCAGCTTCAGACTCAACAAATGCCGGGGAGAGCATTTGTGAAATAATAACAACTCTGCGTTTTATCAACGTGTCTCCAGGTCATTTTCGATGCGGGACAGAGGCAACGTGGCGTCCCTGATCATGACGGCCCTGCAGGGGGAAATGGAGTACGCCACCGGAGTCCTGAAGCAGCTGCTGTCCGACCTGATAGACAGAAACCTGGAGAGCAAAAACCATCCCAAGCTGCTGCTCAGGAGGTGAGGACGATGTGGAGGGACGCGGGAGAAACACAGGCCGCACCGTGAAACATGACGGAAATTAGTGGAGTTAATATCTTAGTTCCCCTTAATCTAAATTAGTTAGTTTTGCATTTCAAAACAGCAACTTTGAACAAAACGATGACGACATACTGGCACAGACTACATAACAAAACCGCATACAAAGATCGCACAAAGGTGTCGATGTGGAAATGCGATGAACGAGCAGGCTGAGAGCCAGACAGAAGTCACGAGGAGACGGGGAGTTTGGAGTACTTCACAATTTATTTATATGTCTTAGTCACAGCTGACAGAAACGAACAAGGAGAGCGAGTGAACCACAAAGCTGATCCAAGTGTGTGTCAGTCAAACATATCTCAGCTATCTGAATGGAACCGTGGAGATGTATTATGACTGTATCCAGGATTTCCTCTTAGAATCAGAGCCATTGTTATCAAAAGACGATGATAATTTCCTCATTCTTTCCTAGAAAACGTCCAAGTCATTACCTGGGAAAACTACTTTGGCGTCAGAGGGAAACCACAGCGATCTGCTCATACTTTTCAAATTCATTCATTCCGTTTCATTTCGAGTGCGACCCCAGAGTGTCTGTCGAGCATGCAAAAATAATAGACCCATTTCAATAAAAAAAAAACTGAATAGTGAATGAGTGTTTGCTCATTTAGTTGGAATCCAAGGTGTTCACCAGATGATTACAGGTGGAAAAAAAACATGTTTTAATTCAAATGAGTTCATCTTTGATTTTTTAGAGACTCTTTGTAACAAAAGGAGAATCGTTTTGCCACTTGAGGACTGGGAAACCTTTAAACTGACACTGCTCACAGCTCATCTGTCCACACGCAGGCCATCACTTTGCAGTATTTGACACATTTTACCTTTTTTTCTCCCTTCTATTTGTCCGTCCTTAGTCGTTATTTCGGTCATTGTGTTTAATTGCTGGTCTTACTCATTGATGCAGTCACTATCTGAAGTGGCTGCTTGTCGATGTCTGTTTTATTGTTGTGTTTTTTAAGTCTATTTCAGAGTATAGACAGAGTATTATGTGTTTTTATTACTCAAAAGCATAACCAAGGACAAGGACCGCAAATTAGCCGTGACAAGAAGTCCTACTATAGACATCAGTTGCATTTTAATTAGATGTAACGATGCCTACATGTGTTGTCCTGGTCAGATAAACTGGTATATATATAATATGGTCATACTTGAGTAAAAGTAAAGATAGCGTGTTAAAATATTACTTTGGTAAAGGTAAAAGCTACCCATAAGAATAGTTGAGTAAAAGCCTTAAAGTATCTGATGTTAAATGTAGTTAAACGTATCAAAACCACAAGTAATTGTAAATTATACGTGTATGTATAATCTCAATACTGTGGGTCAGCTGATTACCTCCCTGGCCAATTATCAGATCTTATATTCCGCGTTTTTCTGATTTGTTGTTTTTTTTTGTTTTATGGGATTGCTGATAAAATAGCTTTGTTTAAAAATGCACCACTTTGGCTCTGAGGCATCATGCAACCTGCAGGTAATCTGTAACCGGTAACTAAAGCTATCAGATGAATGCAGTGGAGTAAAAAGAAGATTATTCGCCTGCAAAATGTAGCAGAAAATTGAAATATTCAACGCACAAGTTCTGCAAAATTGTTCTTAAATACGGTAATACAGAGACGTATCCTCATGGCACCTACTAGCTGAAATGGAGCAGGTCTTTTAAGGAAATAAACTGTAGCCAACCTTTTAAAGATATTTTTTAATTAGTACACAATTATGTAGATCTTCTGTGGTAATTACGGCGCCGAAAACTCTCTCGTCCGAGGAAATTGTTTTATTTCATAATCACCTTACTCTGTAATTTGGTTTGAGCTTTTTCCTCTTAATCTCCTTTTTTTTAAGACTTGTGTTTGTTTTCCCTCTTTTCTGTCCGTGTGTGTGTCAGGACGGAGTCCGTGGCTGAGAAGATGCTGACCAACTGGTTTACGTTCCTCCTGTATAAGTTCCTCAAGGTGAGCAGCGACAACACACGAGGCGTGATGATATAATATCTTTATTCCATCTATTTGCTCCGTCTTTTAAACACTGATTAATCATCGTCTGAAGTGGATTTATACCGTGCGCTGCTTTTAAATGCGGTTATACCGCCCGTGTGTTGGAGTTTTATTAAATGCCTCTGGCTTATATTATTTCCCTGTTGCATTTATCTCACTGTAGTTATTAAAAGGCTTTTCCCGTTTCAGACGCATTTTCCTCGTTCTCACCAGCGCAGTGTACATACAGTAGATCATCAAAGCCTGCCGGCAGCGCGCCTCTGCTGTTTTAATGTCCTTTTTTTCTGTCCGCGGACCCTCTCCCTCTCCTGCTCCCACAATTCCACTCTTGTAGCCGACGCGTCCTCCTCGCTGATCTTTGCGTCGTTCTTTTTTAGCTCTCATCTCCTCTCCCTCTGATCTCTCTTTCATCCGCGTGGTTTTCTGTTGTCATTATCCCGCTGTCAGTCTCCTCTCCGCCTCGAGGTCATTCGCCTCACCAGGGGGTGCGATGTCGCGCTCGCTGTCCTCACTCGCCCCACCACCCTCCACCCCACCACCACCACCCCTTTTCTATTCCTGTACGCTCTCCGTCCCTCGTCTTCCCCCTTCCCGCCTCTCGCGGTTATGAAAATACCTCCTGACGCTGTTCTTTCTTCGCCGAGGTTTTTCTTCTCCTCGCCACACTCTAATTACTAATTATAACACTTTATGTTGTCATCATATGCCATTATGATCTGAATGTGCTAATTAGAGGCACATCGTGGGCAAAATTAGGCGGGAATTGTGAAGGAAATGGTATTAAATTGGGTATAGTCGCAGTTTTTGTTATGATTTTATTGTGTATATATAGCAAGATTATAGCGTGTGCATGTATAATGTATGAAAATGCACCGAAAATATTACTTAAACCCTTTTACTTTTCTGCTTAGTTACCTCCAAAACAATAAAAACACACCGTCTCTGACTTGCGCATTGCTGACGAATAGCTTCTGACTGTTAGCACCTAAGCCCGAGCCTCTCCGCGCCCAGCGAGAGCCGTCATTATACCCCTAAATATAAATGTCAGCATACAATTAGGGAGCCCTAATGAAGCCGCTATATGGCGTTAAGGCAAATTTCATAGACAGGCGTGCAGCGGCCGAGCGAGGGAAGGCGAAGGCACGGCGGTGTGATGTACGCTCGCTCTGCCTCGTTAGCAGCTGCCCACCTAATTGGCCCGGATGCTAACGAGGTTCTAAAAAGCGCAGAGAGCGGAGGAAGGAGGAGAGGAAAAGGGTTAGAGGTGGGTGTCAGAGGTGGAGGGGAGAGGGAAGAGGAAGAGGAGGACATGACAATTAGGAGCTCGGGAGAGGATGAAGAGGGAGAGGGAGGAAGGAGGTGGGAGATGAGGGGGTCGTTTTAGGGGAGAACTTTAAAGTAATGCCTGAAAAAAAAGAGGACGCTGGTAGCAGGAAGGTTTTTGGTTGAACCAGGTCATAGAAAGGGAGGATAATGAAGGACAAATGAAAAGGGAGGACAGAACATCAGTTCATCCATGTGTTTGTCAGATGTTGTTTTTGTTGTCGTGTCTAGAACATTGGGAACATTAGTTTTTTAAGTAGAAGGACATGTGGTTGCTAAGTGGAAGAGAGAAAGCAGGGGATAGAGGTTTAAACATAGTGGATAGATGGAGACAGAAAGTTACAACAGTATTTCTTTAACTTTATTTTGAATTGTAGAGTTTGAGGTCCCAAAGTTTCTGAATATACATGATAAGTCAGACTTGTTTCGAGGCGGCTGTAGATCAGGAGGTAGAGCGGGTCGTCTAGTGATCAGAAGCTCGCTGGTCGAATCCCGGCTCCCCCTAGCTGCATGTCAAAGTGTCCTTGAGCAAGATACTGAACCCCAAATTGCTCCTGATGAGCAGTTGGCGCCTTGCATGGCAGCCTCCGCCATCAGTGTATGAATGTGAGTGTGAATGGTTGAATCTGACAAGTGCTGTAAAGCTTTGAGCGGTCAGTAGACTGGAAAAAGCCTTACAGAAATGCGAGTCCATTTAAGGTTCTTTAAAGTGATGCACAAGATATCTTCAATATTTCACTTTAATGCAGTGGTGCTGGAAAAAAACTAACAACTAATAATCCTCCAATTGTCCATCAGCAAGTTCAAAAAACACTGCTGTCATTTTTTATGTAAACCTTCAATTCGTGAGGTTTTTTTTGTTTGAAACAGGTTGTAAACATACAGCAGATTTGACATCATCACCTTATGAATTGATATGTTAAACTTGTCAACATACAGTTTCTTATATCATCGATACCGATATATATATAATCCAACTACCGAGAGAAGTATCGGACTCTTTATCTGTTAAGTGCTCCCCAAAACGGCTGCAGCAAATTGCTAGAGGAACCGTTAACTGCTGCTAACTGTTAGCTGACGTCAGCTAGTTAGCTCAGTTAGCCGTTCAGGGTAGTTGTCCTTAATGGGAGCAGCGGGGCACCCGGAGAGTGTCGGTGTTTACACACTTGCACAGGAGCTCTGGACCAGGACAGGCCAGGGCTAGCTGGTTAGCATGCTAGCTTCAGTAGATTTCTCTGCTATACAATATGAAGACATCACAACATGAAAACTGTTGTTTCTCTGCATTCTGTTGACGTATTTTGTTAATCTTTTGTACGTATTGCACCCGATATAATGAATCTAGCAGTAAACAAAAGTTCTAAGATGAAAAGAGGGACTGGAGCTCGCTGAATGCTTCTCACCAAAACATTTTATTAGCATCCTTGAAAGAAACATGCTAAGTGTGTTTTCTTCTCCATGTGGTCAAAAACACCACAGGGTGCCTTTAAAGCTGCTGAAGTGGAAGTAAAGAGGAGAACAAAATGATGACAGCTCCACGCTACACTCTGACATTACAGCATCATCCAAATGTCACATGCCACCTTGTTTCCTTATCGAAGGCCCTAATTTGGCAGGCAGGCAAACGTCATCCCAAAAAAAATCCAGTAGCTGCCAGCCCCAAAGTCTGACGTGGTGTTATAGCTCTTAAAACCCCAAAAGGTGAGATTTATATCCATCACATACTTCTGCATCACATGCGGAATCAAAAGTAGTCACATGACGAACGTACTCTGAGAGAGCGAGAACGACAAAACAGACGCGGACGATGGATTAACGGTAAGGGATGGAGGATTGGTTTTACCGGGGAGAGGGTAGGAAAAAAGACAGAAAAAGGAGAAATGTGTGCGTTCGAAAAGAAAAAGCGAGTTGAAGAGTGTGTGTGAAGGTGAGACAGATAAATTAGTACTTCCCCCTGTTCTCGTCTGGACCTCATGCATCTCCAGCCGACACACACACACACACACACACACACACACACACACGGTCTGAAGTGTCTCCCTGAGCACCGCGCGGTCGATCATTAAGCTCTCGTCGGGGTGAGTATCGGCCGCGATGTGTCCTCTCTCTCTCCCCTCTCTAAACTGCTGCTCCTTCAGTCCGGAGTGTTTTCCTTGGGCCCGAGCGATGACTAACGACGCTATTGATTGGCAAGTGTCTTTGATGGAGGGGCGAGTGGGAAACATATTTATAACATCTGTGTCTGGTCATGCGAGCCTGCGAGATGTAAACAAAGGGAGAGAGACTGAAGAGATTTTTATATAACGCCGCTTTCAGGCGGTCGTCTAGACAGAGAGAGAGAAAAGAGAGACAACACTTAGAATTGATTCACCCACTTGTCATTTCCAGAAGATTTGAAGATGTTACGTGTAAAAAAACAACAACATCCAGCTGCACCGCGCCACCTGGATCCTCCAGGCTGGGTTCTGACGGCGGCGTCGGCCTGACCGTTTAAACATCTGCCTCTCGAAGCTGAAAATAAAATAAGCAAACCCTGATTTGTTTGACCGGTTACTTCAGTACTTTATCGCCCCATAAATGTGTCGTAACTGTTTCAGTGAGGAGGAAATGTGAAGGAGAAGGAGAGAGTGGAAATACGAAAAGTTAGGACGCTTTTGCTTTTGTTTTTGTGGATCCGTGTGTGCGAACATCATTTTCACAACGTTGTCATATGAACACAGATCGTTGGTAACGATCTCAAGGCCAAGTTCGGATATGAATCGACATTTTTACTTGCACTGTGGTTCTGTTTTTGCACACCGAGAGAGAAAGCAGAATCTCGTTAACCCATATTTTCCACACGTCTCACATATGGACCCGGGAAATGGCCCGAATTTGTCAAAGAACGTCGCGAGTGGTTTAATTCGAGTGGGAAATTCCTGCCACTAGAGACGGATGGAGATATTTGCCGAGGGTTTGTGGCCGTTTTCAGACATTTCTCAATTTGCATTTGTTCTTATTTACCGAAGGACCACGCTGAAGTTTTGTGCCGACGAAATGGAAGAAAAGTGGCGTCGTTTGGTCTCATGCCACATTTGTTTGAGGGGAAACAAAACGTGGGAGAAGGGAGTGGAAATGAATACAGAAAATGACCCCGTATTCATCTCAGGAAACTGACTACATACGGCTGCAGAGAAAGTTTAGTCTGAAATTTACTTTTAACCTGCACATGAGGAGACTATAGTAAGTGAGATAGGAAAAATGTCACATATGTTTAACTGATTTTACCGCAGTGGCCTCCTGCTTATTTGTCTGAAGTTTAATCTTCGAATATAGCTAAGTGCGATATCACAGCAGCCAGCACTTAAACCAGGCAGACATACTGTTTTGTGTCCATTTACAGAAATAATTGAGTCAAAGTGATTCAGTCATTGATGTTTTTTTGTTGCGCTGATAATATCTGGCTATTTAACTAACATCCCCTCACGTACTGCCTTCCCCTTGCGGGATAAATGCACACTTGCGGTTCCAAAAAATGTTTTTCTCCTCAGCCAATATCCCAAGTTCAGCGGCACAAAGCCCTTTTCTTCTCCCCTCATTGCTTTCCAGACATGCCAACACATCCCGACTTTTTTATTTTAACATGCAGATCAGAGGCGCTGCGGCGGGGCTACTGATTTCCTGGCTAAATTGAACAATTGTGGGAGACTTTTGTGCCTCCGAAACTAATTTGCGGCAGCCTTAAAGCTGCTACGAGGAAGTGAATTTTGTTTTAGCGTCGCGTTGTACGCCCAGACTACAGAGCAGCTTCTCTCCTCGGGCCGTGTGACTCCTCAAACTCATCCTCGTCACTCCACCAATAAATAGTTTGAGTTTTTTTTTTACTTTTCAGAACCAGAAGGTGGAAATCAGGCCTTGTGACAGGTTTTAAGAATAACTATAATAACTATAAAGAAATACCCAATCTTCTGGCCGATGGTCTTGTTTATTTTTTTCTCTAATCTTGGCTTTTTCGTCGTGAATTACTGTCACAGTTTTCCCTTTTCGTGCCGCTAACGATTATTCAAATAGACGCTCTGAGAAAGGAAATTCAGTCCTCGGTCGAACTGCTGGCAAACTGCTTTCTTTCCGTCTCCTTCCTCACCAGGAGTGTGCCGGCGAGCCTCTGTTCATGCTTTACTGTGCCATGAAGCAGCAGATGGAGAAGGGACCCATCGACGCCATCACAGGAGAAGCCCGCTACTCCCTCAGCGAGGACAAGCTCATCAGGCAGCAGATTGACTACAAAACACTGGTCAGTAAACTCGTCGCGTCTTGAGGCTTTTTCCGCCTCGGTCCGACTCACTCGACGGGCTGTTGAGCTTCAGTCGCATTCCGAACAATGATGAAGATCTTTAAGCGAGGTCTAACTAATCAGCCGCTGAAATGTGGCGGCCACCGTTTGCTTAATTGGTCGGGGAGGGAGATTTCTTCCAGGGTAAACAGCGTCGGCCGTGTTTGGAGGGAGAATGTGATTTGGCCGTGAACTGACCCGACCACTGCCCAGCATTAATCACATTCTCTCTCCAAACAAAGCACTCCAGGTTTGGATTGGAAACGCACCGACAAACCTGCGTGTCTGCTACAGTTGTTTAGCGCCTAAGTGCCAGTGCTGAGTTATTATAGCCCCGAACAGAGGGAACGCACCAGGAAAATGTCCAGGTTTTTAAAATAGCCGCCGCAGACAAACTAGGTGTGAAAATGCTGTCGGGTGCATTCGAATGCACCCAAACAATCACCCAAACATCTCAGCGGTTGGCAGCGCGGTTGCGCTGTCTCTGCATAAGCCTGATTTCTTTTGTCTCTTTCCATTCCCCTTTGTTCCCACCTGTTCCTCTGCCAGACGCTGCACTGTGTTAACCCGGAGAATGAGAACGCCCCCGAGGTGACGGTCAAGTGTCTGAACTGTGACACCATCACTCAGGTCAAAGAGAAGCTGCTCGATGCTGTGTACAAGGGCAGCCCCTATTCACAGAGGCCCAAGGCTTCAGATATGGACCTGGGTAGGAGATACACTCATGGATATTATTGTGTAGTATATTATTGTTTTTTTTTTATTCTAGAAGCAGCGATGGGATGGAATGTGGTACATTTGCTCAAGTACTTTCCTTAAAGGTGCTACAGTATATATAAGAGTTGGCCACTTGTCGAAATTCATACATAAAACCAACAGGGGGCAGCATATCACCAGATTAACCACTAACTGCTGCTGACTGTAGCTGGAGTTAGCTAGTTAGCTCAATTAGTCGTACAGCTAGCGGATTGGACTGGGAGCTTGGGGACCAGGGGAGCGTTAGTTAGTTAGTTAGTTAGTTAGTTAGTTAGTTAGTTAGTTAGTTAGTTAGTTAGCTTTGACCGGGACAGGCTGGAGCTATCTGGTTAGCATGCTAGCCTCAATAGATATCTCTGCAACAAAATACACAGACACCATAATGTCAAAACTGCTTATTTTTTTAAAGTTTTCAACTTAAATTCTAGCCCATTGACAACTGAAGTACTTGTACTTTACTTGAGTGTTTCCATGTTGTGCTACTTTATACTTTCACTCCACTAAATTTTGGAAACAGATATTTAGTCTTTACTCTACTACATCTATCTGATAACTTAACATCGTATTGATGCCTTTCATTTTTACCAACGTAATCTTTTAACACAATAAAACAGAACTGTTTGATTTTTATGTGGAAAACAGCTGCACTAAATTGTAGAAGATAGGGACCAATATCAGTTAATAGTTTCATTAAACCTGCATTAATACATTCAAAAGAGTGAAGCTGATGGCCATAAAACAAGAACGAAGAAAGAACTCTCTGCAGAGCTGAGTTGGGTGATAATTAGTTGTGTATGAAACCCCCTTTCATATTCCACACAGTCATTTGATCCAGTGTTAATTTGAAAAATATTGATCTGCACAGTTTTCAGTGACTACATATAATTTACTGCCTTTACTGTGTGGCATAAAGAAATGCACTACAAATAGAGAACGTACGCGCCAATACAGAATCAAGGCAAGTCGAGCACAGTTCACATTTTGACACTTTCAGGATGTTGTCAGTAAAAAGTCTCAGTGCTAAGGAGGTGTCTGGGGTTGAGACCCGCTGGTTTAAAAGTCCAAATGAAACACGTACTCATCGCGTTCTTCCCTCTAAACCACTTTCCCTTCTTCCTGAAGAATGGCGTCAGGGTCGGATGGCCAGAATCATCCTGCAGGACGAAGACGTCACCACCAAGATCGACAACGACTGGAAGAGACTCAACACGCTGGCTCACTATCAGGTAAACAGCGCGTGAAACGGGCACGAGCGAGAGTGGACAGCTGAGCTGGATCCGTGCGCTGACTGTTTTGCTGTGTTTTGACGCGCAGGTGACAGATGGCTCGGTGATCGCCCTGGTGCCAAAGCAGAACTCTGCCTATAACATCTCCAACTCCTCCACTTTCACCAAGAGCCTCAGCAGATACGGTACCGTTCCCTCTCTCCTCCAGACTCGATGCTATTTAAAACTTTCAATGATCCCCCCCCGCCTCCTCTAACTCTTTCATTCGCTCTTTCTCTTTGTTTATCGTGGCCATGATTAGGCTCTATTGTTTTTTTTTTTCACCTCCCTCCAAGTGTACGGCAATCCTTTTTATCCATCGCTATCAGCCCGGGCCAAGGCCATTCCACGGCTATTTCCAAGCAGTCCATAAATGACAGGCATTAAAGTAGACACCTCGATCCCCAGCTGACTGAGTGAGCGAGCGAGGATGCCTGGCAGTCGGCGATAGACGGAGGCCCAGCATCAATATGGTTTACTTCGCTGGAAAATTAAACTATGTAGGAGATAAATTACTCCGTGGTAAAAAACTCAAAGCTCTCATACAAAGTGGGGAGTGACCCTCAGGTAAGCTCGGCTGTTATCGCCGCGACTGAAATTGAAATTTAAGGCTAGATTGTTTACCGAACACTTAATTTGGGGGGGTATTTTTGTCGTCACTGTCTAGAAAGACAGATCATGGAATCATGTTGCAGGGACAGTTGATGAATGATCAGGTTAAAGAAAAAATATGTATTTTTGATTTGTGGGTAAACTGTCCCTTTAAGTGCAGATTCTGTAGATAATAGTGGATCCTGAAAATGGTAGGAGACTGAGACTTCTGCTTTTTTGTTCTAACCCAGTTATCAGATAGTGAAGTGGTGCTCTTCAGCAAAATGGGTAATAATCTATTTTCATGACTATCTGAGCCACCAGAGAGGTTCGAGCGACGACAGTGTGTGTCGAGGTGGCTGTTGTCACCAATCCCTGAAAGGTGTGGATGTTTGTTAGCGCCCCCAAGGAGGTTATGTCCTCCCCAGTGTCCGTTTACACATAAGCTACTGAGCGGATTTCCTCTAAGATCTCCTCCAGAATAGACCCGATTTACCAAAAGTAAATCGGGATATCGACAATTCTCAGGAAGTAATCTATGAATCTCGATGTAAAACTGCAATATGTATTAAGTGGCTGGCTGTTAGTGAGGAAATTAATAGCTTTTTTTTGTTTGATTTTTGGGACTAGGCTTGATTGAATTAAAGGGAACTGTTGGCTGCTCAACCGAGTGCCATTTAAATTTAAATTTCTAATATTTTTTTTTTAAAAGCAGCAGCAGAAACAAGCTGTAAATACATGAAAAAATGATCATTTGGAAATGTTTTACAGTTACAAATAACTGTCAGTTCACACCCAATGACAGAAATTATTTTTTTGTTTTAGCCATTGTTGCTAAAACATTAAAGCTGCTAGCCAGAAACCAAAACAATGAGCTCAAAGACACTAAAAAGCCCCGTGGACCTGAGGAGAGCTGCAGAGTTGTTCTCTGTGATTTTAAGTAGTAGGAGTAGTAGTGTTAAGATCGAAACATTGATTACAGCCACTCAAAGCCCCATCTCACTGTAAAATACCTTAGATTCGGAAGCCGAGTCTGTATTTGGAGGCGTCTTTTGGCTTGAATAACAATGAAAGCCTTTCAATCAATGCATCACTCAACATCCACACTGTATTTGATTAGTGAAGGGAAAAATGGAGAAAATTAAATTCCTAAAATCAAAGGTTTCCTTTCATGAATCATCTCGCCCTGCTAAAACACGCAGCTGCAGCTGCTCTGCCTCACAGCGAGTACATTTAAAAAAGATGTGTGTTCGTATTTGCTCTATGGTTTAATTGCGAACATGTGGGTGTGTGCTCGAGCATTGATACGTGCGCGTGTGTGGGAGGGGGTGTTTTTTTGAACACGGGTAAATGTGGCCACCGGCGGCCGTGATGGGTTTGGAATCAAAGCCACTCAGCACCCTGCCGGCAAAAGCAACAACTGCACTAGACACCACCCCACTCGGCCTCTTTCACTCCTCTATCCCGTGCTCTCCCATTACTCTCCATTTCACCCCTCTCTCTCCTGACCTTTTTGTCTCTCTGTCCATTTAGCCCACCACCCCCCCCTTTTTCCCGTCATCCCTCCTCTCTCCATCCTTTCACCAAACATAAAGGGATTGCAACATGCATCAGCAACTCTCTCTTTTATCCCTCCACCGCTGCTATCCATCCTCCTTCCCCAGGAGTAACAGCTACTCAGCAGATAGTCCGCTCCCTCCTGTGCACCTCGCCTCCCTGGTTGCTTCCCCCCCCTCCTCTCCATCCTAAATGGAACAGTCGCAGATCTGCATCTCCTTGCTTCGCTCTAATCAACTTTGACACTCATGCCATGAATAATGAAACAGACATAGATGATAGAGCAAAGGGGAAGAGGGAGTGTGAGTCACGGTCTATAAAAGGGAGAGAAAAATTAAAGAATAACACTGAGCTTTGGGTGATTATTGGTATAATAGTAGACTTACCTGTCAGGCCATTAGGCTCTAGATGCTTTTTAGTTCTACAATACAACCTGCAAGTGGAAGAATAATAATAGGCCGCGATAATTGGTGCTTTCGGAAGATCTTAAAATGGGCTTTGTAAGTGAAATCAGCCTGTTTAGTGGTCTGATCACAGGGTTTCTAATACGAGCTAACATAGTTCTTTACAAATAATTCTGTTTTTTGTGTTTCTGGCTATAGAGAGTATGCTGAGGACAGCCAGTAGTCCAGACAGCCTACGATCCCGAACGCCCATGATCACCCCTGACCTGGAGAGTGGAACCAAGCTGTGGCACCTGGTGAAGAACCACGACCACTCGGACCAGAGGGAGGGAGACCGAGGCAGCAAGATGGTCTCCGAGATCTACCTGACCAGGCTGTTGGCTACAAAAGTAAGAGTCAGAAGAGTAAACGACACACCAGAGTTTTAAAAAATGGAATCCAGTCAGAGTGAAAAAGCACGTAGAACTGTGGAGAGATGGTAAAACTCACCACTGAAACTAAGACTAATTAAATCTTCTCAGTATTATCAGCTTTTTAAAGCAGAGTGAGCCATTTAATGGCACAGGCAACTTCAAATGCAGAGTCATACAGAGATAATACTAGTAATTTAGGAGTTTCAGAATGTATTAAATCACATCATCAAAATTTGAAGGCCTTCCTAAATCAGGTAAATGTACATACATTTTACATTTACAGTTATTCATTTGACTCGTTGGTCAAAAGTGATGTAGAAATGACGTGCAATTCAGGCCACAGTCGATAAAGAAAAAGCCAAGCGCCTCTACGGTCGCCATGCCCCCGCCACAAGGTTGCAGGTTGATGTAACACATAAATGTATAGCAAATGAGAGTCATTTGAGAGTTGAAAGAGAGAGAGCGAAAGTACGTTCGGCGAGTAGGTGCTTTCAGGAGAATACTCTCAAATTGAGTACTCATTCCATCACAAAGGGAGCACACATTAGAAGAGCTTGGATTGAGATTTCCTGCTTCACAGTGATGTTAGGACAAGAGGCGGTGCATTTGCAGATGAATGCGAGGCCTCGTGACCCTGAGCAATGGAGTTCAGGTAGGTGGTGGCTGCGCAAGTGGCCACTCTGTCGACAAGCATTAGTGACTTGAACTTTGCTGAATCTCTTGCAGAGGTGTTACTGGCAGCTCTAACAGAAGGGCCTCGACAGTAGTCAAGGCAAGAGATGTTTGAGTGCTTGTACAAGTTGAGGGGAATATGTAGTCAGACAAGACTTTCTGATGTTCTTTATTACAAAGCAATAACCAGACCAAAAGCAGCGGTGCACTGTGTGTTGAGAAAGGACCAAGTACCGATCCTTGGACTACCCCAATGAATAGAAAGTTGGGCTACCCTCCTTCCCATGCTGAGCGATTGCCCTTTCACTGACAGCAGTGCAGTTTGAGTGTAATGATGTTGACTGACTGTTGAAATCAATCTCGTTGGGCTTGCAAGAGGAAGTCGGATCATGATGGTGATCTTGTAATCTCGCAAATCCATCTTGCCAGTCCAGGCCCAACCATAATGGTTGAACCACATGGCATCCTTTTGGGAAATACCGGCAGCTGCCCGTCTGTTTGTTTGAAACCAACAATGGCAGCTCCTTAAGAGGTTAGCGGAGATACTGCTTTAGTATGAGTTATATCAGAACTTTCATTGAAAGAAGAGCAAAGAACAACACTGAAAGCTTTCCGGTGGAATAGAGGTTTTGGTTCGTCTCTCGAACTGGCATCAGTAGGAGTTCAGTTTCTCCACTGGTGATAGCGCGCTCCTACTGTTGGAATGATTGGTTGATGTTAGCTTGTTATAGACAGTGATAGACAAATGGTTTGTCCAGTCATCAAGTATTTTTTGAAAAATGCTAACCCTAACCTTCACTGAAGTTGGTTACCAATGAGAAAGGACCCATTGTAAACACATATACACAACACACGAACAGGGACAAACAGACCCATAACAATGTCCTTCATGTTGGAGTCTTGCAGTACGAGCAAACGGTTGTTTTCTCCTTCAGTGTGACTCAGTTTACTGTCTCTTTCCTAATTGTAAGAAGAGGAGGGAAATATAGCAATGGGCAGCAGTTACAAGAGAGCCGGCGTTTTCAATTTTCGGAGGTAATAAGAAAAAGCAGATTAATAGAAGGTGGACTTGTGGTGCAGAGTGCAGGGAGGCAGATTCAGGAGGTGTCAGGAGACAGGTAATTTGTTGAGGGATTGAAGATTTGGCGATGCATGATGAAAAAAATAGAGAGGCAAATGCAATTGAGAGGCTCATCTTTTCCTTGTCTCTCCACGGCTGTCTCCCTGAGTCTGTCTGCCCGGGCGTCTTGTCTATGCAGATCTCAGTACTTTGATCCGCGACTGGGACAGAATACATTCCTGTTCAATTTCGCAACGGCTGACTAAATACAATCCCTAAACATTTCCGTGGTAATAGATTCTGCCAGATGGAGAAGTCTGGGAAACAAATGTGTTGTTAGGGAAATTCATTTAGCTGCATTTGATGTAATTATGTTGAAGCATTGTCATTGGAGGAAGGCACCATCCAAATCCAGGAGCTCGGGGTTCCTGTTTGCGATTCTGTCACAGTCACAGTCTGAGAGTTATCACTGTGATTCCCAGTGGGGCCATTCACACTAAAAATATACACACTTATGGCCCGTCGCAGTGCTGTGGATACAAGCAGGAGGAAGTGATGCAATGTGTTCACTCACACAACACAGTGCGACTACTGATACTCTCTGGCTTCTGTCTGAACAGTCAGAAGATGTCAGTCTTCTCTTCGTATTAAGGGAAAACCAGGTGTATGTGTCTTCGGCTGGTGTTTTTTTAGGGTGGGGGAGGGGATTGATAGTGAGTAGCAAACGAATAACTAAAATCAATACAAGAAAACAAACAAAAAAACTCAATGGAAAGGTCAAAGTTAGTTACCATAATAAGTATCAACAGTGAACAAACTAGCCTCAAATTGCTTGTCAGACATGAGATCCCAGCTCATAATTTAAAACCTTACAACAACTGATGTGTTCACGGAAAAAATAATGACATTAAATTATAAAAAAAAACAAAAGAAAGGAAATTCAAGGAAATTCAAGCGCTCGTTGTGCTAACCAACCAACACTGATTAACAGCACGTAGCAAGAATTCAAGTAAGCAGGGATGAAAACAACGCTGAACGCAGATCTCAATTGTCTTCAATCCTTTCCCTTTCTCCTTCAGGGTACGTTACAGAAGTTTGTGGACGACCTGTTTGAGACCATCTTCAGCACGGCCCACAGAGGAAGCGCGCTGCCGCTGGCCATCAAGTACATGTTCGACTTCCTGGACGAGCAGGCCGACAAACACTCCATCACAGACTACGACGTACGACATACCTGGAAGAGCAACTGGTAAGAGAGGGAGTTGTTCTCTTTCTTCTATTACTTTACTTATACTTTCTTTCTTTTTCACCTCCAGCACATTTTCAGGGGCATCTTCACTTTGGGTCCACATGACATTTGCATAAAAGTCTCTCCCAGTCTGAGCAGAGCTGGCAGCACAGATGTAGCAATAATAAGACATAATGATAAAAGAATTTTATGTTGATAGATGTTTGGTGATAAAAATGTAGGTAATATTTCCACCTCAAAATGTCAAAGATTTCCTGGTTCCAGTTTTTTCAAATGAGAGAATGTCTTTTTCTAATTTGATAGTAAACTGCATCGCAACAAAATGCCAATTCCTGCATAATGTTGCTTTAATTTGTGAAAAGTAAAAAAGGAAAACAGAGCATTTACAACCAACTGAAATTACATCCAACACACCCACATTTTTATTGAGACATTTTCGGGATGCTGTGAGTAGAAGATCCTGGGACTTGGGGTTGGTCTTGGACACCACCCTTATTTTCCTGGAGGTTGGAAAGAGTAAAATCGGAATGTATTGTATCGTTTTATAATGTATGTATTTCTCAAAAAGTTTTCTGAACCAGATGACTGGTCATTCCACCAAAATCACTGTGCTCTTGGGGGCTGGGTAATTACTGAAGGACAATGGACTTTCTTGCCAAAGTGTGTTTAACTGGACTTGTAAATGAGTGTGTTATGTAACAGGACATAGTGTTAATGGTAGTGTCATATACTCCATCTGCAGATGGTTGCAAAGTAAATATCTTTGTGAGTTAAATCAATACATCCAGGTCTGCAAAAAGCATAAAAAATGTTGCTGTGTCGGATGCTTGGTCAGAATTTAAAGGATGATTTAATCACAAGTTAAGACGAGCATTGCAATATTGTTTCCATACATTATTTATTTGCGTCGATTTCATTAGCGGGTTTTGCTGTTTGCACAACATGTAGTTGAACTTCTGAAGTTCTGCTAGGTGGGCAAAAGGGACAGTTTAATGCAAAAATAATTTAGAAATCATTCCCGGAAACGAGCATTGATCCCAACAATATATTAATCAAAAACGAAAATTATGCAGTGTACCATGAACAATGGTACAATAAGCAACTGAAGCAAAGCTCTCAATCACTTCAAATGATGGCGTACAACGTATAAGATGGTAATACAGGCCATCTCCAGATCAAAATGTAATGACATACGGTTTCATGTGTCTTCCTCTCCAGTCTTCCTCTGCGGTTCTGGGTGAACGTCATCAAGAACCCCCAGTTTGTATTCGACATCCACAAGAACAGCATCACGGACGCCTGTCTGTCCGTGGTGGCCCAGACCTTCATGGACTCCTGTTCTACGTCAGAACACAAACTGGGAAAAGACTCCCCTTCGAATAAGCTTCTCTACGCTAAAGACATCCCCAACTACAAGAACTGGGTAGAGAGGTAAGTCAGAGTTGAAATCAGATCGAATCAATTGTTGGAAGCTGTGAAAAAGGTTTGAGTGACGAGATCAAAGGTAGCCGCCTGGTTAAAAACAACTGCACGATTACAAGAACGGAAGAGGTTGAACTTGATCTGTTAGCAGCATTTTAAGCATTTGGCTGAGTCAGAGCACAAGGCTGAATTAAATTAGTGCAAAGAACTCATGTTTTACAACCACAGCCACCTTGCTCCAGGCCTGTAAATACGGCACCGCGTAAACAGGGTAGAATATCTGTAATATCAGTTCTGTATGTGATATTATTATGAACGTGCCATGTGAATTCAGGTCCAAGACAAAAGTTACCTTTGATTCTTAAATTCACTTCAGCTGTGAGGAAGCGAGTGATGTAAGAATCAACGCCGTCTCTCTGCGAACGGAGGCTCCCTACAAAAAAACAAACGTCCTCAGGTTCACCCTTCATCTCTTTTTATTCAGCTCCGCAATGTTTGACTAAACTCCAGATGAGTTATGCTCCGCCGACGCCCGCCGCAGTCGTCGTTTCTGCTTTTTGGGGAAGCGTCCAACAGTCTCCGAGCAGCTTTGTTTGGCAACGTGCGTCGCGGCTCCTCCCACGGCGTGTATTGATGTTGTAAGAGATGATGAAAGAGCCGTGATTTTTTTTCCCTGTTTCGCCAGGATTCTGTGTTTACGGAACAGAGAGTAACAACCGCTGATGGTAATTAAATGATGTATGAAACAAAGTCGCTCGATTAAACTGTGTAAGTTAAAAAAGTAAATGAGACGTCCGCTGTGCGTCCTGCCCTCCCTTCTGCTGCTACAGTAATCCTGACACAGGCTCCACTTCTTTATTCCCAGCATCATACTCGAGTGTGCTACAGTAAGTCCTGCGGCTTGCAGAGAGCATTTGGAGGCGGTGCGAGATAAGGATTTATAGGTGGTGGTTAATTGGGTGCAGTTAAACCTTGTTTCTATTATGCCTCCTAACCCACACTCCGGCCCAGCCTGCCCTGCTGCAGTAAACCTTGAGATAGTTGAGATATGGATTGTGCAAACGGGCCCCGGCGCAGCTCAATATTGGGATATATTCTTAATATACTGCATTGTTCGCTCACTGTGCTCTCCGCCCGCCTCGCTCTCGCCCCTCGGATGTAGCCAACAACGCCGAGTCAATAATATAAAGGTTGCTGTGGCTCTGACAGGATGGACCTCATTCATCATTAGGGACTGTTCAGACGTTATTAGGAGGGGAAGGGAGGCCGGATCTTTAATAAAATAGCCGCTTTTATTGAGGGCGTTCGTGACCACTGCAGTTTAGTTTTCGACTAATCCCATAAAAGAGTGGAAATTTTTTTCACATAAGTTTTCAAAAAGGTCTCAAAAACTACCAGTAAAGGACAAATTGCCGATTTTGGCTCGAAATTTAAATGAGCCGTGATCTGATTGGACTAAACCCCCAGCAAGCTTGACTGATTGTTGCAGAAATATGGGAAGTGTTTACTCGCCTAATACTTTAAATTATGTTAACTAGCCATAACCTAGCTCTGAATAGCACTAGCAAAAAAATATAAGTTGTCGACAACTGAATTAATCACCAACTATTCTGGTAATCAATACATTTTTAGTTTTTTGTTTGTTTACGAAAGAAATAGAGTAAAAATTCTCATTCCAGCTTCTTAAATATGAATATTTCCCAGTTTCTTTACTCCCCTATGGCAGGAAACTGAATATTTCTAGGAAGTGGACAAAAGCGCACCTCTTCAGCTGTGTTTCGCCCCTCACATGTTCATTCGTCCTGTCAAAGCGTCCTTGGGCACAGCACTGAAACATCAGCTAAATATTGAACATGGAACGGTATCAGTCCCCCAGTGTGAAGACTGGTCACCAGCTGCCACTGTGTGCCTTCAGAATATTTAACCACCAGCCCAGTGAGTCAAGTTCCGGATGGAATACAAATATGTGCCAACCTCTCCTCTAGGTATTACTCCGACATCTCCCGCATGCCGGCCATCAGCGATCAGGACATGAGTGCCTACCTAGCAGAGCAGTCCCGCCTGCACCTCAGCCAGTTCAACAGTATGTCGGCGCTGCACGAGATCTACTCCTACATCACCAAATACAAAGACGAGGTGAGTGTTGTAGCGAGGAGCAGGGTGTGCTGTGTCACTCCCCCCCTTTTACTTGTTTTGACTGATACCATGAGGTCATTTTAATTCAATTACACTGATAACCGGTCCACATGGGTACAGGCTGGAAGGTATTATTACCATTAGGGTGCACATTAAGGCATGAGCTTAACACATTATGACGCTAATGGCGCTTCATTAAATTTGTGCGATTTTTCCCGAAGACCTGGACGTGTGCGAGCGAGCGTGTGTTTGAGTGCATGTTAAAGGAACAGTTCGATATTTTGAGAATAAGGCTCATTTGCTTTCCTGCTGAGAGTTGAGGAGATGGACCACTGTCATGTCCTCTTCAAACCAACACGTAACAGACAGCAATCAGACACACTTCATTTCACAGGCCGGAGAATTTCATGGTAATTAATTACCAAGTAACATCTTTGAGATGTCTTCAACATTACCCCAAAAGTACAACAATAATTACCTCAAAATGTAGAGAAAATTACCTGAATATAATTGAATAATAGTCTGATATTTTCCAACAAGTGGTTAATAAATAGCTGATCATTTCTGTAATATATTTCCAGGAAACTTCCAACTGGTTTCTGCCTATTTCCGTCACTTCAGCAGATCAGTTCAACTTTGCAACTAAATGTATTTATTTTTTTAATAGTTAGCCGTCATAAATTGCAAATTTCTGACAAATACAACTTTATAATAAAAAAATAAGAAGAATTTCCTATTTTAAAAGTTTCTCTCGTTAATTGCCTATCAAGGTCTTCACACCACTCAAGTTATGTCTATATTATAACATACATATCCGGGCCTGATTGTTGAATTGGTGAAAATGTAAAAAGTAAAAAAATGAAATTACACTACTGTACTTATATAATGTAATGTGTTTGCTGATCAGCAGAAGTCAGGCAGAAACCAGCTGGAAGTTTCCTGGAAAGAGAAAGAAATCACCAGCTATGTATCAAGTGCTTACTAGAAAATATCAGAATATTGTTGCTAAATCATGTTGGGGTAATTTTCAATACATTTGGGGGTAATTTTTGTGGTAATTTTGGGGAAATTTCAAATATGTTACTCGGTACATACTACCAACTTACTGTACTATGAAATTTCCTGTAAAACCTCTAAAATATTTTTGGTTTTAATTGTATGTATTAGTATGTGCATATGATCAGTATGTTGTATTTAATTTTTTTTTATTTCTTTCTTGTACACAACATTTTTACACAATGTTAAATATTGAGCTTTACAGCTGTGGTTCATATCCTCCTACGGTTGCTGACGGACAACCGTATGTCCTCATCACCCTCTGCTTTCACCCACCTTCATCATGCTTTTATGCTGTGAATGATAAGTCCCTTCAGCCTCCCCCCCTCCCCTCCCTCCCTCCCTCCCCTCCCCTCCCCTCCATTGCAGCAGTATTACAGTAGTTAGGCTGGCTGCTTGCAGCTGGCTCCATTCAAACCAACTGCTCCCCTTCATTACAGCCTATTATCCAGATGTAGGCAGCTGCACGGTCCCCATCGCCTCTAACACATGCCCTGACCTTTCACGCACACACACACACACACACACACACACGCACTGGCATAAATGCACACGGACGCGCTTAACACGCTCACACACACACATGCTAATGCACATTAACCAGAGCGAAGCGGCACAAAGACGAATGCGCACATAAATACAGAGTGTTTTGAAGCTGTACTGTACCAGCTCCTCCCTCCGTTGTTCATGTCACACTTAATAAGATACCAACACATGCACGCCTATACGCACTTCCAGTGGCCATTAACATGCCAGTATAGACATCCCACCGGCCCTCACATCTGCCCCGCCAACCCTGTCCGTGTTGTCAGCGGCGGTTTAAAAGGTACTCACTAAGAAGGAAACTGAAATTAGCTCCAGAACGCATTCCCTTCTCGTATCCCCCCAAGATGCTTTGCCTCACGCTGCAGGAATGAAATAACTTACTGATGTTGTGTATTTGTGTCCAGATCCTGTCGGCGTTACAGAAGGACGAGCAGTCGCGCAGACAGCGGCTCCGCGGCAAGCTGGAGCAGGTCATCGACACCATGGCGCTGGCTAGCTGAGGACCGGCCGATCGCGCGCTTCGGCTAGCGGAGAACTGGCCGCCCAACACGCCTTCCCCCGACAAGCTTTGTGACATTTTGACCCTCGACGTTTGAAGTCTGTCGTTATCACCCTCACGAACAACAAGGAACAGCAGCGGATAAAAGGACTGCGTGGACACGAGCACCCAGCAGCAGCAGCACACTGGAGAGACAGCAGAGTTTGGAACTAAGGCCCCCGTCGGCTGGGTTGGCTTCTTTTCGTTTTCTCTCTCTGAGCCACCAACCCAGCTCCAAACAACCAAATCAAGCGCACCCTCAGCCTCAGACGATATGGACCTCAGCTCAGGAGAGCGTTTGTTTTCATCAAGGCCCTCATCACATCTAGAGTCCTACGGAAGAAGAAGAAGAAGAAGGAGCAGTTGGGTACTTTGGCCACAATCAGGACCAGCACATGCACAGTGGTGACCAAAAAAAACTCATCTAGCTGGACGCAGAGCTGAAATGCTACGGGAAAGCTAGAAGCCTTCCACAGCCAAGGCTACGCTTCAGACTGTGAGCCCCTTAAAAAAAATCCAGGATATAACACTGCGCTACTTGATCCCTGTGAGGATTTTCTCTTTTCTGTCAGAGGTCAGGGACAGTTACACAGCAGCCACGGAGCTGGTGGAGATTCAGTGTGTTGCTCAAAGACACTTCAGAAGGGTGGATGCTTGGCAACACAAAGGCTGCCGCCACTGCAGGGCAACCAGGGGGAAGGACTTTTGCAGGGAAACTTCCTCCAACTCTTTATCAACAGGAACTCCGCTGTAGTCTAACAAAGGACATTTTTTTTCCGTTTCATAACTCTGCATTTGATTTGTTATCGCATTTTGATTTCATTTGTTTCCCCCCCAAACTGCCTACTCTCCCCAGTGCTGTGCCACTTGTGTTACTGCTGAATTTGCACAACAAAGCTAAATCAAAAGAGAGAAGAGGATATATGAAAATATATATATATATAGATATATAAATACAAACCTTTTGTTTTTAAAACAGACGAAAAGTTGAAAAAAAAAGTTTTCCATTGTAATGTACAAAAGATAAGTTTGAGAAGAGGATTTGATATTTCCAAGATGAAAAACTTCTGAAAACACAAGGAAAAAGTCGTCCTGTGCCATGTTTTACTTTGAATGTCGTTTAGTGCAAAGAGACTTCTTTTCGTTCCATGAAATGTGCTACTATGATGAAAAATGTTGTCATTCTTAGTGACTGAAAGTGAGAGTTAAAAAAAAAAACAAAAGGTAAATGGCAAAAATATATATATATTACAGACACTTTTCTATATTTCATGAGGGCCGATGTGTGCTACATGTTCGGCTCTAAAGGTAGTATAAGTAGGCAGATGATGTCTGGAAGTGGCCTGTGAGCCAACCGACCTACAGTGCTTTTGTGTTTGTTTTAGAGAAACCAAAACCATCCAGGCCCGGTCGGCTGATTTAGATGAGACGGAAGTCATTTTTTTTGCGGGAGCCAGCCTCATGTTACTCATGCTGTGGTAGCAGACGACTATAGAGGCACTAGGCAGTCGTTTAAGTTGAACCCCGGCACGGCGTGCTCGACATCTTCTTTATCTTGTTTTCTAGACTTACCCTCTTGTCTGAAAAAAAAAAAAAAAAAATGTATAAGCTGTGCCATCCAAAATGAAGGCCAGTTTCAGTGTGCAGAAGAAGGTGAGACAGTATTGTTTAATCTTATTTTGGCTTGTTTTTTTAGTCCGCAGTGAAGGTGGTAAAGCTAAAGGTTCAATCTTTGAAATGTGAATGTGGTTTATGAAAAGATAATGAAATGTAGCTTGATTTATGTACGTGTTTTTGTACCAGTTGAAGGCCTTTCTCTTTTTTTTTCGTTTCGTGGTTTTATAGGGGTAAAAAAAACAAAAAAAAAACACAATGTTTTCCTTCCAGTACACGCTGCTCCGCATTAACTTGCAGTGCTTCAAAAACCATGCATTCAAAAACAAGACATTCCTTCCTCCTGTGAGTGTAAAAAGGCTACAAGGCTAATAACAGAGGCTAGAAAGTAGAGAACAAAAGATGTTGAACAAACCAGGGTAATAAACGGTATGCGGTTGTCCATCCTGTAAGAGCTTGTCATGAAATGTAGAGCGCCAGACGAGACACATTAACAACCAGATCAGATAGATAAGGTCAAGAAACAAACACTCCTCTGCTTATCCCTCTTGTCCCTGTTCCTTTGTGTTTGATAGCAAAGCAGGTTAAAACACATCAAATGCACTTTTACGAAACAAAACGACTTTAAAAGAAACCGTCACCAATGCCTCAAAATCATTTTCTTTTTCTTCCTCTTCAACAGTGCTTCCCTCACATTTGTTTTTTGCTGCAAAAAGTGTCGAAAGGGCCTCCGACCAGCTGACACTAGAGTCGAGTTCAGATGGCATAAAGCTTTGCGGGGTGCGTCGGGTGTCTTGTAGGCCAGGGCCGTTGTCAAAGGTTTCTTCCTGAGTTGTGTTATCAGTTCAAGAGTTTATACTAAGACAGAGGAAACTAAAACAAGTTATTTTCAATTCAGTCTTACTTTCTTGGGTTTTTTCTATCTCGATGATGGACCGTTGTGATTGCAGGGAGCGCTGCTCTTCAGTATAATCCAGCGGACCAAACGGACGCCCCCCCAAAATGATTTCCAGCACAGTAACAATCCATCTGCCCACATCCCGGTTTGTCATTATTGGTGGCCGCAAAGAGGCCTGTATTGGAGTAGACGCTAATGTTAAGCTAGCCGGCAACATACCATTTGCGTCGTAGTTGCAAACTTGTTAAGCTAAGAGTAAACATCTACAGCCAAGGATAGTTCAAGCTTTGTTATCGGTCATTTTCAAAATAATAGAACTGGCATGTGAATTAACCTCAATTCTACAACTTTAATACATAATCACTTCCAAGTTAGACTGTCAAAATCACATCCTTGTGTTTCTCCCATTGACGTCAACACAGAAGATCCAACCAGCTCGCAGACTCAATGTGTTAGAAACACTTGGAAAACACCAGATGGTCGACCAACTGACATATCCCAAGCGATAACTGTTTAGTCACAGCTGTTTTGCAGTTTCAGAGTGCGACACAGTGCGATTGGTAAGCTTTCAGTCACTGAAGTTTGGGGTGAATCTACACCTTAGTCCCTTTGGATTGTGTCTTTTAGCAGCATTCCCTCCAATCTAAGTCAAAAAAAAGTAATATTACCAAGGTTTTGACAAGAGATTATCGTTTCATATTACAAGGCACTGCTAGGTGCTAGCCACACATTAGCTGTTAGCTGACGTTCGCCACTTCAGATGAGGTGATTACCTAGCTAACATGCTAGTCCAAAAATTTGAATGCTAAAGAATCTGATGGCATTTCCCAGCCGCATTAGCATAGAAGTGAACAACACAGTTCTTATTAATGAGACATCCATTCTGTTGTTGCCCAAAGCATTGAAGACCTCCAACATGGCCGACAGTGGGCATGACATTTTAATTAATTAATTTGGTACTTTTTTCTTTCCTTTTACTTTAACTTACAAGTATACCTGCACCAACTCTTGCCACCAAACCAAACACATACTGCTGCTGTCAAGTAAAAACTCTTGAGTCCAACAAAAGTACATTTCCCTTCACAGATTTCAGATGTCTAACGAAAACCCCTTTAAAAGTCCGCTCCGCTCTTTAGATATTAGCCTGCAGTTCCCGCCGTGTTTTCATCTGACAGCATCAACACGTGTCTGGACCGAATAAAACATAGCCGACTGTATGTTCTTCGATACTTGAACCACTGATCTACACAGGGTAAAACAACATACAGGGCAGCTGACCAAAGCTTTATTCATCCGCACCAGGAGGTCAACTCCTTGACAAGAGATTACCTTTGATCCATCTGCTCTTCAGTTCTTCCACAAAAATGATTTTAGCACTCTTTACAGCCGTGTAAATAGCCCCTCATTGAAGGTATTTAGTGTTTTGTCTTTAAGCTTGATGAATGGTGAAATTGAGGCGATGTTACTTCAACGAGCGGCGCTCATTAACACATTCCGTTCAATTTGAATTAATAACTGGAACAGTCTGAGGATGTGGACCACTGCATTGATGTTCGACTGCTCAATTGTTCTTTTGATGAAGACTTGTAAAGCTGATTTTAGAGATGTGCAAAGAGTAATGAGGCTTAGTTGGTAACCCCAAGGATCACTTTGTAGGGAGTACAAAAGAAAAAAAAAAGTTCAGCGAGATGGAGAGATAAGGCCCGCTCGGTCTCTTGGTGCTTTTGTTTCTTGGTTTTTGCTTCTTGTTTTCTGCTGCACTCGTTGGGGTAAAAGATGAAAAGACTTGGGCAAGGCAGAGGAAGCGCTTTGAAGGCCATGGTATCGCTTCATTTTCCATTCCGTTGCATCTGTGGCGTTCGACTTCCACATAGCAGAAAAAGACAGTGATGAAGGAGGGAGGAGGAGGGTGGAGCGAGAGAAGGAGAGAGGCGGAGGGCGAGATTCTCTTTGGCGATTGACTGACGCAGAGCTGTTCACTGTGCCTTGTCAGCCTCTTCCCATACTGAAAATAATGTATTTTTACATACACTTAAAGGGATTGACTCAAGGTGCGTGTTTAAAAAGGGACAGAGGAATATGTTTAAATGTGTATTTTGACAACAATCGTTTAACATGTACTTGAAGAAGAGTGCAATATTCTATGAAAAGTGCTTATTCGCTTCCTTTTAGAGAGATGAGAAGACTGATTACCGATTTCATGTGTGTGTACAGAGCTGGAGTGTTTAGCCTAGCTTAGCAAGAAAAATGTCCTTCATGAAAAAATACAATAGACGCCTCTAAAACTTAGGCTAATTAACAAACTGTATCTCATTTATTTAACCTTACATAATTAGAAACGTAAAAACAGTCCGTGGTTTGAGGAAGAATAACTGTACGTTGATTTTTATTCATTTTGCTTCATCACTGCTTTCGGCCTTGCTAACCTGAGCGAAGCTAACTACACTCTGACTCCAGCTACGTTTTTAAAATTCAGACGTAACATTTATACTGTTCATCTCACCCTTGAAAAACTCCATGGAATTTAGTGAAGCTAGTCCCAGGGGACGGTTAGCTTAGCTTAGAAAGCAGAAAGAAGCCAATTACCACTTTACATCTTGTTTTGTTTTACTTTTGAACACCACCAGGCTAGCTGTTGCCCCCCGCATCTAATTGTTCTGCTAAGCTAGGCTAACTATCTTAGCTCTAGCTCATTATTTATCATATAAACATGAGCGTGGTACCATCTCCTCACCACACTCTGATCAAAAGGGGGGGAAAAGAGCATTAGCTTAGTTAACAATACATCTAGTTTGTTTTGCTTTGGAACAGAGCCTGGCTAGCCCCCTGCATCTAGTGTTTTTGCTAAGCTAAGCTAACACCATCCTAGCTCCGGCTTTGTATTCAGAAAAAAAATGTGAGAGCAGTATCAATCTTCTCATCTCACTCTCAGCAAGTAAGTAAATAAGGGTATTTCCCAAAACACACCATTTCTTTTTCTATACTCCGAAAGCCATCTGTACCCTGAAGTGTATGTACTTATTTCTCAGTATGGGCTGCACCCTCCAACATGACACCTCCTCACCACCGCACAACCTTAATACTTCCCCTCATCTGCCATTTTTTGATCTCCCCCCTCCAGCAGCAACACTCAGAAGTTTCTCATCCCTCCAGTTCTCTCCAGCTTCCTCACCTGCAGTGTTCACTTTGATTAGAGTACATTTCAGAGAAGGCGCATAGGACGCAAAATACCTTCACACACAGATTAAAGAGGAGAGAGGCAGAAAGAGAAAAAAAAAATACCTTAAAGAGTTTTAATACTTTATGAATTCTGATACCTTTTTAAGAGTTTCAGACTTGAAGCTGCTGTGACAGGTTTTGGCTGTTTCACGCCCGTGTAAATATCCTGCTCTTTCCTATTTTGCAGATTTATTACGTGTAAATAGACACGCATCAAGGAGAGATTAAACATGTTTTTTGCTAAATCTGGCTTGTCTGATGTTTTTCATTCCCTTTCCCCCGTCCCTGTATACCCTCAAAGTTGTGGATTTGGAAGTCGTAACAAGTTTCAGGTTTATCTCAAGTTCACGTCACCACAGGAGAACTTGAGAGATCAAAAGCAGCACATATGAGACTTAAATGTTATTGTGCTCTATGCAGTCTGCTAGAGCAAACACTCCTGTTTCTGGCCGATTTCCCCTCAGTTTCTTTCACAGTGATTGACGAGGACATTGACAAAGATATGAAAGAAAATGAAAATAAGCCTCGACTTTACAGTCTTTACTGTCAGAAATCCCCTCTTGAAGTGAGCCGGGAAGACGCAATGCTCGGTTTCAAGTACAATCACCCATCCACATCCGCTCACCTCCCCATCCGTGCGAAAAAGACCGAGATTGTCTCGGGCGGCGTCAGCATAGTGAATCCTTCGGATATGGCTGCTATTTCGCAGTAATAATGTGATAGGAAGTGCCTCTCCGTGTTCCACTCATTTTGCTTACGCTGTAAATCTTTCACAACAAGATAGATCATCATAAATGTGAAATGTACATCTAACACTGAGATTCACTGAAGGGAGAAAATATCTTAAAAGATAAAAGACAAAAGAAAAAAATTATCAGACATATATAATATGGATGACTTTGGGTATTTTGCTGATATTTCATCTCGCACCATCAGCATGTCTTTTGTCTCTGACAGCATACCTGAACTAAAGACATTCCTATCCTCATGCTAATTAACAAACGTTAGCATGTTAGCATCCCAGACTAAGAGGACGGACATTATACTTGTTAAACATACTACAAGGAACTTTTAACTAATTATGAAGCAGTCTAAACCTGACCTCTCGTGATTCTTGATGCCTGTCACGCTGTCAGATTGTCCGAAAATTAAAACTACTTTTCATGCCGGAGTCCCGAGGATGAACTGCGGAGTCTCACAGCCTGAGAAAAGAAAGCTGCTCTATAGCCTGGCCGTGCGGCGCTAAAACAAAGTCCGCTTTGCTTCCAGTTATCAATCTCGCAAGCGACAAATAAATACATTACCTCACCATCATGCATCCACAGTTGTGTTTGAAAAAAAGGAAAATAGTGTTTAAAATATACTGCATTTTCCTTTCACTGCTTTTAAAGCAAACGTGCTCCCCAGCCAGATCAAGATCTTTACCACTGAAGGTGCTGTACTGCTTTCCTCCACAGGGGGCGCCAGAATCAACAACAAATTAAAGTTCCTTGTTGCAGCGTCAAACATCAACATGCTAACATGCTGTTAGCAGTTAGCACTTAGCCTAAAATACAGCCTCACATGGGTGACAGTGTGGTTGCGGATTCTTATGCCATGCTCACGTCTCATGGTAACTATGAGTTTCTTTCCAGCTGTTATTACAAGCCAACAAGGCTGCCAAAGGACGACGGCGGTTCGAATCACACCACTGGATATTCTTTAAGACAACCGGGGACATTTTGTGGCAGTCAGAACTGGCTGTTTTTCACAGCAAGCCGGACCATCTCCATCCCTGATCATAGCGATCAAAACAGGTATTTTAAGCCCAACCATGATGTTTTCCTAAACCTGACCAAGTGGTGTTTGTGCCTGAACCAAACCAGAGCAAAAGCACAGCAACAAATAGAAAATTCAGCCTAAACAAACTTAAAGATATGTTCAGTTTTAACTTATTTGAGGTTTTTGCAGAAACGTATTCAGCTAATATTTATTCTGCCAATTGGGTTGTAACCTTCCACCCCTGTCCACCCCCCCTGAGATCAACGATAGACCTCGATCAGACGCCATCCTGTCCAGGATCCAGACATATAACTGGCACATTCATGAAAACATTTTGACAGAGCTTTTTCTTTTTTAACAGGCATAACTTTTCTAGCCTTTAAGGTATCACCAATGTTAAAAAAAATGAACACATCGCCTGTGCTGCAGATGACGTGAACATTCACAAGTCGCTAGCATGGACTTGATCGTTTGAACTTCCAGTGTAAAATTCATGCACTTTATAGTATCGCGCCCTCAAAAACTCCCACAATGACATGAAAAAATACCATCCTGGCACATCCGCTGTTTTCCGCTAACAGTCCCACAAGTGTCCCATTTTATAGATGCAAAGATTTATGGCTGTGTGACCCGTGGTGACGCACGAACGGCGATCATTCACAAGTATCCGAAATGTCCGTAAACCGTCTGAGTACGATGAGATCAGACAGTGCTTCCGTCTTGTCATTTATGTCTCCTCATCCTTCCATCTGCGAGCAAAACGATATCCAAACACATCAAGTCCTGTTCCTCTCCTCACGTCTCTCCGACTTGTCCATTACGAGTTGGGGAGTGTAACTTCTAAAATGTGTCGAGCCCTCCCCTCGGGAGCGAGAGGATTTGACAGGCAGCCCATCAATCAAATTAAAAAGCCCATTACGAAAACATAAAGCGGAGAGATTCAGACCTCCGGAGAGGATCTGACCTGGATATCACAGACACCTCGTCTTTGTTCTGAATGGGATTGACCTCTCTTTATTATCCTAAGTGCTTTTTTTCCCCTTCCCTCCTCTACCTGTGGGGCCATTTCAGACTCCGGCTCTTATTTCTCTCTCTGCATGGTGAGGTTTCAAGCTGGGAACGGATGGAAGGCAGATTGAAGCAATCGTAATTATTTCTCTTCCCTTCCTTCTCTTCGCCGTCTTTTCTCTCTCCTTCTGCCTACTGTTGTCCTTTGAGCGAGGCGGTCTGAGTCACTCTCTTCCTCACTCCTCCTCTTCTTCCCTCCATCCCATCCTTTAATTTTCCCTCTCGCATGTTATTTGGTTTCCCAGCCGCAGCACTTGTCACAGTAGGTGGATCACAGCGGCGCTCGTATGAAAGCTCTGGGTTGCACACACTCTCACAGACAGCAGACACCGCCACCCGCCGCCTGCAGCCCCTCCGTCTGGCTGTGTGTTCAAATATCTCAGGGCATCAGATTACCATGTTTGAATTGTGCTTGTTGTGAAAAATCACTCTCGCTCTCCTTTATCCCCCCCCACCCACCCACCCACCCCGTCTCTGTTTTCCTGCGCCTGGAGGCTTTCGCGGCGACTCAATCACCCGACCGCTCTCGACACAAACACTCGGCCGTCCTCTAAGATGCCCCGACACGGAATAAACGACAAAGTCACATTGGCTGGGGCCCCGCGCCGCCGACTCTCAGCTGGAGATTAAACTGCGATAAGACTCCTCTGTTTTCTCCGGAGAGGAGAAGAGGATATCAGATGGGGAGGAAAAAAAAAAAAGATAAGAGAAAAAGCAACAAGAGGTAAGAAGGACGGAGAGATGGAGAGGGGAGGAAAAAGGGAACGCGGGAGAGAGAGTTGACTTTGGTTCGTCTCGGAGGAGGAGGGCGGTTAATACTGCCTGGCTGAGATCTCGCTCATTCTGTCTTTATGAAGCCCCAATAAATGACGACCAGCAGGGGAAATAAGATGATAGCACGGAATCAGGGCGGCAGACAGAGTCACGTCTGCTCCGGCTGCTTCCGTCGCTGTCAGAGCCGAATTAAATGCAGTGCTAAATTGTGACTGTGCGAGCGCATGTCTGGATGCACTCTGGAACAAACACGACATAAGCGAACCGGCATAAATTAAAGTAATCACCGACTCATAATAGTTATTCGGCCTCTGTCGGCAGTTCCGAACCCCTCCGTGTCCATCGCCGTCTGCCAGGTGACGGGAAAGCAACGGGGTCGTGCGTTTCTGATGCTGTTCGGAATAAATGGAAGAAAGACTGCGACGATCCAAAGGATAAGACCTCGCAGGTATGGAGATAATGTTTGATCCACATCTGGAGGGCGCAGCATCTTAGATCAAGCCGTGGAAGCCAGCGTGAAAGCGCCTTTTGATGCTCGAGCTTCAGACTTTATTGTGTGCAGTGGAAAAATCCTCCAACTCACCTCTAGAAATACATTTTCTTCCACAATAACCAAGGGTTGACTGACTGATTTATTCACAGGTCTCTCAAAATGTGAATTTCCAGTGACAAGTTCTAAGATATCTACTGTATACTCTAACATGTATGAGTGCCTACACTGGGGTAAATAGTTTCCGTTAGGCAGGACTCAGACTGCTAATAGTGCTGATCCCAAACGTGCACCATCTCATGTGATCTCTCGGGGAAGCAGACGTAAACAAAATGGACCCTCTGGTGCAACAACGTGATGTAGCAATGGTAATACTTCGCAATGAGAAAAAACAAAAGCAGAATAAAATCAGTCAGGGGGAAAAATTAGTCTGGAAGGCGCGGTCAAGATGGGTTGAATATTCTCTATGAGGAACTGAGATTCGAACAGTCACTTTAACATGGCAACAGTAGTTTGCTTGCTAATGTTAGCCTCAAGGGCGAGAATGTTTAACGTTGCTTGGCGGCACCGTCAGCTGCTCCGGGACGTTGCTCTCTCATTCAAGCAGCTCATTATGACCCATATTGACATTTGTTGTTCGGCAGAGACCTCTAGTGGCTGTGGTAGCTATTGCAGCTGCAGAGGAGGAAGTGAGGAGAAGTAATATAAAGAACGAAAAGTCTTTTTAGTGCGAGGGTCGGGGATGGCAGAAGGATTAAACTAGGACAGCACTTTGATTCAGGACACCATTGTTCGCGTCCAGAAGTCGACAATGAGTTCTTTTAATGTAGTGAAACAACGTCACGTACATAATGTTACTAAAGTGGTAGGTACAGGTTAAAAAAAACTAAATTTAGCATTTGTTGCAGAGCTATGAAGTAGAGGTCAACCGATTAATCTGTTTGGCCGATTAATCAGACCTTTTACACATAATTGTTATCAGCAGAACTCCAGTAGTTGCCGATTCCTGAGCATTCTACACCAACCATGTGGGGGAGTAAGTCCCCATTTCGCATGGAGTCAATCTTCATCGTTTGAGGGCCACTTCTGCTGAAAGTATCTCAATCCTCAACTCTTCACAACCTGCTCATTCTAAATTTTTACCTTGTTCGACAGAAAAAAAAACACACCCCTTCCTGCCGTCGGGCTTGTTGGACATTGCATATAAATTGGACATTGCGAAATCGTCCTCTGACCCTTTTAAAATTTGAATTTACCAATTTCACACTTGTTTATTAGACCAGCTGGGAATAACAGGGGAAAAAGATGTGATTCTACTTTTTTAGTCATACCACTCCAGGGATAGCAGCGCTGGTCGGTCCAAAACCTCAACTGAAATATTTCAACAACTACTGGATGCCATGAAAAAAAACTCCAATGACTTTGGTGATCTCCTGACTTTTCATGTGGTGCCAATATGAGGTAGACATAAATTGAGTGACATCGAGTGAAATGTTTGAACTTTGGTGCAGACATTCATATTCCCCTCAGGAGGAATTGTAATAACTTTGGTGATCCCCAGACCTTCTCTTCAGGTCGAATTCTTGAGCAATACTTTGGTGTGTTCAAATATCTGCGTGACATTCCCATCAGCCAGTGCATTTTAACATGCTGGCGTTAGCATTTAGCTCAAGTGCTTAAGTAGAGCTTCACAGCTGCTAGCATGGCTGTAGACTCCTGAGCTTGTTACATTGAACCATTACTACAATTTGGGGTTGTGTTTGCTGAGTCATCCACACGACTACTATTTGCTGGACTTGAGACAAACCCTTACCCCTTACCCTTGGAGAATGTTTGTGGCTCATTATTTGTGG
This sequence comes from Lagodon rhomboides, assembly GCA_039737535.1. Lineage (NCBI taxonomy): Eukaryota > Metazoa > Chordata > Actinopteri > Spariformes > Sparidae > Lagodon > Lagodon rhomboides. The sequence continues at coordinate 7,272,754 of CM077792.1, read as the reverse complement.
TTCATTACCGTCACACGCTGTTTCATACAATATTTTAATTGAGTGGTCTGATTTAGTATTTCTGTTTCTGAATTGGAATTTCTCATGGGATGTTCCTACATGCACGCGAATGCAGTTTTACCAAAGGACTTTCCACCAGCAACCCCAGTTACTGTCTGAAAAGAATGAAAGAAAGCTATTTTCTGAGACTGAGCCCTGTTAAAAATTGACTTTCATTGCATCGGGCAAGATCAATGAATTCCAGAATAGCACCCATAAGGGAGTTCCTATAATACTTGAGGTCTGATTGTAAGTGCTTCTCTGGCAAGCAGCAAATGACAGACCACTGGAGCCAATGAAAAGCAAATGTGGCATTAGGAATGCGGCTTGTAGTTCAGCGCAGGCTATTTTCACCAACTCTAACCCCCCGCCTGCTTTGCTCCTTGCCATCCCTGCAGGAGCTCACTTCACCTTTCCTCTCACTAGCCGCCGAGCTATCCTCACACTTTCATCTCTCTCTCTCTCAATCTCAGCAGGATGGACGGATGCTTGGGAGAGCTGACAGGGGAGAACAAACCTGACTAGACAAACTAGTCATCGTAGAACCCCACCACCACCGCCGCCGCCGCCGCCCAGCTCTCTCGGCGCCCTACCCCATCCTCCTCTGTCACTCTGTCATCCTTTTATCTCTTCCGACCTCTCATCTACCCCCTTCCTCTCCAGCCGTCCTCCCCTCCCCTCCCCTCCCCGTGCTCCTGCTTCCCCCTCTCTGTATCACTTATGGCTTGGCTGCAGGCAGTGCTGCGGTATTGGAAACAGCATGGGGCTTGAGGAGTCATCTGGTACTAAGCAGAGCTAAGCCCAGCTTCCGAAAAGCATCTTAGCACTTTGGTTTAGAGAGGTTCACAAAGAATATCAGATGATAGGGCGGTAAAGCTGTGAAGCTGGCCTCGGACACCTCGAGTCAGGGGGTTCAGATAACTGAGCTAACTAAAATTTGATCTGAGATAATTATTATTTGGGACCACCTGACCATTTTTTTTTAAAGCATTACTACTCTCACAACATCAACCTGATTCTAATTCTTAGATGATGATACCAGCCCTATAATAATCTCAGAACCCATCAGCTATCGTCTGACAATGATTTAATCTCTGGGGGCATTGGCTGATGTTTAGGGTCTTCAAGTGTAGCCAGTGGATATTGGGATATTGGGATATTGGGACAGCTAATATCCAGGTCAAGACTGCCTCTTCTGTGCTCCAGTAACTTTGGTTATTCTCTATAAATGAGCTGGTCCTCATTAGAAAATCAACTGTATACATTTAAAAATCAAGCAGCTCATTACAAGCCTTATTGACGTTTGTTGTTAGCTAGCGACCTCTAGCTGGCTGTAGTGGTTACTGCGACTGTAGAGGAGGAAGTCAGGAGAAGGAGTATAAAAGGCATCAAGTCCCTATAGTGAGGAGGTCGGAAGGATTAAACAGGCTCAGGACTTTGATTCAGGAGACCGCTGTTCATGTCCAGTGTGAAACCAAAAGTCAATGGTGAGTTCTTTTAACGTAGTAACGTAAGTAACATCACATACATAATATAACATAGGTAACGTAGGTACGTTTCAAATGTCTTTAGTAACATAGTTATTCTAAGTCAAACCACAATGTTTTCTTAACCAAACTGTTACTGTACGACTATGGTCAGGTACATGTGTCGCACACATATATTGGCATATGATTGCAGACACATCGGTTTCAAGACTGCATTTCGGTCAACGTGTCCCGCCTTTCTCTGGCTGTTTACCTGCATACAACAAAAGCCAGCACAAACTAGACTGGTCAATACCACTTGAAAAACGAACAAACTACAATTGAACCACAAATCCAAAACCTTGTCCCTCGCCTACGGCATTCTGCATTTGCATGCAGTTATCTCTTCATAGAGATAAGCCCGGTATCAGCTTGACCTGACAGGCCGAGGGCACTGGAAACAAAAATGAGCTTTGGGTGCAACAACTGATTATTTTATTCTGGTGTTTCGTAGTAGAGGATGACTGATGGTGCATTTGGGACACCGTAAGAAGTACCATCAACATATCATACACTGTGCATCGGACGGTATTTCTTTGTTTGCATTCTTGTTCCTGGAGGTCGGTCCATAGCACCTCCCTCCCAGTTACATCATCCAAGTCATAACTGGTTGTGGACTTGCAGCCTGTCACGTCTCCAGGTGTCTCAACTTTAGAGTGGAGAGAGAAATGTGGACAAGCGTAGGAGTGGAAGTCTGATCCTCTCTCCTGTCTCTCTTTCACCGCAGTCCCAAATGCTCACATTAATATGAAACAGTGACTGGAACTTTGAAAATGTTCGGCCAACCTTCTCTTGCCTGAGGATGGTACCTCCTCTGATACACAAGGTCAGTCCAGTGCCTCCTTTCACTTTAAAGATGTCTCACCAAGAAAGTGTAACGTGCACCGAGGGTTGTCTTGTCTCTGTCCACAGCCCAGGCTGGTTAGAGTCAAGGTCAGGGAAGTGCAGAATATTACAGTACGTGTCACTGTAATTACAATAATTAGATTTTTAGGTTCGGGGCCCAGAAAAGATCCAACATCATCGAGACTACTTCAGCTGTAGTTCGCCGCTATCAAGAAGGAGTCTGGAGGACATTTTTTTAATAGGTAACACAGTTTTTGGAGCCATATGGAGCCGAGGGCAGCAGGCGGCGGGTGAGAGAAGCTTTCTCTGCATACAGAGCTGATTTAGTTGCCTCAGATAAGGTCAAGCCACTCAGACTGTGTTTATCATTGTGATTACAATGCAAACACTTCGGCACCCAGCCTAGATTTACCAGGCTCCGACAGGCAATATGTCGACTAAATATAAGAAACATGGTGACTTTAAAACTTTGTTTGACAAAAATACCTTTATGCATTTAACTGAATACTCTTGCATGCCTTTTATTTATATCTGATAGTTTTTTTTATAGCAGACTTACATTGTTTGCTATTAATCGTCAATAATATATCTGTTCACTACATCATCTTTACATTGTCTGTGTTTCTTTACATTGGTTCGAACTTCTCAGGAAGCCTTTTTCATCCAAATCTACTTACAGAATTCACATTTCCAACGTTCCAAAACCTCTCCAACAATGACGCTACAGTTGCGGCACACAACACAATAGGAGTGCTGCTCCCCAGTTAATTTACTCCATTCCCTGCAGTGTATATCCAAGACATCCTTTGCTGCATTTGCTGTTTTCAGCATCTCAACCGTGAGGCTGCTTTTCCCAGTTTAAATGAAATTTCTTTGGTTTTCTTGGTTGGGAAACAAAGGCAAGACTTTCTGCTGGGCTGTCGGACATTTATCGGAGTTATGGACTAAGTGATTCGATAAAAAGTATGTAAAATAAAAAAGAAATAGCGGTTAATTGTAGCTTTAATTATGTAGTCCATATCCTCAGGCTCTGGCCGGCATCACTGCTGTGCGCCCGGGAAGCAATGCTGGTGGAAAAAGGCGAAATGAATTATGCATTTTTATTTTACACAAGAATAAACAGCCAACTTCTTACAGCAGGAGTACAACATAAGCACAAAACCTGAAACAGCAGTGGGATTCAAAGTTACACAAAGACCAGGTTCTCCGAAATAGGACGTTAACCATCCTGCAAAACCTGTTAGCTTAAATGTGCAATATGAAGGGATTGATTAAGTCGGTGGACAACAGAACCAGCCTCAGCAGCGTCTCAGTAACAGCCGGGCACAGCCTCAGAGAGCAATGGAGGCCAGTTGACGAAGAGGAACACAGTACAGAGGTGATTTACAGCGGTTTCAACTATAGGACGTTGACCCCACCCAGCTGGCACTAGACGTCAATTAGACGTCATAGAGACGTCTAATTGAGACGCCTCCAACGTTGAATAGACGTTAGAATTTAGTTGAAAATGAAAATCGGGTTAACGTCTGAACTTAACGTTGGTCCAACGTTGGATATCAGTTATGTAGGCTATCTTAAGTCAAATCAACGTTGTTGATAGATGTTGTCCAGACATTAGAATTTTGTCATCAAAAAGGTCATTATTCAACGTCAAAGTTGTGTGAGTACAAGACGTCTGACACACGTTGGGTTTTGGTTGCCAGACACCACAACATAAAAACAACAAAATATTAACGTCATTTGACGTCAATATTCCTATGTCAAAAGATGTTAAAAGTAGATGTCAATGGACGTTGGGTTTTGGTCACCTGACATCATGACTTGAATCCAACCAAAGACCAACGTCTATTGACGTCCGGTGCCAGCTGGGCAGGGACAACAAAGACACGGCGGAATCAGGCAAGGACAGCAGAGACGTGAAGTGGTAGAGGAGCAAGAGGGAGGTCGGGCGTCAGGGAGGCAGGCAGATGAGTCAATCCTGGGAGACAAGGGAGGACAAGCTAAATGCAGGTACGACAAAATAAGAGGAATATTGGTAAGTATGGCGATTTAGAGCGAAAGAGGGGGCTATTATCGCAGCTGAGACTTTGAACCAGTGAGGAGTGAGAGTAGAGCTGGGGTTAATATACTGGAGGAGGCGATGAGCTCACTGCAGACAGGTGAGCGGAGCTGGGAGCCGGCGGAGTGGTAACGACACATTTCTGGACTTTATGACTGCTTCAGAGGGAGGGAGTCGCAGCTTTTTATCTGTCTCCTTTGCTCGCCATGTCAGTAAATCTGAGTGCATATTCTCTCCTGCTTATGGGTTCCATAAAACGAACCGACTGACAGAATTGTGGAGAATCTAACCGTGTAGTTAATGACAAAAGTTTTCAGCTGCACGTCCGGCCAGGGTAAACTGTGCTGATGATCTTACAGAAGCTACTTTCTGTTACTGCCACCACTCTCAAGTATGTTGTAGCCAAAGCAGTTAAACAAAAAAAACCCACGGCTGCCACTGTAGTCATGTGTGGAGCTACAAGCATCTCATCTTGTCCCGTTCATCCTACACAACAGCGGTAGCTGTGGCAGATGAATAATACCAGCGTCTCCTGGGAATTTCTGTTATTAAAACCCAAAACACTGAGGCTGCTCTTCTTTTAAGTCGCCCATATTCTGCAGACGGTGGTTTTGTGGATACACCTCTTATTCTCGCCTACTTTAAACAAACAGATGTTCATTTTTAGTGGTAACGTGGAACCCACTTTTATTTACGGTACGTTGCACCTGGTGTCGCTCAAAGTTCAACTCCAGGTTCCTTATTCGTCTCTTTCTCCATTCAGCTTGAGAAAAAACTGTCCCTCCTTGGTACTACAGCATATTATATGAAGGCGACTCAGTGCTATACTATATGTTTCCCATGTATAGGTTATTTGCTCCAGTGAAAGATGTGCAGGACTCACATACATGAAACTGATAACTGAGAGACCAAATCATTTCAATTTTCATCTCCGGCCTCATGCTTGTCGTCGCAGCTGTTGAGCTTTTCTCTGTAGATCTGGGCGATCTTAGATCACGACTTGTTGTGAACTAATTCTAGGAAACATGTCCTCGTTTGCTCTATTTAGCCCGTCTGCACCGGGTGGTTTTAGAAATGATTTTGCAGATTAGTTTCGAGGCTTGTGATAGACTAGCGCCAATTACATCTGTGAGATCTTGGTATCCCATGAGCCCAATGGCAGACAGGAATCCTTGGGGAGCGTCCTTTTTAGTGTTTTAAAAAAAAATCTTGGCTGAAAGCAAGTGTGATGAAACCTCCACAGTGCAGGCATCAGTGCTGCTGAAAAGGCTGCCTGAGGAGTGCCACACGAGCTGTCACAGCCTTTTTCTTTTCCCGAAAGCTGGTAGGGCGGAAATGAATCGCGTTGTCTATTCTACAACTTGCTGCATTACTTACAGCTTCTGACATCTGCAAAGATAAGTGAATACACATTTCCCACCGAAATCCACTCAGCGGCGGAGCGAAAACGATGCATTATTTGTGGGACTTGTGTGGAAACTGCTTTTTGTTTCCCCCTCACTCTCAGGCACAAAATGGCAGCTTAAGAGTGAACATTTTTTGAAAGTGATTATTTTCTGAAAGGAATGATTTTGATGTTTGGAGAAAGATGCTCATTTACTTTCTTCGACAAGAGCTAGACAATCAAGATACCAATTTCATCTGTCCACTCAATATGAAGCTCGAGGAAGCAGTCTGGTTTGTCCGAAAGTAACAAATTCTGTCAGAGAGCCTCTGAAGCCGCTATTTTTTTTGTTAAATCTGTAAATCAACCAAAATCATGACAAGGCACTAATGTGAGGTTGCTAGGCAACCAGCAAAGACCTCAAGAAAACACTGTTAGCAGCCAAGGACCCCCCCACCACCCCATCCATCCTCTGTTCCACCTCAATTTGTTGTCTACACTAGCAAGGCTAACCACCGCCCAATGTTTCCACTCTTCATACTAAGCTAAGCTAACCTGCTGCTAGCCGTAAATTGGTATTGAGCAGACAGATATGAAGGTGGTATTGAACTTCAAATGTATAGCTGGGCCAATAAAAGCTAATAAGCTAATAATACAACCGTTCCAAACTATTGAAACACTAAACTTTGTAGTTTAGTGTTTTAATAGTTTGAATCAGTATGAGCACTTTTAAAAGACGTTTTTTTATAAGTTTTGGTCCAAGGCATTATGTTGGAACATAACTATTTACTCACAAATGGACTTGGTAGCTTATTTAATCATCTCATTCAGACCCTGACTCACTTACCCCTTGCCTCTACTCGACACGTCTTTATTTCCTGGCTGTTCTCATTCCGTCCTCGACGCAGCTTCAAATCCGGCTGGGAGAATTTCAGAAGCGGAGCTTCGTGCCTGCCTGATGTTGTGTGTATTTTGTCATTTTCCCTCGATTTTTCGACTTCTATTCTGGTTGAGTAGGCCATGTAGTTAAACTGTTTTGTTATTTTAAAATATTAAGCCCTCATTTTGTGTCAGTTTTTCCCTGTGGTATCAAAAATTCAATAAAAAATTGCTAGACGAATTGACGAATTCCAGTATCATGACAACACTAACCGGAGAGATAAAGTTAGATAAATTCTCTCCCCCTCTTCTCTGGAAGAGGAGGATTGAGACCTGCATTTTGTGGCCTCACAGCTGAAATAAAATGTGCTGGAAACCGTGAATCTCAGTTTTAGCCTCCTCGTCCGCAGAGAGCGTGCTCCCAGCAGAGCAGTGCAGGCCGAGGCAGGGCAGAGCCGACTGCTGTTAGAGATGACTTCACCGCGCCAGACAAGGTCAAGGCACCGAGGGTCTGTATGTGTCGCATTGATTATCAGACGCGCGGTACAACGGCACAGTCGACCGGCCTAACAGACTCGCAGACTGCGAACCCCGCAAATAGAAACAGACAGGAGAAACACTGCCGAGTACTTAGCAGACAGGTGTGGCTGTCAAATACTACGGGTAGAGACGGTGAGTCTGACAGACACAATGCAAGCCAGGCAAAGAAAACACGGGGCGAGGAGACAATTCTTCTTCACAATGAGGAGAGTGCAGATGGGGAGGTAGGGAGACGGAGAGAACGGATTAAAAAACTATCGACAGTCGGGCTGACAGGTAGGGAGGTGGTGGAGGTACAGAGATGGAATAAACGCCACATTGTTTGGGAGCTGCTGTGGAGGGGTTGGAGATAATAAGATGGGTTAGCCGGGCGTACAGAGAGAACGCTTAGATTGCAGGGTGTGAAGAAAGAGGAAAGTGTTAGGAGCTTCTGTAGGTGGATATTGTTTTAAACTTACTGGACTGAATGTTGTTTCCATCTCTGAGCCCGTCTCAGGCATGCGTTACCAGGTTTGGAGTTCGGTTGCACAATCACCATGTGACTGACAACAGCTGTTAACTCACCCGTAGATCCGGTAATGTCTGCTTTCCTTGCGTAAACGCTCTTCGCCTGCCGGAGTATCTCTGGGCTCGTTAGGTAGAGAGGCCGCCTCTGCCCGCCGCGTCTCCGCCAGCTGTTCGCTCTACCTACCGACGGCCAAAGTGGTCGGCGCGATCGCGAGGGGCAACCACGACCCACAATGCCTCCGTGAGGAAAAACACAAGCACGATCCATTACCGCCAGAGATAGAAAATGAGTGCTGACAGGGACGGAATTGTGAATAAAAGAGAGGAGGTCAGCTCGCAGGCAGTGGTTTTATTTGTGTTTTTCTTTTTTTATATATATTTCTTTATTGTGTAAACATAATTATAACCTGTCTTGAAATTCAAAATAAAGAGGTTCTGTCACGTCCTGCGTTTTTGTCTCGTCAAGTTTCATGTTTTTAGTTCTGGTCACTTCCTGTTTTATTTTGTAGTCTTGTCTCATGTCTCGTCTTCCCTGTTCTGTTCTGTCTTAATTACGTGCACCTGCCCTCTCGTGTCTCACCTGTTCCTCGTTCCCTCATTTGTGTCATGTATTTAAGTCTTGGTTTTTGTTCTGTCTGTGTCTCATCATTGTATATGTCTTCACGTCCTGTTCCTGTTTTTTGCCTTATTAAGAAAATTAAATCTTTTTTTGAACCCTCGCAACCCTTGATCTGCTTCCCGTCTGTGCATCTGGGTCCTTCCTCCACGGCTGGTAACCCTCAAACAGGAAGTGACCAGAACTAAAAACATGAAACTTGACGAGACAAAAACACAGGACGTGACAGGTTCAATTCTACCTTTTTAATGGTCTTTAAAAAAATAAAAATAAAAAAAATGGACAGATGATTAGAAAGGATCAATACATTCAGATATTGGCGGGATATGGGACTTTAACGTTAACACTGATATCCAGGTATAGTGTAAACAATGCAAATATAGTTAAAACAACGGTTACAACCAAGCAGAAGCAACAAAAAGAAGAAAAAATATTATTTTTCAAACCTCTGACTGTGAATTCACCCCGAGTCAAAGGTTCACCGCTGACACTGAACAAACAGAGTAAGAAAACATCGTATTGAAGTAGGGCAGGAACCAGACAGTCAGCTCCACTCTCTCATGCATTCATTAGTCGTCTGCGCTTATAGATAGGGAAAAAAAAGCGAAACCCACGCCGCAGTTTGAAGTAATATCTAAAAATAAAGGTATCTGAGCAGCAAACACAGAAGATATGCATATGTATGCAGCACAAAAGCTTTCACTGTGACATATGCAGCGCATGTGGAGAGGCACTGAGTCAGTGTCGGTGCTCCTCTCTCGCCTCAAGCCAAATATCCTGCGCTGGCAGCATACATTACACAGCCCGAGCAGCGTGGGAATCAAAGAGATGTAGCACCGCCGCGTGTCATGATATGCTGCTGCGCTGACACGCTGCCAAAGGTCAGACCGACGAGGGTGACAGCCGGCGAGGACGGGATTCAACCCAAAGGTGGGATCGTCACATGCGATTAGCTTTTCACAGTTAATGGCTCTGTGTTGATGTAAAGGATACTTACAGTGAATTTCATCTCGCCAGATCTCCATGGAGACGCTGTGATTTAAGCCTTCAGGATGCACGGACTTATTGTATGTAAAAAAAGGTTGAATAAATAAAAGCGCGCCACGTGCTCGACAGCGGTGCGGTTAATTATTTACCGCGCAGAACCAGTCGCTGATGATGTTTTACACACAAAGTCCATTAAGCTCGGCGCTCTCAACGAGCGCGTAAAAGCCTGAGTATCTTAATGTATACCGAGTCGGGCGAATGCAGCAGCAGCTTGTTGTTTGTCTTTCTCCTCTCCTTTTTTCTTTAAGGCCTCGCGAAGAAGGCGGCTGCAACCTTGAAATTTGAAAATTGATAATACTGTAGTGAAAGAGAAAACTTTTTGAGGAGTGTCCGCTGCAGCAAAACAAGGTTAGACGTCTAATAGAGATGAGGAGAAAGCACTTTCATTTCTGTTTTTTTTTGTTGTTGTCTTAGCATTTTCAGCTCATTTCTGTGGTCCCATGTGACCAGCAAGTTGGTTGTCTGACCTCAGTTCAGGGTTGTAGATTTTCTAATTCAACTCTCCAAATCTTTTCCGAACAAGCTGCCAGAAAACGTCACTGAAGGGTGCCTGACTATTACGTTTTCTCTTTTTTGTAAATTCACCAAACTGTGCAGCTTCACAAATGTATGTGCATAAACCCCCTACCTGAGATTAAATCTAACTTCAGCTACTACATTGTTGTTTCGAAGCCTCCTCCGCACACAACCAAGATTTCATCTTGAGAATGATAAAGATTTGCTAAAAAATTCAAACATTAAAAAGATATTTGCCATAAAAAAACACCAGAATCTGCTTTCAAAGTGTAAAAAAAAAAATTTAGAAAGCGATCACCTCCTCACGGCTTTAAAGGTCCAATTTGTAAAATAGCAAAAAATAGAGTATCGCACTTTGGGATGGCGGCCGATCCAATGCCGATGCTTTAATCCAAAAGCATCAGTATTGGACAAATTGGGAATTATGTTTTTATCAGAGAATAAGTACGTCACAATTACCCTGGCTAAAATAATCGGATTCACGATATTATCCCATCACATCACATTTTGTTAAGAAACAAATTATAGCATCACGGATAGGACACATCTTTATTTTAAGTGAATGTAACCAGGTTGAAAATGTACTTTTATTTTTATTTTGAAATCTCACCAAAATCCTGATTTTATACTGAAGGAAATCAGTTGTATTTATGTTCAGTCTTATTTTGTAGGGAGACGTTAAATCAGTACTGTTTCTTTAAGAGTTTGTCGTTTGTTTGACCCAGACACCTGGACGCTCTCAGTCTGCGCTGAGCCCACTGAGCAGGTACGAGGTGTCTTCTGTCCTCATGGTTACACATTGTTTTGGTGTTAAAGATATTATAAATATGATTAAAATACTTGTATGGATGTTAAATGAAGACTGTGAGCAGCCCGTGGTGTGTTTAGCCAAGGGAACTTTATTTTTGTAGGTTAACAGTTGGCACACGTGTTCAGTTTTCGTAGCTCTCCTCACGCCGCATTCACGTGTGTGTGTTTATTTGTATGTGTGCTTGCTAACAGGGGCCTGCTGTGTCTCGTGACCTGCCATGTCACAGTCCTTTTTCATTCTGCTCATCATGCAGGTATGGAGACTTTGTTATTTGCATTGTTGTATTTTCTGTTTCTATTTTTCATATTCAACTGCTTGATTTTGATTGGATTTAAATTCATGAAGATGCAATTTAAGATATTTTATTTCATTTAATCTTAGTCTCGTCAACTGCCATGTCACAGTCCTTTTTCATTTTGCTCATCACGCAGATGCGACCACAGAGCCTGACTGTTGAATAAACAACCAGTGGATACCACAACCTGAGTCCTTCTTCTGTCACCTGAGAACACAACGCAGAGATAGTACAGAGAGGTTAGCGGATGTGCATCCAGACAGACGTTAAGGAAAAGACACACCCGTTACATGAATATACTTTTATGTGAAAAAGAAACAATCCGACTTTTTGGGCAAACAGAGCTGTGTGGCGGTCACGACGATGGGAGGGCTGATGGTCCAGGGGGCCGACACCTTCCTCTTTAAGGTTGTGCAGTGGGTGCCTCGTCTCCCTGTAGCTCTTTAGCTTGCAGTCTGTTCATTCAGAATGACTTGAATGATGCATGATCCGCCTCATCGCAATTACAAACACGTGAAGAAATTGTAGGACCACGCGTCAGTTTTTTCAAGTCAATCGTGAGGATATTCATGATTGATATATGATGTATAAATGATATATATTCATGATTATACCGATAATGGAAATGTTTTAGATATTTTATCTATTGGATGTTTTGGTTGCATTGTTGCTCTTCTGAGCACAAACCTTTGGTGGATCTCAGTGGTCGATAACTGTGGCTGGCTTCAAAACACTGACATCCGTAACCCTATATATACATAAAAAAAACTGCATACATCATGTTTTCAAGAACGACTTGGATAAAAACCTGACTAAACCTCCTCAGAATGTGCATACTTTGCAGTACACATCATTACCGCCGGAAAGGACCGCTGTTCTTACGGCTGTTCTCTCCAATGTCAATGCGATCATTACCGAGTGTGGCGTTTCCAGACCGATTTCCTAAGAGCAGTAACTGTAGCCTTCGGAGAAAACAACACTGTAAACCGCGTTCACGCTCAAGGTTAAAACGTCTCCTCGTGTGCCGTTTCAAGGTACACTCGCCCCGCTTTCATTAGCGCAGGAGCACAGAATATAAGTTTTTAAAACAACGTGACGTGAAGTTTTTCCACTTAAGATTCTTTTGTGTTTCATGTTTTTACGTCTGGGCCGACGGGTTTGGATAAGAAATGAAACTTGTATCCAGATCGGAGCTTTGGGTGTTTTAGCTCTGTTAAAGAGGCGCTGTGTAGTTTTGGTGGAGAAATTCAATTCAAACTCTGAATTTTAATTATTACGATATCAATGAGGCAATGACACAAACTCAGAAGTATTTATCTTTTCCATAACTGAATGAACAAGCTGTTCTCAGAGGAAAATAAGGTCCCCAGAACACTGTTTGTAAGCTGGAAAGGTGGCAGGGTCCGCCACATATAAACAAAGTTTGTTTATTCAGTCATGAAAACAAAGAGGATTAATTGAGTTTGTTTAGGCTGTAAAATCAATCAGCGACGATCTTAAAAATGTCATCCCCAAAACCCTTTGTGGATCGTACCACAAGGATCCAACGTCGGGAAAGAAAAGTGTATTTACAATCAGCCCACAGGAAGCCCATGTAAAACAGAGCTGTCTGTGAGGGCGAGCGGGACTAATGAAGTGAGCTGCAGAGAATGAAAGGCACGCGGCGGCCAGGTGAGCGAGAGTGCAGACAGCCAGGGTTCAGAAAACCCCGTCCGTGCTCTTCCTCTGCAGCTCTCGCTCCGGCAAACTGACACCGCAGCCTCCATGCATTTTTCATGACCCGTGTTCGCTGACAAGCTCTCCCTCTCTCACTCTCTCTCTCTCTCTCTCTCTCTCCTCGTCGCCTCTCACCTTTGCAGCAACACACACACACACACACGCAGACACGGACGCGCAAACAGAATCAAATACGCACCATCACACATTCTTTCAGCCTCGACTAAGCTATCTCCCGAAACCCTCAAAAACCATCAGTCTCACCAATTCGCTCCCTAATTCAGAATGGCATTTCATTCGGAGAAGACGGCGAGGGGCAGAAAGACACTGAGCTGGATAAAAGAAGGCAGAAAATGAGGCTGAATGAATCGCGGAGAGGAGCTCCTCAAAGCATGTCATTCTGCCTTTTAGCTTATCGATAATAGCTGCCGCGCCGCCGCCGCGGCCGAGAGAGTGACATGTCACGTGTAATGGGATTACGGGCGTCTGAAATCCAAAAAGAATCAGATTGCAGATGCTTTTCAGGGACGCCTAATTGTGTCCGTAACCTGAGACGCGTTTGAGTTTGGGTCGTGTCTTTAATTAAACAAGCCGAAGGAGGGCCGGAGAGTTCATAATGGTTTATTGATGAACGATTAAAATTGAAATAAATTATCTCTCCCAACTTTGCACTCTGCAGCAAAGTACGAGCAAAGTGCGAAACAAAAAAAGAAAAAAGAGAAATCAGACTCCATTGCAGAGCGGTGATACATTGAATTACTGATTGCAGCTGCGTGCAGGTAATCGCTCATAAAATGGATTACCCTACATTTAAAATCCCGTCCCAGCAGCCTGACGCTGCCGCGTTATTGTCACCCACGGCATTGGTCATGGCGGCGCACCGAGGACACACTCAGTCCGTTCAATTAATCTGTTAACAAATGTCCAGCAGCGTATTAGAGTCTAATTCAGTCCCAGGATAATTAGTTCGTTATGAGGACGGTGTTTACCGTTCGCCTTTGAACGCACCGCTGCAGCCACATTACCACAGACATTATTGTTTACATTTTAGGATCAGTTGCCCGCTGAGCTCGGTTTGATTTATGTGCACGGCGCTATTATTTTGTCTCCTCCGCTTGGACGTCGGCGCTAATAGTTTGTTTTCCAGGTCGATGATTTACTAAATAACTTCCTGGGAGGGATTAGCTTTTCAACTTTTTAATATGTGAGGAAGTTTTTGGGGGGAAGAGCCTTGACATTACGCATAATTGCTTTATTTCATGTGTTCTATTCTGTGAAAATTGGACTGATTCCTTAATGAAGACAGTCCACACTAAAAACAGAGGAAATCATGATTATTTGTGTTTCTTTCAAACATTAGCAGGCATTCAGAGCATTGCATTGGGACCTGAGGCGAGGGACTTTTTTAGCAGAGGCATTTTGTTCCTGGTGAGCTGATGAGATCCGATCGAAGAGGGTCGGTTTGGGTAATAGTGATAGATCCGTGGGTGTGAAGGCTTATTGGACACCAAAACACTGCACAGACTGGATTTTACAACTGTAAATACACATGGTTCACATTACAAAGTCATCTACCAGAAATTTGTGCTTACATTTATTCAACCATTTTCAAATGTGAACTCAAGACATTGTCCAGAGGCGGACCGTCACTCCCACATACAACTCAAGTACAGCAGTCTAAATTTGACGCAGTAGTTACCATTCTAGTGTCACTTCTTGAAGGCGCCTCGAGAGCACAATAGGGTCGAGAAGCCAAAGTGAGGGGATGGCTGGGGTGGTTGGGTGGGTCATTCACAGTACTTTCCCTCTGGGGACTGGGATTTGCATTGAGTTTGTGAGCAAGAGTGATTTGTTTTTGATTTATGTAACGTAAATCAGTTCCATTTGTAAATGACATCACTTACATCACTTATTTAACATGACATTAGTTGCGTTACTTATGTAACTCGTGTTTCAAGACTAACCCTAACCAAGTCGTTCCATTTTTCCACTTGACTTGAAGTCGTTCCATTTTGCCTAAACCTAAAAAAACAGTGATTGTTTGACAGTTGTTAAAAAAAGTCATGTTGTCATCCTTTGTTCACTATCAGCAAGCTTTATTTTGGTAGTTCGTCACCTTGCAAATTACGCATTATTGCTAATTTGACTGCAGAGCTTTTATTTTGAAAGTCTTATTTGACGTTTCATATTGCATAATATTGCTAACTCGACCACAGAGCCTTTATTTTGAAAGTCTGTCAGTGTCAAACAGTCCCACCAACTGGATATACTCCATTTGGTTTAAGCAAGGGGCGGCGCCTGGGCAGAGCATGTAAGAAGAGGTCTTATCAGTGCTGCATCTGTTTGGACACAACTGCAACATCAATGAACGAGTGGAAAGCTTTAAGTAGAACAGATTGCGAAGCAGCTACTCTGTGCAACATCATCAAAACACCCAGTCACTAGCTTTGACAAGACATTTGTACTTACACATACAGCTCCACCGGAAAATCGCAACGCAACGGTGCACGTGTGATCGGCCAATAGAATGCCTTGTATTCCGCTGCTGCAAAAGACGAACTTTACTGCAGCACAAGCATGTTTTTTGTTGTTGCTGTTGGAGCCCTCTGCTCTGTGTTGGTGTGTACTGTTAGAGATAATACCATAATCCATCTTAACGTGAAAGAGACTTGTCATATCGCAATATTGGCAGTATTCTTGATACAGTTTGTAGTTCTGACCTCATAAAGCAGAGCCAGAGGGGCCTGCTCTGCAGAATGCAGCAGTGTGGAAGTACGTTGCTAACGTTTCGCAATGTCTAGAGGGAAAAAGCAGAGGCGCTGCGCACCACATGGTCGATGGGTTGTGTCATAGCATTGTACATTCACATCATGTCAATTAATAAGAGCAATGCATCGAAAACAATGTGCATTTAGAATTTTTAAGAGTAGAGTTGAACCACAGAGACAGATGTTGACAGTGGCAGGAGGGCCACTGGTGGATGTTGATATGTTTTAACTTAACATTTGGAACATGTTCCATGACCACGCACAAGGAGCACATCAATGAACAAACACTGCTTGGCTGCAGCCGGTCAGAACTGAAGTTTAAAGTTAATAAATGATCAGCAGTCGACCGTCTGGTCTGTGAAGAAGGTCTGTTTACACCAGGTACACTTGTAAGGGAATTATTTTAAGCTCTTTAAAACAAACCTGTGAATCCACCATCTATCACACGGACAGAATACAGGCGCTGAAAGTATTGCTACTGTAAAAATATCATAAAATTATCGAAAGGCCACATCGCCCTGCCCTAGAACTCAGCATCCTCGCCATGTCAATGACTGTATGATCGATCACACGGTGTGTTAGCTTCGCAGTAATTAATCACGGCAGCATGTTCCAATGTCACGGGAAACAAATAGAAGAAAATCCAGTCTGCCTCGAGTCTCTCTTCAGATTTTTCGTGTTGTTGTTGTTTTTCTACCTGTGCTGTTTGGAGCAGTCAGGGTTGGTTCATTGTCTAACGATCTTAATTCTCCATGCTGTGCTAGCGGTGTAGCAACAAACAACAAACCTATATTCAGCATTGACCGCTCCTCGAGTCAGCGAGAGACCATGAATTCTTGAGTGAGAGTCTTTGAAAGAGCAGCAACTTTACTGAAGTAGTGCAAAAGTAGAGGCAAAGTTTACTCCACATATTTGTTTGACAGATATTTTGGGGTTTTCTCCAGATGCTTCCTCCGACAGTCCACGCAGGTTAACTGACAGCCTTGAATGGGATGTAGGTGTGAATGTGAACGCGAGTGGCTGTCTCTATGTGTCAACCCTGTGATTGACGGGCGACCTGTCCCTCTCGCCTGATGTCGGCAGGGATCGGCCCCGGCGCCGCCACCCTCTAAAGGATAAGCGACGTGTTCTGTTTTTTTGCACAGATGACACAGGCGACCTGTCGTCCTCATACGTACAGCTTCATTGACACTGAATTATGATAGCAGGTTTAAGTTTTGTCACCGCTGACTTGCGGTCCTGGTCCTTCTGTCAGTAACTGCATTAAACTGTCAGGGCTGAGGTTCCCACCTGAAATGATTACCAGGTTGAAGTCGGCTCCCTCCTCATACACTGCCTTTTATAAGTTGTAGCTTTTCATACGAGAACTGAGATTGGTGGAAGTGGTGGAAAGTTAAGCGTTTAACATTCATGAAACATGTTTCCTTAACTATTCTGATGACTTTTGGGGAATGATAGGGTTGTTTTCAACCACACACTGCTTTGACCTTCTGTCACTGACAAAGACAGTGCTTCAGTGTTATACAAAGCCAGGAAAAGTCTAATTATAATGCATCTGTTGTACATATTTCCTGATTTTCCGTATGTGAAAGAATTGAGTTCTCTCCTCTCTTAACTGTGGATAAGTAAACTGAAGTGGTGCGTGTACAGCCAGGATATATATATATAGAAGGCGTCTAAGCTTCAAGCTTTTGGGCGGGTGTCTCCCACAGCAGTGGTTTACAGACATCCAAAGCCTGGCCGTGCTAAGACATGTGCTGTCGACTTCCACAACTCACTACTGACTGGAGCACACCGTATTCCTTCATTTGCTAACAATGATACAAGACATTCTCCCTTTCTTCACTTCAACAAGCCGACTAGGCATTGCTTATGTATCATCCCACCAAATTCAGAGGTATGTCCATTTTGGGAGGAAGCATTGTGCTTTGGTCTCTCTTGTGTATAAAGTAATGATAAACACATAATGATAAAAAAATATTGTGAAAATTGTGTGACTGAGATTGATAGTAAATTAGCAGTAATAGCAAATCCTGCCAAGTGGGAATATTAAATGTGTAATGTTATGTTATTTCTGCCACTAGGGGGCTCCCTATCAAAATAAAACAAAAGTAATCTGCAGAGTGTTTTGTGAAATGAGCTCCTGCTCAGCCGGTCAGAGCTGGCAAGAGTGCCATGGTCTTATACCTGAGGAATGAACAGTCACACCAGATTCTGCTCTGATCTGGAGCCGTTAGCTGACAGGAGGAGAACTCAGAGATGACTTTTTAACATTTGAGATTAACAAGGAGATTTATCTTCGCTCCTGTTTATCAACCTGACTGCAGCAGTGATCCAGGTACAGTAGGAGACTCGTCTGTGTTTATGTCACGTCACTGTTGCTGTAGACAGCTGACCAGAGTTGGGAAATGTACCAAGGAGACATTGCAGAGAGTTTAACAAAAAGAAGAGGAGAACGGCAGTCTCTGCTGAGTGTCATATGGTGAGAGTGAATTTAAACACACAGACACACACAGTCACATAATCCGGCCGTTTGCTGTGGATAAACACTGCGAATGATCCTGCAGTCAAACGTACTTTGCTGGAGGTTAATACACCATTTAACGAACGCCATTGCTTACACACAAGGGGGTTTTATTCATGTTCGTTTATGTTCGTTTGCTGACTTCCCTAACCCAGGAGTGGTGACGGCGAGCTAATGAAATGAAATATTACTACAAGTAAACTTGTGGATTTCTCCAGGTGTGGGATAATCTGGGATAAAAGTACATAACTCAACAAAATATATTACAAAGACCTCGTCATTTTTAGATATTTTATTGCAGAATTGCTGCATACTATATGTAGTTATATAGTTAAAAATCCTTGCTATTATTAATGCTAATTCTTCTTTGTGTTTTTTTCTCATTGCAACAACTGCTGACTGATTAGTAGGTCGTGCACCCTCAGTGCTGAGTCCGTCCCACATTACAGACCGGAGGAGGACAGTCTAGCTTTCACTGTCTCTCTTTCATGGGTCAGATGCGCTGATGGCAAATCAGTATTCCAGTACACGGAGCACTGTATGTTGTAATACACACTGCAAAATGGTGAGTCATGCAGAGTCGCGGCATCACTAAACTTAAAGACGAGGCCTGTGCGGCAGTTTCGATCGATTTGATGTGATTAACTCTCTTTTGTTATCGTCCACTCACACAGATATTGCACCAATCAAACTTCATTGTCCCTCGGAGAACACGAGAGTGCGGGCCACTGTTACTGCAGAGAAATAAATTAAACTTTAATTTCCAACACATCTTCACACCCTAACGACTGAATACATTGATGGCCAGTGACTCCAGAAAACGTCATACATCAACGTTCCAAAAACAATGTGACCGTTGCAGTGCCCCAGCTACAGATGTACAGGACCTTCGTTGTACGCTCATTGTTTGGTAAGGTTTAAGCAAGAAAACCACCTGGTTAGGTTCAGGAAAACAACATTGGCTTGAACATTGGTTTGGCTTAAACAAAAACTGTAACTTCAGTTACAAATATACATACCGTATTTTCCGCACTATAAGGCGCACCGGATTATAAGCCGCACCTTCAATGAATGGCCTATTTTAAAACTTTGTTCATATATAAGCCGCACCGCATTATAAGCCACATAGAATAGACGCTACAGTAGAGGCTGGGGTTACGTTATGCATCCATCAGATGGAGCTGCGCTAAAGGGAATGTCAACAAAACAGTCAGATAGGTCAGTCAAACTTTATTAATAGATTACAAACCAGCGTTCTGACAACTCCGTTGTCAGTCGGATGCCCGGCTCCGTCGGGCCGAAGTCGTCATTAATCGAGTCAGTGTCGCTGCTGTTGTCTAGCAGTTCAGTGACAATTCCTGCCTTCCTGAAAGCTCGGACCACAGTTTAGACTGATATATCAGCCTTGCGCAGTCATATATCCCAGCATGCACCGCGCGCTTCTTCTTCTACGGGGGAAAATGAAGTCGGCGGCTGCTTACCGTAGTTGCGAGACCTGTTGTGGCTCAATATTGGTCCATATATATGCCGCACCGGATTATAAGGCGCACTGTCAGTTTTTGAGAAAATTGGAGGTTTTTAGGTGCGCCTTATAGTGTGGAAAATACGGTAGATTACATATGAAACCTAATTTTAATGACTTTTGGTTTCACACTGGACACAAACAGCAGTCTCCTGGACAAAGTCATGTTCTCGTTCAACCGGACCGTTCATCCCTGTCCTCCTAACTAGGGAATAATGGAAGTCTGATTCTTGGTCGTAATAAGCTGCTTTTCAAAGTCGGCCCATGTGGTCATATTCCTGATGAAGACGGGCTGGTGGAGGTGTTATTGAAAACATTCAGCCACTAAATGTGTCATTCCATCTCCTCCCTTCCACTGCATTCACGTTACAACAACAACAACTGCTGTTGTTCGAGTCATCTGCGCCCTCCAGTGGTTGCCCGTTTGTGCACTAGCTAATGTTGCTAAAACTCCTAACGCTAGCTAGCTAATACTCGGGCAGCCAACTCAGCCTTTCTCACGTTTTTTTTTTTCCACAAACTGACTACCAAGAATGTTAATCACTGATGAAACACACACCACGTGATACCAACAGCATTACACTATTGGCTGACAAACCTTGTTAGAAGCTGGAGCAACTACCAGAATTCTTACACAGAGATAAACAAAGCAATCATTTTGGACCTGAATTTCAAAAAATATTAATTCACAATCATAATTAGGGAAATAGATACTTGTATTCTGCACCTTTCTACATTCTCAGTGGATGTATTATTTAAAAAATAAAATTTAAAAATAATAATTCTTATATGACTTTTAATTTCTCATCTTTGTAATTTTGTAATTTGTCCAAATAATTAAACAAGACAAAGCCTCAGGTTCTCAGTATCTTACCGCATCCAAGTACTGCAGTGCCTTGGCAGTATGAAAGACACCAGTGCTTACAAACAACACTACAAGATGAAATGCCTTGAAGCAGGATGTGTCCCACACAGCATCAAACTGAACTTGAGACGCGCTGCAAAGTGAGCACTAGCTCCACTCAATCTGTAACAGTGCTGCAAGTATCTGTGGGGATATCAAGGTTAATGTCTCCAATGTTATTATAGCTTCTTATGATTGCCAATGAAAAGTCTGAAACACACACACAACACACACACACACACACACACAACACACACACACTGGTATTTGGCAAACTGAGAGGCTCCAACTGTGCTCCTGGAGGTTTGCCATGCTCACCAAGAATGCAATTGTTTTCAAAAATGATTTTAAAATAGCTCAGAGGCACTGCTGCCTCCATGTTTTATGTTTGTACATCTGTTGCGCTAATGTACCAAATTGTGCTGAATCCCTTAAATGCATTGTGTGATCATTAAAGACAATCTATTCATCACGTAACAATGGCACGTTATTCCGGCTTATATAAAGGGTCTACTCTTTGAGCAGTCGATGGAAATGAGCTGGGAGATGTTCTGTGCCGTGTAGCTTTTTTTTTTTATAATTCCAGGTCTGGTAGCGGGTCAGTCAGAACAGCCAGGCTCTGACAGTGAGGGTGGAATTTGCCGCTGAGTCGAATCTGTTGAAAGTAGGTTGAAAAATAGACAGAGGTTAGTTGGAAAAGAATAAAAGCAGCTTCAGCGAAGCTTTTGTGTCATACAGAGTTGAAACAGTAGGTCCCAGCTCTGTTATTGCCAGCTCAGAGTTCAGGAGGACCGACTTTTGGTACTCTGAAACTCTTCAGTTGGTCATCGGCGAAGGTGGCAGCTGGTGTTCCTGTGTGGGCTGGACGGACAAAAATAGTGTGGTCATGGAGAACAGAAAATACCTTTTATTATTTGTACATTCTACACAAAGTTAAACAACCAAGCAGGAAGATGATCAGGCAAGAAATGAAACGTATTGGTACACTGTGTGCAATGCTGTAAACCACAGGGTGTTGAGGCAGGAGATGACTCAACAGGAGAGGTTAGTTAACGCTAGGGTTGCCCCCAAAGTGAGTCAAATCTCATTTTCTCAGTCGAATTATTGGACTTTTTAGATTTTAGCTACCACATTGTACACAGTGCAACACAGGGTGGCAGCATGGCGTGAGCATGATCTACCGACCAATACTAGATTGGCTTACGCCTATTCACAAACACATTGACACAATGAGGGCAGAGGTTGCAGTGCAAGGTGCCGACCTCATCAGGCGTAATACAGTGGCTCCAAACCGAATTGCCTCACTATGCTTAGCCATTCAAGCATACACTCGCCCACTGATGGAACAGCCTTTGAGAGCATGTTAGGGTTAAGTTCAGGGTCATTCAGTACGACCCACCCTATCTCCTGAGTCATAGCCACCCCTGTCAAACTCTGTAAGATCAACAGAAAGCAAATTAAGTCATCTTTACTGAGAAATATGAAAAACTTCCGCCTACTCCTCCTGGACTCTCAGCTCCGGTGATGAATGTCAATACTCAAGTTTTCTGTGAGGCGGCGACCTCTAGTGGCCTTAGTAATTATTACAGCAGCAAAGGAGGAAGTCAGGTGAAGTATTATAAAGACTGACGAAGTCCCCATGAGGAGGGGCAAATCAGTCGGGTTGGTTAAAACGAGGACATCCCCTGACGGCTAGATTCCACCAGATACGTGTCCGGTCTGTCATGGCTCCGCTGCGTTGCGTATCTGCTCCGTTCCATCCACTGCAGTCCGGACCCTGCCGGCGCAGATACGCAGGGCTTCTATTTCTTACCGGAGCACGCCGCAGCAATTCAGCCGAATTCAGCACAGAGTAGACAGGAAGTCACACACCGAAACAACAACATACCATCCAGTTAATTTTCAAAATAAAACAATCCGTGTTGACGCCGGCGCAAAAGTCTTAAAAAAGAAACAAATACAAGCACTTCTTGTAATTCTTCTGTTGAGAACCCTTCGTGTTGTTGTGATTATAACACATACCTATATCTGCGGTCGTGCATGATTATGTAATTATCGCGGGAACTCCTCGGCCTCGCAACTCCAGCTGTACGGCGCAAAACCGTACTGGAGCCGGAACGCAACGCACATGCATCCAGTGGAATCTTAGAGTGACTTTCACTTAGAAGACTGCTTACTGATAGTAAATCACCTCCATACATCACCTACATAATGTAAGTAAGGCTTACGTACGTAACGTATGTACGTTCTTTACTGAAGCTATATTAGTAGACCACAATGTTCTCCTAAACCTAGCCAAGTAACTTAACTTAACTTAAAGAACTTAATCAAACTGCAAGTGTCCAACAAAGGTGTAGTGCGCACATCACTGGTGCAGTACACCGCAACAGTGATGCTGTTATTTGGAGTGACTGGAAATCAACCTATTCAGCTGTTCAGGATGACGTGTTGGCCACAAAGGACATGCACTCTGTAGCTCATTAGCGTTCTTACAGATTTATGAGATAAATACATGACAAGGTTTATTGTGCAAATTATAACACATAACACTATATGGATTAAACTAGGAATGTAGAAGTGAGTCCTCTCTGTTATCCATGTATCCTGTTTGCTCAATTTTCCCTTTCAAGTTTTTGTGTGGAAGGCATCCATATTTCAACTGAGTCGAAGCAGCTGGAAGCCAGACTAATCAGCAAATTTCAGAGAGTAGACAAGTCTCTAACTCTCTTTTGAAAAATGAAAGTGTGCTTTGCAGATATGACTGAGCAAATGTTAATTTTTTTACTGCGGAAACTCGCAGATCCCAATGATGGAAGTGCGATTTGCACCATCCTGGCATGTTAACTCTGCTTTACTCCCTGCTGCCATTGTCTTTACGTCTTTATATCCACCGACACAGAAGACAAACTGTCACTGCGAGGGCTCTGACGCACCTGGGATCGCCGCGCTCGACTCTCTAAAACGCTCTTGTGAACAAACATTCGCTCAGCTCTTTCTTTATCTCCGATTGCACCCTCAGTAGTCACATTCGACGTGCCGCACATACCCAAACACCCACAAACCTTCCACCGCACTTCCAAGTGACAATCTTCCTCACCTCATTCGGTGCACGTATCCCCCCACCCCGCCCCGTCCCTCCGTCCTCCCTGCCCCCTCTTCTCTCCCCTCGCTCACGACTGATCTGGGGTCAGCCCGCAATGTCTCCATTAGTCACGTCTCATTTCTTCCTGGCACCACGGCTCTGATCCAGGGTCAGGGACTGCCCAGCAGCCATTTCCCCTCCCTGCCGGAGACGCGGGTGTTCTGGCTGACCCTACCTCTTATCTCTGTTAAGTCAGACACTGGTCCGCGGTGGTCCTCTCATCTGCTCTTAGCTTCTCTCCTCCAGCACATACACCACCAGCATATAGGTGTGCCAACAGCGCGCACACACACACACACACACCCCGTCGCTCGGCTTGACTCAAATTGATGCCATCACAGTGTGATGAGTAACAGAGGAAAAAGAGGACAATTTAAAAAACAATCCATTATTAAAGCAGCAATTCAGGCACAGCTGCAGTTTTGACTGAGGAGTAATTTCTGAGATGTGCACCACACAGGTCGGTCACCCTTAAAGGATAAGTTCCCCCCAAAAACGCAAATTCAGTCTTTATCTTCTCACTTCTATGCTGGTGCAAAGAACTTTTGTAGTCCACAAAACATTTATGGGGCTTCATAACAGTGTTGCATTATTCTCCTAAAGAACTGAAGTAGATGGAGACTTGTTTTAAAATTTAAAAATAAACAATTGAAAGGGAAACATGTAAAATGGTTCCATACAGCTGGTCTGGTGTAATCCAAGTCTCCAGCAGCCCAGAGATCCCAAATTGATTTAAAAAGACATTATTTACTACAGTTTAAAGCAAAATCTTCAATGTAGCTGTGAAGCTACAATCGTTAGCACTGCATTTCAAATGGGTGCATGAGCTTGACTGTGTATCGAGGTTTCAAATAACTCTTTTCAGTCTTTTCAAAGCGATTTTATATCTCTGGGCTTTTAGGGACTTTGATTATGTCTGACAAGCTGTATGGAGACATTTTATGTTTTTTATTGGTTGCGTTTTTACATTTTAAAACAAGTCCCAATATACTTACAGTTATGTTGTCACAGTGTTTCGCTGTGAAGCTCCAGAAAAATGTTTCAGTGGATTATAAAACATAATCTAAGGCTTATTTATGCCCTCCTTACATACAAACTAAGAGACTTCCATGTGTCCTTTACATTAGTACGGTGAAGTAATAGATCCAGTAGAGGGCAGCTCTGAGTCAAGAGTTCCTGACAACAATTCTGCTGTTCATCAGATGTGCCTCTAGTTTGATAATAGCAGTTGCAGTAGGTATAGTTGGGATTAACTGACGGAGAAGGTGGAGTTAAAGGTGTTATTGATGACATTCAGCCACTAAATGTGGCGTTCCAACACCCCCTTCCATTGCGCTCACGTCACAACGCCGCTGTTGTTGGAATCATCTACCCCCTCAAATGGTTTATTGTTGCTAACACTAACGTAGCTAATATTAGCTAATGTTAACGTCACTAACACTAGCTAGTTAAAGGTGCTCTATGTAGTTTTGGGGAAGAAATTTCACTAGAAGATGACATATTTTTATTGATTGAATAAACTAACTGACCTTAAAGGACAACATAGTTTCATACCGTGTTACTTTGTTTATATGTGGCGTACCCTGCCACCTTACTAGCTTCAAAGCTAGCTTGTTCTGGAGACCTTATTTTCCTCTGAGAACAGCTTGTTTATTCAGCTATGGAGGAAATTAGTTTGTATTATTATCTCATTGATATTGTGAGTTAGAATTTCATCTCCAAAACTACATACTGCCCCTTTAACATTAGGTGGTACAGTATGCTGGGCAAATTTTACGTATTTTCTCCACAAACCGTCAACTTCCAAGACTCTTGATACCGATGAAACATGGACACCAACCGTCAGAACTCTTAGACAGTAACTAAACTGTCATTTTGGACAAACATTTTGACAAACATTGTAAAATGATGAATTCACAATTATAATAATGTTTTTAAGGAAAATATACTTTTATTCTGCACCCTTCTACAAGTTCTGTAGTTTTTTTTATGTTTTTTTTTTATGATTGGTCTACATAGATGTCACAATATGACCTTTAATTAATATTAATGAGCTGTGTTGGACTGTGAAGCAGCCATATAAACTATAACTAAAAAATGAAGTTCTTTCAGAACAGTCCAGTTTCACCCGGCCTGACCCCTCTCAGCTGGACCTCCACCGAGGCCCACCAGGGTCGCTGGTGGCTAAACTTATTATACACAGCTCGATACTCTCCTCTCCTGTGTGTGTGTGGCTGTTCAGGGTGGCTGTGTGTGTCTGTTTTGTTGGTGTGAACGGCGGTTTTTCCTGATTCTCTCCTCTCCTACTTTCCCCTCGTGGCCCTGAACCGACTGACCTGTCGGAGGAAACAGAAAAGTTGTAACAGTCTTACTTAGTTTGACTGCAGACGAACGAGCTCACGTCCTCATCCGAGAAGAGAAATACCTTATATTTTTTTCCTTTATTGCATTTACGTTATGTCAGTCCTGCACCTGCCAGCCGACGCGTCAACACACACCGATTTCCACTCGAATGACACCAAACTAAATTGCTCGTCTTGATTGGCAATTTGAAAGACTATCAAACCTCGCCTCCCTGCGACATGCCTTTCCGGGTACTTTTGATGCGATGTAATGCGTCCTCATCACACTTTGTCTTCCTTAAATGATTTGTCGTCTACGTCGCTGTTTCACACCGACTAAATTATAATAATCTCTTCTCAGCCGTGTTCCCGGCAGCAATTTCAACACAGTCGAGGTGTTTTTTTCCCCCGCCAACCGGTTAACGAGCGCCGCTGCCGTTTTATCATGCTTTGCATTCTGTAATTTTTTTTATCACACCTTGAAAGATGTTGCTGGCTCGCGATCCGGAGCAGGGGGTTCTTGCGCGAGCCCGCTCCGGCGCTCACCGAGAGTATATCGCCTATGGGCCAAAACAAAGCTGAATCTATATCTGAAGCGAACGCAGAGTGTTTTGAGTTTCCTGATTTCAATCAATAGCCCAACCTTGGCTCATTTTAATCATTCATAGTCTAATCTTGGATGTAATAGTGGCTCCGGGGCGCGATAAGCCGAGCACCTGCTCTATAAATGATGGTGCGGCATTAGCCACGGGCCGCGCCGTGACAGGGAATCGATACGCGGGGGCCCCCGTTTCAAACACAAAAGGATATTTACCTGTATCGCTTTAAATTAATGAGAGTGTAAGCACTTCTCGCATGATTTATGGAACTCAATCCCAACGATATTTTGTCCATCTGTTATAATTAAGCCGGCTGTATTGACCACCTCGCCTGTTATGCTCTCCCTCTGATCCCTCTTCAACTTTATTTTTCTCTTTCTTCTTTCCGCGTGTGTATGTGTGTGTGTGTGTGTGTGTGTGTGTGTGTGTGTGTGTGTGTGGTGGGGCTGCTGCGGAGATCACTGCAACCTTGGAATAATCCTGTAACGATTCCCTCATCGGCAATCCTCGGCTGTAATGTATACTGCATGTGGAAGGGAGAATATGAAAGACTCTCTATGTATTATGGAACAAAGGTGGCCGCTATTGCGAATGTGGTACAGTAGACGTGCAGTGTGTGTGTGTGGTGTGTGTGTGTGAACATACTGTATGCCCAACGCTCGTGTCTGTCAGCGAGTACGCTGTGTTTTTGTCTGAGCGCAGAGCAGAAAGTGGGTTATTAAGCACTACTCCCAGACCATTCTCCCTCTCGCTCTCTCTCTAAAACAAAAACACACTTTTTTTTTCTTTTAGAGCAGTATGTCATCAGTGAAACTCAGCAGCTCCTCTCAGTAATTAGTCTCTGGATAGGCTCACACTGCACGGAGAAGAGACAAAAGAAAGCGAGAGAGAGGGAGAACCGTGATGGGGGGGAAATGGGCTAATGTAATAATAACCACAGCGAGCTGGACGCTGTAGTCATGTCCAAAATCTGTCAGACTCTTTTGCAGACTGTTTGGATGCGCCAGTAGAGCCTCTGGCCTCTTTCTCTCACCGTATAATGCCCGGTAAAAATAACCTCTGGTAAACCCTCGCAAGGCTGACAGCCAAGACAAAGTTGTTCTCGACAAGTTTGCCGGACTGTTGCTGTTGCTGAGGTGCTAAAATAAGACGAT
Source organism: Lagodon rhomboides (assembly GCA_039737535.1). NCBI lineage: Eukaryota > Metazoa > Chordata > Actinopteri > Spariformes > Sparidae > Lagodon > Lagodon rhomboides. Next base: position 7,245,018 of record CM077792.1, on the reverse strand, counting down.
GATAAGACAGCTGTTACGACACTTAATCGTGATCAAACAGGTCGATTAATGAAGTCGACCGACGACGTCTGACGTGAATCTCCTCTTTCATTTTGTGCGAACAGAAATCTAATATTTCTTCATAATCTTAAAGCCAAAACTTAAAACTAAAAACATGGATGGCTCCGTTCTGTTAACTGTGTCAGTGTACCATGTCAGTCTGACAGCAAAGGCTGCCAAAAGTGGGGCTGCCCGTGGGAAAAGCTGGCCCCGTCGTAAGGTTCGATGTGGCCCGCCAGATGTTTCGAGCGAAATCTAAAAACGACATGTGATTAAGAAAAAAAAAATCGAATATGTATCACATATGATTTATGATGCTCTATTTTTCATGAGGCAAAAATGCTCTCCAAATATGTAGAATCCATAATTTATTAATCAGGCAACTTCGAAATTGGGGCACGGCGGGCAGCATGAGTGAACAAGTCAGTCCTTTAAAGGACCCAGGAATCATAGTAGTACAGAAGCCCAGAGAAGACAGTGAAAGAAAAAAAAGAAAGGTAAAACATTTTTTTTTATTTTGTCACATGTTCTTAAGGGGATATTCCGGTCTAAGTTTAATCCATGGTCTAACACACATTGACACAGAGTAAGACTCCCCCTCTAAAGAGATCAAGTTTGCAGACCGCTAGCTTAGCTAGTTTTAGCAACCTCAGAAAAGACAGCACGATAACAATACACTGCAGCTTATGTCTCCACCAAGAAACCGCCATCAGAAAGCCACAAATAATGGTCAGAACAGCACCAAACTTCAGCAACGGTACATGCTGCATTCAGCAGCTCAAGGATGAAAATGTATGATTATCTACTGCACTCGGTAATCGACTCGTCAGGGCTTCCCCACAACGAGCAAGCTACTGGAGGACAGTGGTGAGTTGTGCTGTGTTTTCAATAGAAATCCGGCCAAGCTAGCAGATGTTTGATGCTTCGTACTGTGTGCTGGGACTGTACATGTACTGTTGCTGAAGTTTGGTGCTGTTCTGACCATTATTTGTGGCTTTTTGATGGCGGTTTCTAGTTGGAGAAACAAACTGCAGTGTATTGTTTTCGTGCGGTCTTTTCTGAGGTTGCTAAAACTAGCTAAGCTAGCGGTCAGCAGACTTGACCTCTCGAGGGGGAGTCTTACTCGGTGTCAAGGTGTGTTAGACCATGGATTAAACTTACATCGGAATGTCCCTTTAAGTCATAAACTTAGAAACTGGACCACCAGTTTCTCAGTTGTCACAGCTTCTGTATACCAGTTTGCATCTTAACAATACAATCTTAATAACATGCTCGCTTTTGGCACGTGGTCCGACATGAAGTTTGAGTTTTGGCCTTCCAAGGGGAAAAAGTTTGGGCCTAAAGGTTGAGACATGAAAGAGATGAGTCCTTTCAGCTGCATCAATGAATATCAACTCATAGCTAACAAATACTAAATTCCCGCCAAAGGCTTTTGCTCGGGTTGAGGTCAGTGTCTTAACTGGGAAAACAATTTCTTTACGGAGCTCGCCTTGTGTCAGGGTGCAAAGGGCTTCTTTCAGACAGTTTGACAGAGAATGATGTCTCCAACATCGTCGTGTGCTGTCGAATTGAAGGCTGAGACATGCTTGAAAAATCCAGTTGGTGAAGACACAAGGAAAGTGTTGTGTGGTGCTTCAGGATGGTAACACTTGAAGATGGGGGCGAAAAGCCTGCGGTTACAGAGAGGGCCTGAGATGTGATCGTCTTATCGATTGTAGAGACCCTGATATCGATTCACACTTTTGATCAGTCGCTCTTCACAGGCAATCGTGGTGTTGAGGTTGTTTGTAACCACGTCATCTGAAAGTGACACCTTAAGATTTCCATCAATTACAAATCAGGGGTTAAACCCAAACTGGCTGCCACAATATCAGATTTTCACTGCCAACTAATGATTCATCATAATGATATTTTGCGATTTATGCTGAGTCAAATTCATCTTTACCTCTGTTTATTGTGTGTTTTGCCTTTTTTTGGCAAATTAATTACAATCAAAATACAAGTGTAAGGGGGTGGAGAGCAACTCTGTAACCATAACTGTTAGAAAGCATACAAAAGAACCATTATAATTCATTAGATTTTTTCCGTTTCTAATGGTGGGAGGCAACGAGCTTCAAGGTGCATAACCGCCTCCTACTATGACAAAGCTAGAACTGTATGTGTCCAATCTGCGTCTGATTTGGGGAGATCATAGAGAGGATTGCCCAAAATGTACAGATTAGGACAAAACTGAACATCCTCACCTATTCTCAATTGAATATTTTCGTGAATGGCCATCTGATGATCTTGTGCTTTTGGGCAGGAGCATAGGAGGTGAACAGGAGGGCCATCAGAACACTTACATGTCCGTCGCTGTCCCTCAGCTTAGCTCTGAACAATTTGGAAGGAATCCAGTCAATTCTCTTTCTTATCTTAAACCGGACTTTTCCTACATGGCTCCTCATTAAAAGTGTTTTCCTATCATCATCCATATCATAGATATCGTCAATGTTGGTATGTTGGGACACTTCTAGCCTAAACTATGAAAAACTGTCTCAATTAAGTGATTTTTTTTCCTGAAGAAACAATTAATCCCATAGATATACGCTGAATGAGCAGTAAAGCTGGGTTGTTGGCATGACGAGGTCGTCCATAGAATGCAACGTACAGATACTCAGAACAGAAAAATCCAAGAGGAGACATGGCGGTCGTCACTAACCGATGTCCTGTGAGACGTACCACTCAGTCGTGACAGGAAATGTAAATAGAGGAGTTACTATGTGGATATAACAGATAAAAACCGCGGGAGAAACCAAAAACATCCATTTTACCTCCTCAACTAATAACAGCTCCTTCTATAATTATATTTAATTGTGTTCTACGTTTCACCACATACCTGTAAACCTGTGTTCTACACCCACGGGACCAATAAGGTTAACAGTTGAATCCAAAAACCCAATTAACACACGTGCGTTAAAGACAAAAAAAAAACTGCAGTTGCCGGTCTTTAAATAGCAATAATGAGCCAATTATCACAGGTATCTCAGCTCAAACAGAGCGGATATAAACCGCAGAGGCTCGCTGATTAATATAACAAACAGGAGGGGGAAACATCTGCACGTGCGAGCTCCGTTATGAGACATCGTTTGGCTGGAGAGGGCTGAGACGGATGAGGGGAGACGGAGGAGCGATTCCCAGCGAGTCGAGGAAAATCCAATTGAGCACGCGGCGACATTAGGCCGCAAATAGACGAGGGAGCGCCGCACCTTTAGCGGCCCGATCTCCACATCAAAGAGATCCGTCTGAAAATGAATACGCCCTAATGCGGTTTATGAAAATTACGAGCGTGGCCTGTTAGGATTCAAGCGGCGGCTGGCGCAGCAGCTCCGGGTAATGCGGAACTCGCATAGGTCAAACTGTAAATTAAGCAAATACATTCTTGCAGCTGTAACGACGCAATCTTTATTTCCCCTCGCAGAACATAAAACAGAGGGATTAGACGCGTTGTGAAGACATCCAGGACGCCGCCAAGTACCTATTTTCCGCTCCCCGACACGAGGCGAGCAATTACAAAGATGTTTATCACTTATCGTTTATCACTATATGATTTTTTTTTTTCCCTGCTCCTGTTTGGCACCTCCGTAATCACATCAAGTCAAGGCCGATCTGTATTCATTCCTCCGGAGCCGCTTCCTCTCCGGGCAGATTGAAACGACGGCGCGCGGCTGTTGTGAAAAAGGCAGAGGGGAAACTTCTGCAATCAAGCTGTCAGCGCTCCCATTCCGCGCCTCGCTTGGACACGTCTGTCATTACGTTTGATATTCAGGATGCGAGGTTGGGTCGGCCTAAGCGTGCCGGAGTATCATCGGTAAACAATGTGTACATACCTGTCTTCTCTCCCCCGGGGGGATGAATGATGGCTCCTCAAAGAGGGAGCGCGAGCCGTTTGCCGACACTGACCACGGCAGTTTAGCGTTGAACCCGGCGTGTCCAACGAGCCGCCGATTGGCTTCTTGTCAGGCCGCCGACGTAGCGCATGTTGTCGTCGGAGGGGTTCACGTCGCACGCGGCATGGTAAACAGGTTGTAGAGTTAATTGGATGGAAGGCGCACGGCCTGTTGGGTGCTCCTTATATACATACAACGGCTGCCACGGAAAGGGTAATTGCATGCAAGATATTGGGACTCGTGTGTGTTGTGAAGAGCTTTCGACACGGGTGGTACAAGAACGGAATATTTCAGATGATTGTTTTGAGGAAGTGACAGTGGCGGGGCCTCACAATAACTTGTTTTTGGCTGAATACCTGCAGTCACCTGAATAAATGTACGTTTCTGAAACTTCCCCTGTCTTTAGGTTCAGTTTTTAATCTTGTATAGTGACAGCGCTCTGCTTATGGTTAAAAAAAACACTTGCAGTTTAGTAAGGGTGAGAAAAAAGATTGCGTTTCGGCTCGGAATATCTGGTTTTGCCATCGCGAAGGCTGCTAGAAAAACCTTTCCCGCCTACGGTAGCTGTAGCGGCACAAGCGTCCCCTCCACCCCCTGACGTCAAAGTCAGCTCAAGCTCATGAAACGTCCATATGATGCTGAATACAAGCAGAAATTCGAACGTATCGGCGGCTTGCAGAAATGTGACCACCAACGAAAAGTCACATGCGGTTCCTTTGTTGTCGTAATTTGTCCATCATGGATGCGAGAGCTAGGGGTGCTGAAACGAGGCGTTATAAAAAAACATAAATTGGTGATGAAGTGATGCAGACTCGTAGCAGAGAGAGCGAGAGAGTGCTGGTGGTATAAAATCTGTCTTCGAACAGTGGGTTTCACCACAATTCTGTTGTTCATCAGTGACTTTTATGAACCACACTGATGACTGGAGTCCCTGTTATCAGTGACAAACAGGCAGATCGACATTATATCCACCGTGCTGCATCATTAGAAACTATAAGGCTGCTCATCACTGGCATCAACATGCGGCTTTGGTAGATCCAATCACTTCGACGTGAATCTTGAGGGACCACTTGTGACTGTACCTCACTTCCCCGCTCTATATGCAAATAAACACGTACATCGCCGGGACATGATGCCTATTGCGCAGAGAAACAAAGAATTTAAGGCGTAACATTTGCCGAATTTACAAGAAGGCCCCGATATTTAAGATTTTGTCATTGAAAGCGTTACACAGAGTGTGTAAAGTTTCTCTTAAAGCGGCGACTCACAAAATTAAGTGATTTTACTAGGGAGTCTGGGGGATTTCTCTCCGTCTTCAACTCGTCACTGTTGTTGACCTCGGTTGCTGTGTCTGCTTTGACCTTCGTTCTCCATTTGTTGTTCTTAATAACGAATGGAACACAATGAAGGGCCCAAGGTGTTGACCACGCCTCCAAATTCCCCAGATCCCAATCTGATCGACATCTGTAAGACGTGCTGAGCAGGTCTGATCCATGGAGGCCCCACCCCCCAACATACAGCACCCAGAGGATCCACTATAAAACGCCCTGGTGCCAGACACCACAGGACACCCTCAGAGGTCTGAAGTCCATGTCTTTACAGGTCAGAGCTGTTTTAGCTGCACGAGGGGAACCTTCAGGTGGTCATAATGTTCTGCCTGATGGGTGTAGGTGCTCCAGCAGAAAGGGGATCTCCAGGCTGTGTCAGCATCAACAGACATAATTAGAATTTATTCCAAACTTTTAAAATATCGTGTGACCTCAGGTGTCACCGTTGACACCTCGTGTCTGATGACTGTATCTGGACTGAGGCAATTTCAATAAGGTGGAGAAGTTAGAACGCCCGATTAGATTTTCATTCATCCCGATTCAACTCTGAAGTATTTAGACTCCTCAGCTCCACCTCACTTTTGTGAGGTGTGAGGAAAATAACACATGAGGAGGAGTGATTTTCACCTCGGGTGTGAACGAGTCTGTCTTTCCGCTGCCCTCCGATCCGCTCTCACTGGCGTCTTCCGCACGTTTAAACGACTGTTCCGCAATTCACGAAACATCTATGTGAAATCACATAAACGAACACACTGACACTGGGGTCTCCGTCTCCCCGCAGATGTTATTACTCACTGTCACTCCATTACTTCTTAACTCGGAGGCAGTCCATTAGCCGGCAGCCGAGTGATGATTTTTAAGCGTGAGGCATTTGTTCTGCTGACATTTTAAATACATGCGCACAGTGGGAACACGCCGCCGCTCCTCCGCGTTAATGATAAGACGGCCTGACCGAGGAGGTGAAGTAGACCGCTTTTGTTCTACTGCAAAATAACTGTCTGCGGAGAACGGGGCCAGAAGTTTTCCCCATTGCCTTTATGATAATTACTTTTCTTTTCAGAGGCGAGTCAGGAGTGAGTCAGTCCTGCCTTTTTTAAGCAATTTAGTCGAGAGAGGGGAAAAAAAAGGAACTTAAATCGGCGAACTTTCGCGGGGAGTCTGGTTTTTAGGCCCGAACCGGCGTGATACCGGGTTGATGATGCGGTCCTGCTGCGCTCGTGTTTCTACTCTGGAGTAATGTATGCAGACTCTTTCATTAACTCGTGCATATCACATCGTAAAAAAAGAAAAAAAAAGCATTAACTAACGGCGATAATTCAAAGGGCAGATTGGCTCGGAGCAGGATTAAGATACGCACACGTTTAATTATAAAAACAAAGTATTTGCATGACAAGTCAAAAGGAGGCGCTTCATTCAATTAACGCTCCCTCTCTTTGTCTCGCGCTCCCTCCTCCTCCCACTCGCCTGTCCCATTTTTCACCGCCATTGTTCGGGCCACCCTCACCTCAGTCTGAGCACATCGGCTGCTTTTTAATTACAGCGTCTGTGTTGACAAGGAAGAGAAAAGAGGATGTTATTAATGTCTCGTCTAAAGTGGGGTAGATCCCAGGGCACAAACATTCCTCATGCGTTTCTTTTAATTATGAGTACAGTAGAAGCCGAGCGATCACTCAGTCCGAGGCGGTGGAATGACACAGTAATGTGCAGATGTACAGATTAGTCCGCTCGGCGCTGATGTTCAGGCTGTGCGACCGCGTGCTTTGTGATGTCTTTGTGACGAGTGTGAGCTATCTGATATTTCTTTTAGTGTTGGAGATGATTTACTCTTGATGGTTCTGCACATGTTGCTGGATAATGTGTTCTATGTGTTCAGTCATCCAAGCTGTGACTGGTTTTGTTTTATGGCTGTGATGTAAAATTGGTTCTGATGATAAAATATTTAGAATAGAGGGTGTGGTCGAGGACAAAGTTTCTCAATCTTTTCAATCTCGACCTCCCAAGAAGAATCAGGTTGACGTTCACACCCAATCTCCAGCCGATTTATTCATCACAGAAAGTCAGGCCGTCTCCGGGTGTTTTTTGTGGCGACCGAAAGAGGTGTTTTAAGCCAAAACCATGGCGTTCTTCTTAACCCTAACCCATCGTAACCTGAGTGTTTTTTTCGTGCCAAAACCTAAACAGAGCATAAGCACGATGGTGTGTGATAAGACCTAAAACAAACACGAAGCTGCAACATCCAGAAATCTTCCTTTTGAAATCATCTGTGGTTCTGCAGAAACCTACTTAGCCCAACAACTGGGTTGGCTGAACTCACATGCCTGCGAACTTTGATACAAACACACTCAATAAAATCTATTTTAAGGCACTTCACATCACTAGCACAGGAAATGTAATGTAAAGACTATTCCCTTGTCTAATATATGTTATCTTATTTCTTTCTCCCCAACCACCTGGTGATCCGTAGGAATAACTTGCTACCTCCTTGGTCCCGACCCCCCAGGTTAGGAAGTGATTTTTTTAGAAAATAATTACTTATCACATTAAGGAAATAAATATTTTGCCTACTTAAACACCGCCTATACTTATTAAAATATTTGTTTTGTGAAAAAAGAACTATATTTACAAATGTAATGGAAGATTTGTCTTATAGAGTAAAGATTTAGATTTGCTTCTTTTTTGCAATTTAAATTATGGATCCGTGAGTAAAAAGCCATCCACCTTCAGGACTACATTCTTTTAATGCTGATAAAACTGCCTCTTTTTTGCTGAAGTCTACGTGGACCAAACTGTGGAGGATTCTTCATTGCTTTTCACAAAATCCCTAAACTCTTTTCTCTTTCTTTACTCCACCGCCTGCATAACACTATATATTTGCAGCACATGTTTCAAATGCTGACAAGGTGTTTTCGAAATGGTTAAAAACACAACAAAATGCAGTAGTCGTGTTGAAATGCGTAGAAAATCTTGGTAGAATCTTTACAATTTAATTGTCATGGTTGAGTTGGTCATTTAGTTATAGTCAGTTTAGTTATTTCCTGTTTTATTTTGAAGTTCTCTCCTCACGTGTCATGTTTGGCTTTTCACTTCCTCCCATTGTCCTTTTCCCGCCTTTTTACCTCTTCACCTGTGTTTCATTTCTTAATTAGTCCTCGTTTATCTCAGCTTGTGCTTCTCTCTTACTCTTTGTCAGTTTGTGAGGTGTTTCCTGCCTTCCTGGGGTTGTTCAGTTTTATTTTTTTTTTCAACATTTTTTTATTCTATGCAAGATATAGAAATAATGCAGGATATTAAGGCCACATTTCCAATTCATTATTCTTGCCTATACTTTAGCACCGTCAATAAAGTGATAAGGTTTTGTTTTGTATGAAATCATTCAACCTTTCACAATAAAAGTCCATCCATGTAATGCCCCCTGTTGTACGTGCTTTTTTATTACAGTGTGTTGTGACAAAGTTTGATTTCTGAGTAAGAATTCTCGCCAGTGTTCTGGTCGGTTTGCGTGAAGAGTTACGAAACAGTGGCTTCAGTATTGAGCGCTGCTCGTTAGCAGTTAAAATATTGATTCAGATGAACTAGAGTTTCTCTCTTCGCGCGGTGTGTAAAATGTGCGTGGCACGGATCTTCCCTCAGCTGTCAGCGGCAGAAAAAACAATCCCTCTTTAGCCTCCTGCCTTTTCTCTGAGCCACAGCAGATCTGCCCTTCACAGGTTAAAGTGATTGCGAAGTGAATTCTGTCAGGGATCAGACGCGTCGCCGAGAAAGAGCAGGTGTTTCTAATATTTCGTTGTGCGGCTCGCGGCGTGTCGGTTGTCATTCCAAACTTCCAACCAGGACGAAAAAGAAACAACTTGCCCTATACTGTAATAATCTTTTGTGTGTGTGTGTGTGTGTGTGTGTGTGTGTGCACTGCGTCCTCCCCCCCCCCCCTCCTCTGGTGGATGGTGCTTGTTTAGACTCTGTTATTGTTTCTTTATGTAACGCTGCTGAGCCAGAGAAAGAACGGGCCCGGCCGAACACCGCAACAATGCTGTGATGGATGAGTGTGGCTGCAGTAATTATATGAGGACCAACAGGTAACGGAGCGCGGAGACAGAGAGCGGCGGCCTGCCGGGGGATGATAGTGCAGATCTGCTCTGCCCTGTTTTGTTTCGTTTTGTTCTGCTACGAGGCCGGCGCGGGCACAGATACTGTGGTGAACACACACACACACACACACAGTTGCTGAGCGTCGACAGAATGCTTGTGCAGACGCAGCACGCAAACACTCGTTCGCGTGTGTGTACGGACGCCGAAGTACACGCCGTATGGTGTCGTACGTACTTGCTCGTGTAGAATTCAGCATTGCTTCCGATAAACGGTCCCGCCAATAAAACCGACGAGTCGAACGGCGGGAGAGCGGAGGGAGGACGCGACTTCAAGGTTTTTTCCCCACTCGAGCGTATTACGGAATTATTGTCGCAGACGATAGCTAACAGAGACAGACAGATTGAGGTCGTTACACCAGAGAGGCAGATGAGAGAGAGAAAACAGAAGTGATGAAGAGGCATGGAGGGGGTGCCTCCCCGCTGCTTCAATGCAGCGCTGCACTGGGAAGAGGGAGATAGAGGAAAGAGAGAGGAGATGGAAGGGGAGGGGAAGACAGGAGTCAGGGGTTTGCTCTTTAAAGTCAAAAGGCAAACTGCTGTAAAATGTTTCGGACCAAAAAGTGGTTTGAAGAGAGAGAGAGAGGGGCCAAACATGAAAAAGTGAAAGAATAAGAAATCCGGAGTGAGTGTGTAGGAGGTGGTTTGGTTGACCCGAGTGAAATAAGAGAAGGGAACAAAAAAGTGTCAGAGTAAAATCTGCAAATGTGGCATGCTATGCTAAGGGAACGTCAAGTCTGTGCCAAGATCCGGTTCTGCTCTGCATGTGGATGTAGTCATTCAGATTGATGCTGCGCTCTCACAGGAACTTCATCAGACGCTTAACTCCCCTCAACGACTGACATGTGCATCGGCTGCTACGCTCTAAAGGATAGCTTGCTAAGCTAGCATTGCCCAAGGACTAACACACAACTTCATTGTTTTCTCAGGTAATGTTGATGCTTCTTGTGCCTCTGATAATTTCTGCCAGCATTTTCTTTTTACCAAAAGAAGCAAAGTTAACTACAACTCCAAAAGTTTATGTATCCATTCATTGAGCTTTAAACTTTGTGGCGCGAGCCGCTAACGGCAGTGCCAGTTGAAGCTTCCAGTGTTCAGCTTATATCAGTTTAACTTGTGATTTCCATAGCAATGGTGGCACAAGCTCATGGATATTATAGGATCATTATCCTGGAGAGTCCGTTGTTAATCTCTCTTTAAGGTCGCGGATTCCGCCTGATTTTAGATACCTCTATAATTCAGATTCAGACAACTTTGTTAATCCCACCAGGGGCAATTTTTTTTGAACAGTTTGCTTTGCACACATGTATGTTGATGAAGGTTATCAGTCATCCAGGTCAGGGTAACTCTGAGTGCTGTATCGTAGGCAGCTGGATGTGTTTAACTTTCTTGAAGACGTTTCATCTCTCATCCGAGAGGCTTCTTTAGTTCTGACTAACTGGAGGGGAGTTTCTGTGTGAGAGTGTCCTTACCGAGTCGTTAGGGCCACTTGTGGTTCATTGACTTGACCGGCCTTCATGTGGGTTTCTTAGGGCTACATGAGCCCCAGGCCCCAAGTTTTTTTAAACTTGTTTCAGTTTCAAGAAACTTCCATATCATGTTCACATTATATGTATCTTGAGTGACCGTCACATGAGGAGGTGAGGAGACGGTGGTGGAGTTCCAAACGACAAATAGGCAACCGCAGATTGAGTCTGCATTGCATTGCATCTCCAGCCGTGTTTACAAGCGACGGAAGCGGATGTAAAAGGTCACCTTCGGACATTTCCTGCAGTTTTTGTGGTGACCAAAGAGGTGGTTTTTGTGCCTGAACCTAACCAGGGCATAGGCAGAGTGAAAAATAGCAAATTGAACCTAAGCAAACATTAAGTTGCAACATAAAGAAAAGTACGGCTTGAACCTGTCTGAGGTTTTGCAGAGCTAACGTTTATTCTCGTGATTAGGTGTTTTTTTTTGTTCTACTTCGAATGTGTGTGTCAGTGTCGCCACATTACACTTACCATCCTACATGCTGATCTTCTGTCCCGATACTGATCCAGTATCCACTTCTCTCTTTTACCTAAATTTAGACGATTCAAAACAAATGCACCTGCAGGGATGATAAAGGGCACCACAGACGCCAGAAGTGGAAGCTGTGACATCAAGCAACCTACGGTCCTTAAAAAAAAAACAAGGCCTTGCGTGACCTTCTTTGTGTCCTATCCGGCTCTTCACCACTGCACCCCAGCTTCCTCTGACCCCAAAGTCATTGAAGTTCAGTTCAGCGTCGTTTGTTAGCCCATCCTCCTCTCTGTGTGCGACTTTGTGCTCCCGCAGAACAAGGTTGTCGCTCTGGTGCAGTGCACTTCATCATCATGCATATGTTCATACACTAATCTAACGGCACCATAACAAATGAGCTGATTATCCACTCCTTGTCTCTGGCTGGGGGTGCAGGGGTGGTGTGTGTGTGTGTGTGTGCGGGTGCGGGTGTGAATGTGTGTGTGCATGCACTGTGTGTAAGGCAGAGACAGAATAGGCAACGGGAACAGGTGTATAAGGGGGTACGGACACTCCATATATCATACTGTAGCAGGTATATGCACTCTCCCACACCCCCGCCTCACCCCCCAACACCACCACTCACTGGAGAGCACCGTGTACCCGGCAGCCCCCCCCAAGTGCCTCGCCGTGCACACACACACTTACATAAATACACGTACACACACCGGTAGACGACAACCCCTGGAGCTCGACCTACATTGTGCGTCCTCCTGCCTCAGATCTGACTATTCATCACCACATGGCACCAGTCCCCCGCTGGGAGGGAGGTGGGGTAGTTTTGTGGGGGAGAGCGAGAGAGAAGGGGAGACAGAGGGGAGAAAGAGCGTGGTATGCTACATAGTGTAGGACAGTGCGTCCTTTGCACCTCCAGAACAATGGGACCTTCAACATTAGTGCTGCTAAGTAAAACTGCGACAACAGGAAGAGGCAAACTCAGTCACGATGAGTGATTTACATGGACAAAGAGACGCAGGAGCCAACTTCAGGGATTGTAACGAAAGCCGAGTAAGTCCCGAAGCCAGACATGGGGTAGCCACTGTTCCACCGGCTCCTGTAACTCAAGTGCAATCTCTCATTGAGGGTTTATTTCATCAGTTTGTCTGAAAAATTGAAACCTGATCCTGGGGTTTACTGGCCATGATTTAAAACAAATCCTTGCTGTTCTGTGGCATCTTCACGGTTGACACATCGTCAGGCAAGATTTCAGGAAATTACTTCACCGCCACCCACCCGCTGTTCACCAAGATATAATACAGCACATAACTCCTTGTTAAACCACAATGTGTCATTTTTAGCTATGCTACTGGCATATCTCCAAGGACGGCAATGACACTCCGTCAGTCCTCCACTTTGCTCTGCGCTGAAATATCTCGACAACTATTGGATGTGTCAGCGTGGAAGTTGGTACATTTAGTATTGACAGTCCTTCTGACTTTGTTGATCCCATGTCTTCTCAGCTGGCACCACCAGCATGTTCATACAGAGAAGTGTCCCAACAGCTACTTGACAGATTGGCACAAAACTTTTCACGATTCATGGTTGCTTTAAAATGTATTCCAATGACTTTGCGAATCCCCTGAATTTTTCTCTAGAACCACTATGAGGTTACCATCTGTGGTTTACATGATGTGTCTTGACAATTATTGAATGGATTGCCATTACATTTTGTACACACATTGATACCACACGGTGTCATCTTCTCATGATGAACTTGTGAACCCCTAACCCCTCCAGCACCACCATCAGGTCAAAATTCGATTATGTCCAATCCGTGGTCAATGACCAAATATGTCTTCAACTAATGATGTTACCCCTCGGCTGTACTTTGTGTCAATTGTTAATTATCAAATATTAGCATACTGATCTAAGATGTTTAGCTCAAAGTACCTCTGTTCCTAACATTTTGGTTGCATTCGTAATGTAAACAGACCTTTTGTGGAGTGACACCACCAGGTTTGAGATCAGTGCGTAAGTAGTACATATGTAATCAGCTCTACAAATGTAAAAAGAAATAGGGTAGTCTTTTCTTTTAGCAGATGCTATTTGCATGTAAGTGTCCATACCCAATGATGCTATATTCACCCGGGTGGAGGAGTCGCTGTGGCTATATTCACCTGGGCCTAATCCTATAAAACTGTGATGGAAAACTGAAGATAATAACTGTAAGTCAACCAAGTCTCAACATTGACTTTAGGCCTCAGGTGGGACTCAAACCACAGTCTCCCGTGTGAAAGGCCTGTCCACCAAAACCAACCACAGCACAGTAGCAGAAGCCAATTCCAGCACGGTAGGGTGGAACTGGGCTGACATGTGTTGAGGGGGCTTGGTGTTAATGGCCAAATAGCTGCCATTTGACACAGAAATGGGTTGTAAGGTTACTCATAGAATAACCATTAAAAAGACACATTCCCAGCAGGCCAATGGTCTGCACACATTACATGTTTAATGTAACCAAAAGGTAAGTGTAACCTCACAGGGCTGCTAGCACAGCTTTTGGTCTGTCTATGGATTAAACAAGCCGGAGATGAAGTGTTAATAATTGAGCATAAGAAGGGTCGGTAGACAGGTTTAAACTTTAGAGAGAGCCAGGGTGGCCTCCAGTCTTTATGCTAAGCTAGGCTAATCACCTCCTCAATATTTAACATACACACAAGAGAGTGGTTTTAATCCTCTCAATTAAATATTAAACAATAATATTGAACAGCATTCAAAGAAATGGACATCCCCATCCAGATGGAACGTTGAGCAAGGCCATTTCTCAAGGCTGGATTTCTGGTAATTAGCATTATTACAAAATATCGATGTGGATTTCAGTGAGGTTTTCTGACTTCTGGAACAGAGACTGTAGGTTCCTCCATATTGAGCGCACACAGCATCTGCTTTATTGTTTTTCACTGCAATCATATGAGAATTAAATGATCATATAGTGTGGACAGTGGTATCTTTTCATATAAGCCTTGAGGATCCTGAGGCTCATTCTTAGTTCACCAAATATCAGGGCTGATACAACAAACACCAACCCCACCATCTGCCACAGGTACACGTTTTTTCTGTGGGAAACACTTGAAGCAAGTCTTTGGCTCATTTGTAAAGAACTGTGGCTTTTTCCTGCTTTTTCTCAACTGTTCGATTAGAGAAACTAGTCCCTTAAACATTTGAGCTGATAATACAGATCAAGTTCCTGCTGTCTCGGATACCTTAGCCTAAAAGGTTTATTTGTTATCACCCAGAGCTGTTCATCTGAAACAGCTCCACAGCTAAAGTCACTGAAGTCCCTGTAGACAAAGTTAAGGTCCTGTTAGTGTCGAAAAAGTGGCATCTCATTTTCATTTATTACCATTTTATTCATGGTTGGGACGTGACATGTGTGCTTTTATAACAAGGCCTGGGAGACTAATTGGTCACAGTGTGAAAGTCCACTCAGCAACGATTTAAAAAAAGAAAGAAAAAAAATGAAAATGTAAAGGGACAAGAACAAAAAACCAGAACCCCCAAAAGAACTCACACTCAGTAACTTTGAACCAGAAAGCAGCATCAATCTTCAGACGTATCATTACTTTCCTAGAGAAACTTGCTTCTCTCAGTGGGATGAAAATCAAGCAGTGCTCGGTGGCTGGGTTGTTTTTTGAAGATATAGCATCTCTGTAGGACACGGACAGTCTAAACCAATCATTTTAGCTCGATTTGTTGGGCACGGTGATTGCACTGGTCTTTGACTGATTGCGCTGATTGGAGAGTTTGAAGATGATGGGATGATGGGACGGGGGCCAGACAAGCATTCTCCAAGAAAGGGCTGAACTTGCTGGTTTTGACTAAAAAAAAAAAGAAAAATCACGGTCGGTTTTCATGTAAATCCCAGGACAAGTAGTTTGTTTATCTCATACGATTTCAGCATTTGGATAGCAGCTATTTCATTTAAAAATGATGCATCAAGTAATTGTAAAAAAGCAAACTTACAGTCTCTCGTTTACTGTAGCTGGAAATCTGCTTATCTCACCTCCCAGTCTGTGATCTCCCAGGAAACTCCGACATCACACCTTATTCTGATTCAAGGGTACCTGGTGATACCTGATTTGTACCAAAATAGCAACTCGTTTTCTCAGACTCACACATACATGTGACAGTTTGGTGTGGGAAATTCGTGTCCTCAATAATCCTTATCTCAACTTCATGGGCTAGTGTACTGCTTGTGTCCTTAAAAGTCTCACTGAGGCAAGTAAATGCAAATTCTCAGTGCAGTTCTCCCTTTTTCTCTACATATGATGGATGCAGTTTTATGTTCTCTGGTTTCTGATGCTATACGAACTAAGCTATACGAGTGCCAGGTGTAGACAACGGTAGAGATTGGACAGAAAAAAAGGCAAAGAGATACGACAAAGGTCACCAGTCGGACTTGAACCAGGTATGTTGGTCATTGGTCTCCTAAACCCACCGTGTGCTTGAGTCAAAGATGTTACATGTTACATTTTTGCATTAAAATGTTATACTTATTTATTATGTTGAGTTGTGCACTTTTACCATCCCAAATGTTTCCAACAATCACCCTGCGAAATCCACAAGTTTACCCATGGTGCGTTAACATTTGGTCGTTTGTTGCTCTAAATCAGCGTCAGAGAGTGAGGAAGGAAGTTGGAGGACGAGACAAAACGTAACGTGAATAAAACATTGAAACATTACGTTGTCCATTAACATTTTTGTCAGAGTCACGTCAGGTAGACTTTCATCAGCGATGGTGGTTGTTTAATGGTGTTTACCATCAGTGAAGCACGTTTCTTGTGCAAGTTTGACCACTGGATCATTTGTTTTTCATTTGCTTTACTTCACCCCAAAATGGACAAATTACTTCACTGTGCATTAGCCATAAGCTAACGACCAACAGCACAGAGTGTGTGTTTGTGTGTTTGAATTCAGGCCAACCCCTCAGTGAACTCAGCGCTCACTGTCTCAAGACTGTGGTTCTCTCCTCTCTGTAACGT
Source organism: Lagodon rhomboides (assembly GCA_039737535.1). NCBI lineage: Eukaryota > Metazoa > Chordata > Actinopteri > Spariformes > Sparidae > Lagodon > Lagodon rhomboides. Next base: position 7,228,564 of record CM077792.1, on the reverse strand, counting down.
TACGTTCATGGAGTTAAGGTACATTTCCTTTCCAGCACCAGTCAGCAGTCAACACTACAGGGCATGGCCACCATTAAACACCGTCTTTGTCAACTGATATTCAAATATGCATGTCCAGCCACTACAGTATGACCAACATGTTGTCAGGGAATTATTATGGGAGAGGCTAGTTGGTCACCATTCCATTCCTTCTATTGCTGGAAGACAGGACGTCATGTTTGTCAGAACTGTGCAAGACTGGTGGGTAAAGATCGTATTTATGTTACCAATTTTTTGACATCAAGCCAGGATGTTTAGTTTCATTGTCATGGTGTGTGTTTGTGAGGCGCAAATCTCCTTTGGTTGAATAATACTCTGTTTAAATTTGAGCTCGAATTAAAGGGTTTAAAATGTTATTACAACAAATTTAATTTTTTGTATTTTTCATCCATTATTCATCTAACACAGAGGAGGGCAACAATTTTTTTCCCAGAGGGCTGTACTGACTTGCAAAATGTCGGCAAAGGGCCACAAATTGGGCAGTTGAAATTGAAATTATGTTAAACTAAATGCAGCACTGAATGAAGACAAGATCAAGCTATTATTAACTATTCATGAACAACCATATGGTCTTACACATCATGTATTAGACCACATTAACTTATTGTCTGTTTTACAGATGCACCGGTTACTAACCTATGACAATGAATTACAACTGTAAGATGAAAGGCAACGCCCACCAATGGAATTTAGCCTGATGGGAACAGTCGAGATGATCACCTGTCTTTGCAGGACCGTCAAAGTCGAGCTTCATGTCTGATGTTGAAGCACAGAGGACAGGTGTTTATCAGTCAGGTGTGATCTGTAAGGTGACTTGTGGAAGTTCAATCATGTATCCGTCTTGAAAGCTGCTGTTGTAACTCGTCACTTGAGGTGAGGTGGTCAACGCGAGGCCTGTTGTCAGCGCCCTCTGTTGGAATCAAGATGAATAGCAATGCGCACTCTCTGTAGTCGTTATCCTCGAGATTCATTAACGTGCTGCCTCATGTTGATTTTCCTGAGGATGTCGTGGGCTGGATGAAGATGGTCCCGAGGCTGTATTCTTCTGATGTATGATCTAGTATCTCTAGTCCGTTTCATATCAGCACCAGGAGCTGTCCTTAGATTGAACCAAAGACAACGTGCAGCTGTACTTTCTTAGGGGTTGTGTCGAGAATTAACATGAAATATAATAAATAAACATTTTTACAAACTTGTCCAGAGACACAAGAAGATATTTGAATTCCTCATCATATTTGATCAGAAATCTGTGTGCTATCAGACTGTGATCAGTTGTCGAAACTCCATATTTATGTACATAGATATTCTTGAGTGTCCAGTATATTTTATGGAACTCCGTCGTTTCTGTGGCCTTTTACTTTGTTATTCAGTTTGGTTTGTTAGTCTGTTTTTCTTCCCTCCATTACAGCCTCGCCCTGAACTTATTTGGCGGCTCAGCAGGAGTGAGAGCAGCGGTTTCATGTGGAAAAAAAGTTACATCAATGCATAACCTCTATCAAACAGCCTCATGCATTGCATTGCGCCGAACAAAGCACAGTATGGGACCGCTCTCCACATGGGGATATTGATTATTAGACGGCGTATTCATCCCATTTGAATGGGTTTTAATTTCTGCAGTGGATCTCTGAAACATGTTTCAAAGTGATTGAGATTAGATTCCTCTTCCACATGACGATCGGCCCATAGATTCCCCCTGAATTTCACATCAGATATTCCATAATGTGTGCCCCATTTTTTCCGTGCCAGCGTTCTGTCCTCAAAAGGCCTGAATGTCCTTGATTCTGCATGTGAGAGGTACCACAAAGCCACAGTGGTTCTTTTGTCTTTATTCAGCCTTCAGAACAGCTTTCTCTGATTGAGATGAGATAGATTTTGGTGTTTCGTTTTTTTTTTTTTTCATGCCAGACACAATCTCTGTCTCCCCGTTTTCCCTCTGGATTCGGGGAGAAAAGAGAGCAGAGAAGATTTTTAATTGCTCTCCTCTCATCCACATCTGCCCGCCACATTCATCAGCTCGTCTTCCCCTCTTCAGAAAAGGGGCTGGAGAGTGCGGCGGCGGGGTTTTATTTTATTATTTTGGGGCACAGGGGGGATTCTCTCGTGGGACGGGGCACATCTGGGAAAGGAATGGTGATGGAGGATAAAGGGATGAGGCAGGGAGATTGGTGTTTGTGTGTGGATGTATGAGGCTGTCTGTGCTTCTTTGTGTGTGTGTGTGTGTCTCATGGGGGGAGGACGACTGGAGAGGGCCTCAAGTCCTCTGGGGAGTCTGTGATTGGGAGGGAAATGGGGAATTGGGACTCGGGGAGTATGATGTAGAGGTGGAGGAGGGAGAAAAAGACGAGCGGGAGGATGGTAGGGCAGAGAAAAGGTAGAGGAGGACGAACGAAAAGGGCAAATTAATGCTCGGGTACAGCAAAAACTTGCAATTATACGATGTGAGAGAAGACAAGTACATTTTTCAAAGTTGGTGTCAGCGAGCTCTGCCTCCAGCAAATAGCAGAGCAGTCCTTGAAAGGAGCAAAAAGTGGCTCTCCATTGATCAAAACTATTATTTGAAATCATCACACTAAACCTGCACTTTCACTTCTTTGTAAAGAAAACAGAATCTGGCCACAACATGTTGACACTTTTCTTCTAATAACAGGCATCGACACAGCGTAGTCAATGGGTTTCATCGACGGAGGAACGCTTTCTCTGTCTCTCAGCACCAACGGATTCATTGCTGCCAACTCCCAAGCGCCATAATGACACACATGGACATGCTTCAAGGACGATTCCCTTTTTGACAAAAGCCACAAGGTGTTTTGGTGGCATGTCAGACCCTCGAGATGCTAGGTCGAAAGCCCTCAGCTCCCGAACAGCAGTGGTTTGGGAGCAGCTTTTTGACAGAATCGGTTGGACTCTACCCATCATTTCATCGCTGGTACGTCTGATTGATCTTCTGTTTCTTGTTTGCTTGTCAGCTAGCTAACGGTCTGGATGGTTGTACACAGAATAACGTAATAATAGCAGTAGTAGTAGTAGTAGTACAGCTACAAGAAGAGCAGTCGTTTCAGTTCAAGTCGATACAACACGCTGTCCAAACAAATCTAAAGACCGAAGTAATGTTTCTGCCCCTGATAGCAACACTGGAAGACAAGATGAAAATCCTCCTGTCACAGAAGGTCGAGACACAATGAATATACAAATGGGGACAATGCTGCATGATCTTTGAGGCGCTCAGTTGTAAATGTGAACATTCAGAAAATGTGTGAAGAATGAGGAAAGAGAGCTCAAGGGAAGTTCAAATCCTCCATAACGTCACACTTTCGCTACTTAGCATATCTGGCTCATATCACTGAGCTAGCACAACAATTATAACATTGGAGGGAGGTTTGTTCAAATCATCTGCCCCCCCAAGTGGTTGCCAATTTGTGCGTTAGCTAACGCTGCTAACATTATAAACACTACCTAGCTGTCATTTACAATGCTAATGCTAACTAACGTTAATCTTGCTAACGCTAGCTAGCTAACGCTTACTGTAGAACTCATCCATTTTTCCAAGTTTTTTTTTTTCTCCACAAACTGGCAACTGCCAACATTGCAGATGCTGACGAAACACAGATACCAACAGTGTTATACTGTTGGCTCACAAACCTTGAGCTGTAACCAGCCGTCAGAATTCTAACACAGACATAAACAAAACAGTCATTTTGGACCCGACAAACAAGTTAAAATGATTGATTCACCATCATTATAATGTTTTGAAGGATATGAAAAACTTTTATTTTCTGATTATGTATTATTTTGAAAAACAAACTGATCTGTCTGCATAAAAATTGTATCAATAAGACCTTGAAAGGAATAGTAAACCCTAAAATCACTTATACATTGATATGCTTTGCTTTTTAGCCATCTTGTTAGATAATAGTTCCCACATGAAACTGCTCACAGCAAGGTCTG